>JAFIDM010004315.1:28453744-28474798 GCA_023159025.1 Thereuonema tuberculata
TCTTGTTCGGCGGAAGGAATAAAATGAGTCCCATTCATCCGCGAACATTTTAATTAGCATCTGGTCGGAGGACATTTTGCCTTTGAATAGCATTCATTAATTGCAACTAATAAGTTTGTAAACAATTCAGAACTCGGCGATGGACTCGCGAACGCCAAGTGTCTATAAATAAATAAGAACAAATGACTTAATGAAGTGCGGCCTTTGTGGGCATCAAGTGTATCCACTAGCTAATTAACAACTTCCGTCTGCATGTGTCGGACACCGGAGATAAGGGCTGTTAGCTGCCGTCACCCAATCCCCTCGAGCTCACGCGAATTATCTTAAAACAAGAAGGAGCGTTGGGAAGAGAAAGAAAGGCCAGAAGGTGAAGCCTCCTTTCATTACGTTTCTCCTTTATTCAAAGAATAGACGTCATCTTCACTGCGGAGAACAATAGTAGCCCGTGTTTCCATTCTACGTTTCTCCTCCTCGTTCTAAGTCTCTAATCCACTGTCTGCATCGGCTTTAATATCTTCTTTTTTTTTCGCCTCTTTCTTTTCATCGAATCATTAATTGAATTGGCTGTATGTAATTCTGAATGGGTAATGCATCAGGGTGACTCGCAGTGCGAGCAGCAGTCTGAATAATTTACGTTACGCTCCCGAAATAAAACCACTGTTACACTCTCGAAGGATTCAGCAAGAGAAGCGGCCGCAACAGAAGAGCAACGTGTGTCAACCATTTAGTAATGGAAAGCTCTTGTTCTTCTTCTAAACTCTCATCGAAAATTAATCAAAGTATTCGCATCCAATAAGAGATTTAGAATGAAATCCTTATAGCATATGTAAAATGCAACTTAAAGGAGAAAAACAATCATTACAAAATATTGACAATACTTAAATAGCACTTGACAATATTTAAAACTATAATATTATATCCCGGAACAGAAGCGGATGAACAAGAGGTCCTTTAACCTTAACCTTCCTTAATGGAATTACATTACATTAACGTTTTGTATGTTACTCCGCCGTTACCTTGGGAACATCGGCGTATTCTAATACAGGCCTCTGTCATTGATTTCGTATGAATTTGATTCCATTGATTTTTTTTTTTTAATAGCAAACCTTTTAATAAGCAAACTTATTGTTTGTATGTTTAGATTTTCTTTTTTATTATATCTCTGCATTATTTTGGTGTTTAGTTTGATTCCTAAAGATTAATGGAAAGCATAAATATTAAAAGATGTAGCACTACTAAAACTTAGAGTATTAACTTAGCACAAAAGAAATTCAACATACAAATCAGAATCAATATAATTTAATTGCAATCTGAGAACTCAGCAATTATTATCGTGGAAGCCTAACTTTTTGTTATTATCCAAACTACAATTCAACGTTCAACATACCACATACGTTAAACTTGCTCATTGCTAAAACTGGTTTTCTGATTTAAGTAAAGCATCTTTTCTTTTTCAGTTCCAGAAAATATTAATATTGAATTGAAAATAAAAGAACGAATTACTAAAAGCAGTAATTATGTTTAAATGGAACTTTATAGATGAATAAATTTGGCCCAAAGGCAAATAAAAACCAACAAGCAAAAAAGTAAGAAGCAAGTCTGGAATGGAAGCATCAAAGAAATTGAAGACGTCATAAATCATCCCTTATTTTTAAATATGAATGTAGTTTTAAAAATCGCAGTTTCTCGAAAGACTAATCTTTAATTCAACCAAAGTCTTTAGGGAACCAACGACCTTCCTAACTTTATTGACTAACATTGCCCATAATGGAAGTACCCATTGAAGAAGTAAAGTGAACTATTTTTCTCAAGAATAATGTGAAAGGAATATTCGTTCAAATATTACAATTAAAAACATTTATTAGAACGGAAGAATTATTCTCCTGGTGCTTGATTTTCATAGGAAAGTTTTCTCAAATTTTTCTCAATCTCCAAAATTATTTTTACCATTGTAAGTAATCTCGCTTTATTTATCCCTTTTCTACTTCATTTAAATTGTGTTGAATTTTCTTCAAGAACTCCATTTTCCATGCCCCACAACTCTCACATCGGACTACAATTCTAAGTACTCCATAGCTTAGTAGATACAACTTCTTGGGTGTTGAAAGTTAAGCTTTTTTTTAATATTTGTTTTCCATTTTTAAAAGAATAAAGTAAAGATATCGTATTTAAATATCAGTCAAATAATTCTATTTAGCTGCTGTACGTAAATGGAAAATCTTAATACATTGAAAGGTAGCAAACAGGAAATGCTAATGGAGCATCCAAATGACCTGGTGACGTCACAAGCATGTTGGTTTCCGTTCCAGAATCGATCCAGTTGACTTTCCCGATCAATCCCGTAATTATGGTGCGTTGCGGAAAGGAACATTCCGTCCGGGAAAGCCTCCGCACGCCCTCCGGTAGCACAGTAACTGAAACTCAGAATAGAATTTCAAAGAGTAAGAATGCCCGGAGAAAAGCATTATTTAAATACTTTTGGAAAAGCAATTTTTTCGAAGTCTTAATCCTACTCAAGTTTAGTCTTTAAAGTTGTTCATTCGACATTTTTGTAAAGAAATTTTTGGAATTAATGAAGGTCAGGTCGTTTAAATTAAACAATGTCACTAATGATTAGACAATCAAAGTGCACTCATAAAAATAAGAACTTCAACTAAAATCTTAATTTATGTTCTAAGCTTACCGAACAGGATGGTACAGCAAATAGTACCACTATTGAGATCATCAGTTAATGTTGGCGTGCTAAGTTTCGAATACCCGCTTGACAAGATGCTGACCAAACAAGCGTTTAGTCATAAAACTGCAAGTAAACTTTCCTGTGTTTTGGAGAATTAATTATTTATTTCATGCTTTTAAGATAGAGATATAACTGTACTTTACCCTTAAAATTGCAGGTTTTTCCTCCTAAGCATATAATCTCTACCAATATCAATCGAAAACTCACATTCAGAAATATTCACATCCCATAAAAGTTT
The DNA here is from genome assembly GCA_023159025.1 of Thereuonema tuberculata. Taxonomy (NCBI): domain Eukaryota; kingdom Metazoa; phylum Arthropoda; class Chilopoda; order Scutigeromorpha; family Scutigeridae; genus Thereuonema; species Thereuonema tuberculata. The sequence goes on from JAFIDM010004315.1 coordinate 28,456,720, forward strand.
TAGTAAAGTTTTATTGTAATTTTGGCTTTTGAATAGCAATATCAATTAGCGATTTTTGGTTCTTAGATCCTTACTTGCCCAGAAATGCATTAAATACATAGAGATCCTTTTTTACTATCCTAAATATATCATTAAAGTTTTACATTGCTAGGACATTTTTATTTATTCATTTATTTATTTATTTATTTATTTATTTTTGAGATAGCTTGAGATAGTCTTTGATACATTCACAGATGGATAAAAAAACACGGAAGGACAGGTATATTTTAAAAGTTTTGTTTTACTTTTTCTTAACAGTCTCGGCTGTTCATATTATTAGATTTTATAAAAATATTAGACTCTAAAGTAGATATATTTATTTTTTTATTTCATTTTTATTCATTTAAAAGTTCTTAATTATATTGTTCAGTTCATAGTTCAATTTACAGTAAGGCAAAAATAGTTCCTGAAATTCCCTTTGTTCTAATCCCAAATTATCCCAACTCAGAAGTTAGAGATAATATTTCCTGTTAGTAAAATCTGATTCAATTGCAATAAAAACTTCACTCTTTTCAAAAAGGAAAAATAATATTATTGACTGAGTCAAATTCTTAAGCTTTCTTGACTTAATAATTACACACGTTTTAAAACAATTGTCAACTTTTAATTACAACCAGAAAAAAAAAATTATTAGTTTTATTATTTTACAGAAGATAGAAATATTCTTAAAAAGTAGACCCAAAAGTTCGAACGTATATTTATTGTTATTGTTATTTTTAGTAAACTTCCTCATTATAACTTCCGGTTTTATCTTTCTTGAAGTAGTGTAGGTAAGGTCTAGTCAGGTAAACTAATCGCCTGCGACGATGGCATTCTGCCAAGAAACATAAAACTCCTTAGACCAGCCAAGATCTCTCTCCGGATTCTCGACACGACAGGCAAATTCGATCGACTCTTGGAAAAAGGGAAAACCAATAGATCACGTGATCAAGACTACTTCTGTATCAAAACCAAACGAAAGCTTGGTTATGGAGGGATTTTTTTTATTTTGGTAATCTTTTAAGCACATTCCCTAACGATTTACGTTGTACCTATCCGGTTCGTAAATAAATACACATCCTTATTAACGCAACCTAACTCTGCTAGATCGATTTTTTTTAATTTTTTTTTTGACGTCACTTTAACATTTTTTTTTAAATATTAACCACTTTTAAGAGATTGTTAATTTGAGTTTTTAAGTCTTCTATCGGTCTGATTTCTTCCACAATTGTAGAAAGCTCATAAACAGTAAACATTGACCAAAATTAAAATTTCAAGTTCTAATATAAATAGTTTTCAGTAATCGTTACGATAATGTATTTCAAGCTTTTTTTTTTTTTTACCCTTAAATCTTAACTATTGATATGGCACGTAAAATCAACAGAGATCTTTATTTTAATAGCGGAACAAGCTTCTTTAATTTCAGCTCCCTAGGATATATATTTAAAAAAAAAAGCAGACAGAAGGACTTGAAATCACATTTACCGTATATGCTCCAATAAACGCCGAGGTTCTAATAAGCGCCGGGCTGCAGAGGGGACACGGCCAAAAAGTAGCCGGTCTCTAGTAGTAGCCGGGTCTTTGATATTTGTCTACCTGTACTAGTGTCCGTATCTTTACAGTCGTACATAATACCTTATGGTACATTGCCTTACAAAATGTCGCAGAAACGGTCATTTGACATTGCCTTTAAGATTCGCGCGGTGGAATACCTGAAAGAAACTTCCGGTGAGGCGGCCGCCCGTCATTGTGGATTCGGACGACGAATAGCAGCGAACGGTACAGAAAGACATTGCCATTTATCTTTAACAGCATGTGAAATTCAAATAAAATAGCTGTTTATAATATTAGCCAGCATTTATGTGTAAAAATATTGCTTTATGAAGGTTTTTGTTAATAATGACCGGCCTCTAACAGCAGCCGGTCTCTATTAAGCGCCGGGAGCCGAGGCTAGTTTTGCAAATAAACGCCGGGGGCCTCTATTGGAGCATATACGGTAATTTTTTTATACCAAACTTTTTTTCCGATGCATATTAAAGGGCTATAAACATTAATCAAGCTTACTTAGAAAGATACTTTCGTATAAAATATTGAGAATAAGTTTTAATTTTTAAAATCATACTATTCTGGAACTCCTTTTCATCTTTTTCAACTAATTAACAAGAAAAATTAAATATTTATTAATTGAGAACAAGGAAAATTTAATTTATAATTAATCTTACTTCGTAAAAATAAAAATATTATTCTTAAAGTCTTCAATTATTTTGCTCCCCAAAAATTAAAAGTTGAGATCTGTGTTATTTTCTAAGCTCAGGTGTAGGCCTAAATATCTGCCATTTTCAAGACTGATTAATATTCTGAAATCCTAAACAGAGATAATAAAAATAGCAAATTATTAGTTTTATTTACAAAAGCACTTGGGTGTTAATACTTAATTGGTCACTCGTTTCGCGTTCTCGTAAGAGATTGGCTTCTCACCTCTGAGTAACTGGTTTCGGTTCTCATGTGGGTTTCTTGGTGATGGACGATCCGTGACGGGTAGGTTTTCTCTGGGTTCTCCCATTTCCCTTCTATATCTTCATCATTCTCTCCGTCTGTCCTTCTTTCTATATCGTTGTGTACAACAATAGACCTAAGGTCGCTGGCCACCCACAGTTTCACCCCAAATTAATCTAATACTCAATTTCTGAGTAAAATTAAATTTGTTTAAAAGTAATTTGTTAAATTGTCGATCTCTTGAACTAGTAACATAATAATTAAAGTCAAATTATCATGTAGTAAGATGGAAAGTTAGCCATGACAAAAAACAAGGTTTTCATAACTAAAACCATAAAAATCATTCTAACAATTTAATGTTGGATTAGCTTGTACCGTTTCATTATAAAGCTCAGCAAGTGTGATATAAACACAGATACAGATTACGAAGTTAATGAAATTAATATTATGTGTTCAGCAACAATTTTTTTCTTCACGATGTCACATATGTCCATTTCAAAATAACAGTTATTCTAAATATCAGTGTTGCCTTTTATGCAGATATAAGTAAAGATACATTGTAGGCCTATGTTTAAAATGGCTGCTTATGTCATTTTATCGTAAAATTTATTTATAAAGAAAAAAAAAATGTTGGTAACATTTTAATTTTATTTGTAAAGATATAAAGTTAAAGCTGAAGGTATCCCAAATTATATGATATATCCAAATTACAGGATTGTAATTTTTCGTCATGGATTAAAAGGTTAAAAATCAGGACATTTCAGCCTAACCTATAGGCTATTTTCAACTGTGCTGCTGGTTCGGATAAATGCATTTAAATAGTTTTTTATGACAGTATTTGATAGCCAACACCCCTACATCAACCATGAACTATGTGCCAAGACTCTCTCAATGTGAATGAGAAAGTGTTGGGGGCTTGGTCTATTATCTGAATATTGTCAAAGTTGGGAGTATGGGTTGTACTTTTGCTATGCTGATAAAAAATGGATTTAAATTCATCTTCATTATTGTAATTGTACTGGTGCTATTTCAGTCTTTTATTAAGGGTTTGGGTAGTATAACCAATATATTTCTTATTGCAGACATTGCATGGGATGGGATATACAACTTTAATCCATGGCGAAAAATTACAATCCTGTAATTTGGATATATCATATTTTTTGGGGATACCTTCAGCTTTAACTTTGAAAATACATTCCCAATCAAAGTTATAAAGATATAATTGAAAATACTTCATTTTCAAATTAATACAACTATAAATTGAAAAATCAAGAAAAGAATATTTTGTTCCTATCCCATTGTTACTCATTTGAAAACAAAAAAGAGGTTTTCCTCTATAAAATCATCGATCGTTTCTTGAGCTAATAATTAAAAGTTTATCAAAACGCTGAGAAATTGTTGAAGAGCTGTGGATATTAAATACCTCGCTTTCGGCTGCGGCGTTGAGGCAGCAGCGATATTGAATAAACCGGTGTCAGTGATACATGAACCGACTCTTTTGTAAATATTTCAACTCAATGACGTCAGAGATTCTGGAATGTTCTAACACTGAATCGTATCAAAGAGAAGGAGAATAAGCTTTCGAAAATTTGGAAGAATTTACATTAATTAGAAATACTTTGCTACATTTTTTTCTGTTGTGCGAAGCTTTTCTGGTTTCTTGAAAACACTAGTCGAAATTAGAATTGAAAGAATAATTATTTTGAAAATTTTTAATAGTTCTCCAAAGATATTTATATCTTCAAAATATTGATTGCCAAATTGTAAGTCGTGACTTAACAATATTGTGTACCGGTTTTATTGGAAGAACACAAATTTCTTTATTAAAATAATAATGCAGCTTGACTCATCAAGAAAGAAAAAATACAAATTAATAAACATTGTAAGCATTCATACAATTTCACTGACTAAAATATGTGTTTATTATTGTATATATATCAGAAGTGACCAAACTTACTTAACATAAGAGCTACATAAGATAAATTTCAGATATACGAGAGCCCGCAAGAAATAAGCAAATATTACCACTCGTTTCATTTACAATTTTATACCTTGATGGTCCGGAATTTCTTTAATCCCTGACTCAAATCTAGCACGGAAGTTAGGATTCAAATTCTTACATGTATTTATGCACATGAACATTAAATTTACATTTTAATCCAGTGAACTCTCACTGATGTATAATTATAAAGCTTAAAAGTTTTTTATTTACCTTTTATATTAACCGTGATGCAAAAAGAAGCTGACTCAAGATGTTCCGTGAGCTGCACATTGTATGTCAAAGAGCCGCAGTTTACATTCACCGCAGTAAATATTCTGCAAGTAATTAAATATGAAAATTAATCTGTGTAGATGAAAAAATTACTAATAACTATCAAAAAAGAGTTATCCTGATGTGGAGGACGAAAAAAATTGTAACTATGTGATCACTATGAAATTTTTCCAGTTGGAAAAAAGTCACGTGGTAGTTACAAATTAATGTTATATTCCTATTTTGTAACTCGATAAACCTTGGTTTCATATTGAGATCGGAGAATTTAAGATCCCCACCCTTTTCTGTCCTTCTCCACACCTGTATGACTTAAGACCTTTCCCAGTTGGTACAAAATCACATGATGATATATTCACAAAGTATATATTCACAACGATATATTCTTATTTTGTAACCTGAAAACCCATAAAATACCCATCAACAAATATTGCCTTTCCCTCCCCCCGCTTACACCTCTTAGGAAGCGAACATCGAAAATTCGTCGAATACGAATCTTTTCGATTTTCACAAAGAACATTCATGTGAAATTTGTGTTTCCAACTAAAGGTTGGTTCAGAGATATGCTATCCTTCAAGAAAGTTTGACCCTTAGTCCGGATCCGGGTTTTCGTTCATGCATTTTGTTCTGGGATGAATACGAAACTTCGTGGTAAAGATCCGTTGAGAAATGGCGACGTTGTTTCAAGACAAACACACAACCAGACAAATAAAAAAACAAATTGTCTCGCTTATTATATAGAAAAATGTAGAGTTTGAGATTTCTCGAATGAATGAATTCATAAACTGAGCGAATAAGAATGAAGAGTTAGCGGATTTGTATCAGAATATATGTTTTTGTAATAGGTTTATGGCTGTACTGTTCTCTTATTGGCAGCGAGTGAAAGCGCGGTAGTCGGATGCGTTCTAGAAAGAGAGGGGGAAGCCGTTATTATGCAAAAGTGTCAAGGGAATTAAATCGGGGGGAGGGGGAAATGTTCATCGTAGCTTGCTTTTTCCGCAGGGTCTTTATATTAAACTTTATAAACTTTATATTAAACTTTATATTAAACTTTATATTAAAAAAACAACTATAACTCACACATAAATCAATTCTTATTAAAAAAGGTTTAAATAAAACATGCTAAAACAAAGCAATAAAAATCAAAAACAGCACAAGACTAAACAATTGCCATTCTGAATTAATTATCGGGGGGAATTGGGGACGGCCCGTTTCGTCCTTCCTGGGACTCCTCAGCCCAATCCGCCCACCCCGACAAAAGACCCAGAACGGCAAAAACCTAAGTGAAAGCCACCGTCACTCCTGACAGTGGCCCCCGACAACAGAAGAAACAAGAAAATAATTTGGTGTGTTGTGAAATACCACCAAAAGCCTTAACCCTCAATTCGTGGGTGTAAAAGGCTTTTAATAAGCGAACTAAAGGTTCAAAAATATTCTAAATAATAAATTTAACGTGCTGTGAATAGTACAAACAAAGCAATAAAAATCAAAAACAGCACAAGACTAAACAATTGCCATTCTGAATCAATTATCGGGGGGAATTGGGGACGGCCCGTTTCGTCCTTCCTGGGACTCCTCAAAAATCAAAATTTTAACTTTTCTTTAAGTGTCTTATCTATAATTCATATATTCGTGAAATTCCAAATAAGGAGAAATGTCATCAAATCCTCAGAGTGGTCTCATTAAAATTCTGATAAAAACGACAATTCCTACTTTTTTTTCTCCTTATTTTAATGAAGAAACCAGGTTTCGTGTATGAGAATTACCATCAAAAAATATTCGTCTACATAAAAACAAAACAAAGATTGTTGATGGTTTTATATTAGACACAGGCTACGTTGTCATTTGATTGAGCAACTGCACATGACCCTTACTTCGCTTGACTTCAGTTCTAGAACGAGCGAATTAGGTGAGAGTCTTTGGAAGAAGCCCTCCCACATCATTGACTCACATTAATGTTAACTACATTTTCTTAAATATGACAAACGTTTGTCAAGAAAGTTTACAGGTTTTGACTCTGCAACTTTAATGTCGTAATGCGTCACCCACTTAATTTATAGATATGAATGAAAATAGGGGAATTTTTCACAAATATTTTCAAATATTTATTTCATGGTTACATCGCTTATCATCTCACTCAAAACTTGAAATCCCCGTTCCTAGATACGTAATTGTTATGGCTGACATAAGTTCTATAAAACTGAAACTTCATTTATTCTAATAAATCTGTTTGATTTTCTTTTTAAGTCTACGAAATAGAAGTGTACTATCTCGTTCTTTCGATGATTTTTTGTTTTGGAAACCATGGTTGTTACTGCGTTTTCTCTTATTTCAGGACATCCAAGAATAGATTTATTTCTTCTTTCGAAACCAAAAACGAAAAATCATTGATATTGGATTACAAATAATTTAATTTATTAATTTAAAATAACGAAGATTATAAATAGCAAATCTGTTATCAAATGTACAATTTGTTCCTCTGTATATTGCAATTAAACAGACACCATATTTAAAATAAATCTGAGATCAAAGTGAGTTTTGTAAAATGTTCTGTAGAGTTCGTATTATGAAAAAATGTGATCCATACGTAGTTCTCTGCCAAGGGCAGGTCCTTCACTGCAAACCCAGCATTCTCCAATCTTTCCTATTTTCTGCCTTCCTCTTCGTCTCCACATAAGATCCATTTACCCTAATGTTCTCGATCATCTGAAATCTTCTTCTGCCTCGAACTTTTTTACCGTTCACCATTCCTTCCAGTGCATCCTTCATTAGGGAGTTTCTTCTCAGCCAGTGACCGAACCAGTTTCTTTTTCTCTTCCTGATCAGTTTCAGCATTGTTCTTTCTTCACCCACTCTTTCTAGTACAGCTTCATTTCTTATTTTGTCTGTCCATTTCACATGCTCCATTCTTCTCCATATCCACATTTCAAATGCTTCTAGTCGTTTCTCTTCACTGCGTCGTAATGTCCATGTTTCTGTCCCATACAATGCCACACTCCACACAAAGCACTTCACTAGTCTCTTCCTTAGTTCTTTTTCCAGAGGTCCGCAGAAGATGCTCCTTTTCCTATTAAAAGCCTCCTTTGCTATTGCTATCCTCCTCTTGACTTCTTGGCAGCAGTTCATATCACCACTTATAGTACACCCTAAGTATTTAAAGTTGTTCATTTGTTCCAATGTCTCATTCCGAATACTTAAGTTTATCTTTTTTGTCTTTCTTCCGATAACCATAGTCTTTGTCTTGTTTACATTTATCTTCATTCCATATTGTTCACAGCTGTCATTCAGCTGCAGTAGCATATCCCTTAGTATCATCTCCTCTTCTGCTAACAATGCCATATCATCAGCAAATCTTATGCACTTTATTCTTCTTCCTCCTACTCTCACCCCTCCCATGTTCTGAAAACAATTCTTCACTAACTCCTCTAAGTAGATGTTGAACAGCGTAGGTGATAGAGGGCATCCTTGTCGCACCCCTCTCCCTATTCCACTTCCCTCTGACAATTTTTCTCCTATCCTGACTTTGACTCGTTGTTTCATATAAAGATTAGTTATTAGCCTTCTCTCTTTCCAATCCACACCAATTTTCTTCAAGATTTCCATAAGTTTATTCCAATTCACTCTGTCAAAATCCTTTTCCAGGTCCACAAATACTGCATATACGTGTTTATTTTTTTCTAGATATCTTTCGCCGATTGTTCGCAGCAGTCCAATTGCATCTCTCGTACCTTTTCCTTTCCGAAAACCAAATTGCTCTTCTTCCAACTCTCCTTCCACCTTAGAATATAAACGTCTGTTCAGTATTCGCAGAAGAATCTTCGCTGAGTGCGATATAAGGCTGATGGTCCTGAACTCATTGCACTTCTTTGCATTATTTTTCTTCGGTATTGGCAGCAATACTGTTTCCATGAAATCATCAGGCCATTCACCTTTCTCATATATTTCATTGCATAATGATAGTATTTGCTTCTTGCCTTCACCCAAGCATTTAACTAACTCAATGTGTATTCCATCAACTCCTGTTGCTTTCCCATTCTTCATTTCCCTAATCGCTAGCTCAACTTCTTCCCTTAGAATACATCCTTTTTCGTCTTCTGATACAGCTGTTTCATCTTCTATAGCTAAGTAATCTGGACGATTCCCTGTCTCATATAATTCTTCTACATACTTCTTCCATCTGTTCAAAATTCCTTGTTTGTCGGTTATTTCATTGCCGATTTCGTCTTCTATCAACCACATGGACTTCTTATTCTTATTTGTGAAATCCAAACATTTTACTTCGCGGTACATTAAATCATATCTTCCTTTTCTCTCTAGATCCTCTACTTCTTCACATTTCTGTTTCATCCAGTCTTCCTTCGCCTTATCAGTTACTCTTCTTAGTTCGTTGTGTAGTTTCTTGTAATTTCTTTTACCTTCTTCTGTGTTGATGTTTTTCCATTTTCTCCTTTCCTCCATCTTCTCCAACATTTTCCCTGTGACCAGTGGCGTAACTAGAACTTTTGCCGCCCGGGGCGGTCTCCAATTTGCCGCCCTTTCTAAGTCAATGAAATGATGGTTTTATAAATTAATAAACATAAATAAATAATTGTAATTGAGACAAACTATAGGTGGTAACTTTTTTATCGTTGGATGCCATATTTTAATTACAAAACATATAGATTACCTAATTTACCAAAAAAAATTACCATTAATATTTTTTATTTTATATTTATAAATAAATAATTTCATTTCATTTGGATAAACAAACAAATTGTACACATATGTGTACAAATAAATATGTAAACATATTTATATATTTACTCTTCTAACTTTCATAGAAAAAAAATCGTGTATAATGCTCTCAAAATTTATAATATTTGTAATTTCTTGTTCTATGGACAATATTGCAAGATTTTGTAGTCTTAAATCACTCCTTGTAGAACGAAGATAATTTTTTATCAACTTCAATTTGGAGAAACTCCTTTCGCAACTAGCGATACTGATTGCAATAATTGTTAAAAAAATTCTTGCCCTCTAAAATTTCCAACCCCACGTCCACGTCGTAGAGGGTGGAAACAGATGTAGTAAGGAACTCCCAGTTGGAGGTCCCGAAACATGCTGGCTAACGGGGCTATGGTTCTACCCAAGTTAAGGTGGGAGGTATCGTGCCGAGGACTGAATGGTACAAGGGTAGCGAAATATGTTGTGCCGCAAACGATCCCTTTGGGGCGCCTGGCGAGTACCCCATCGTATATAGCCTTCTGCTTGGAATAGGGGGATAGCCAAGTGGTGACTTTTTAAATTCCCCCGGTAAACAAAAGTTTATGGAAAAAAATTTAAATAAAAAGCAAGGGTTAGGGTCGCCTTCGGGATGTACCCAACCATCAAAAGCAGCTACCTTGGTAGCTGAACAAAGGGAAGAAAACAGGAATACTGGGATCTCCCAACAAGCTAGTACAAGTTCAGAACATAGCTCCAGGTTAACAGGCAATTCCGAGTTAACTCCAGGAACTAAGGCACTGAAACATACTGCTTCCGGGCTTAACAGGCTACATCTAGGCGGTTTATCTAAAACAGCTAGGAGAAACATGAGGAGGAAATTGCAAAGGCAGAGGCAAGCAGGAAGCCCTGTAGCCAAAAGCGAGCAAACACCCCTCAAAGAAACCATCAAAAGACAGCGTTCAGATGTGTCGACACCATCACCCCTGAACGTACAGGGCCCTCCGAAGAGACCAAAGCAGGGGGCTAAACAACAAACTTATAGTGAGGTCACTTCTTGTATCAAGATGGCCGTCATTAAGGAAAAATTCCCAGATGAGAAACTGGACGATAGTGAAGTAGGTACCATCCAGATGGACCTTCTTAGGCGGGTGGATGGAACCCCAGAAGGGGAACCTCTACCACTAATGAAGAGTTTCAGCTTGAATGGAGGGGTACTATTTTACCTATGCGAAAATCAGGCAACTGCACTTTGGGTGACAGAAGCCTTTAATAATAATGACAGTGTTCTGCAGGGCACGAGGCTTAGGGTGCTGAAAGCCAATGACCTGCCAAAACCTGTCAAAGTAGCTTTCAAGACGAAAGACATATGGACAACCGACTCAGCTGTCCTGCTGCGGAGGCTCAGTGCCTACAACAAGAGGCTTAACACCAATTGTTGGCGAGTACTGAACCGTATCGCAGACCCTCAGGCTCTGAGATGGATCTTCCAAGTGGATAGGGAATCTGCCACAGCCATTGCTGAGGCTAAGTACCTAGCACATACCGGGGTCGATAAAGGTATCTTCAAGATCCTACACGACCCAGAACTTGTGAAACCCGAGGTTGATACCTCGACACCTGAGCCCTCTTCTTCCAAGGCACCAGCAGGTAGTTTCACACTTGCAGAAACTGAAGATCAGGCAATTTCAACTATGGATGTGGCGACAGGGGGATCGGACATGGGATCGGCACCGTCCGAAAACATGGAACTGGTTGAGATGGACGAAGGTGGGGACCTCTCTGATCGGGTGTTGGAATCCGACACCCACAGTGAGGAAAACACCTAATCGTTCTATCCTCAGCCTCTGACTCCCTTATGTCACCACAAACATGTTGAACTGCATTCAGATCAATTTACACCACAGCCGGTCTGCTTCTGCGGCTTTGTGCCAGAGACTGGCTGAGGACAACATTGATTTAGCCATTATCCAAGAACCATGGATTTACAAAGGTAACATATTAGGTTTACCTAGATCAGGATGGTTACTTACTTATGATACCACCTGTGAAAATATGAGAACCTGTATTTTGATTAGGAAAGGCATAAATGCCATATCCCTTACAGAGTTCTTCTCAAGAGACACAACTGTAGTCAAACTTCTTCTGGAGGGAAGTAAAGTTTGTGAAATCGTTGTGGTCTCAGCATATTTCCCTTATGAGGAGAATGACAACTTTCCTCCTTTGGAGGTAAGGAATCTTATTAAATACTGCGAAAGCAATGGAACGAAACTCATCATTGGATGTGACGCCAATGCTCACCATGTCGCCTGGGGAAGCACTGACTGCAACCAACGAGGAGAAAATCTCATGGAATTCTTGGTAAGTACTAAGTTACATGTTTTAAATAAAGGCAATGAACCTACCTTCGTTGTAAGTAATAGGAGTGAAGTAATTGATCTAACACTCTGTTCTGTTAATATGCTTTGTTCTATTAATAATTGGCATGTATCTAATGAACTTTCTCTTTCAGATCATAGGTACATTTGCTTCTGTGTTGCAGGTGAAAGGCAACAAATGGTATGTCCCAGGAACCCCAGAAAGACGAATTGGGTCGGCTTTAAGGAGGATCTAAAAATACTAACAGGAGATATGATTTCTAACATACGCTCGGTGTTAGATATTGAGTTAGCTGTTGACCAGCTGCAACAAGCTATTCTCAGTTCTTATCACCAGAACTGTCCGGTCAAGGTTGCTAGTTTACCAAGGCAAGTTCCTTGGTGGAATAATGAACTTAGTAACCTAAGATATAAGACAAGGAAGCTTTTTAATAAAGCAAAAAAGACAGGTGAATGGGAGGAGTATAAAAACACCCTCACCTGTTACAATAAGGCCATCAGAGAGGCTAAAAAGGAATCTTGGAGGAAGTTCTGTGAAGATGTATCAGACATCTCCAGTACTGCCAAGCTTGTTAAAATCTTAGATAAAGGTAACTATAACCAACTAAGTTCTATAAAACTTGAGAATGGTAGTTACACAAAATCTGGAAAAGAAACACTAAGAGAAATGTTAGGAGTACACTTTCCAGAATCTAAAGAAATCAATATTGAAGACATGCATCGATCGGGTCTGGTTCCTCTTAGAGGTAACCGAACAGACTGGTGTGTGTCTAGAAGAAATGTTGAACATTCAAAAATCAGATGGGCTATTTCTACATTTAAACCCTTCAAAGCCCCAGGTATGGACGGTATTATCCCAATGCATTTGCAAGAAGGAGTGGATATCGTCATACCGATACTCTGCCGGATTTTTAGGGCAAGTATAGCTCTAGGGTATCTCCCACTGCAGTGGAGACAAACCAGAGCTATCTTTATTCCTAAACCTGGTAAACCAAGCTATATGCAAGCTAAATCTTTTCGACCTATCAGCCTTACCTCTTTTTTGCTTAAGACTCTAGAGAAATTGGTTGATAGACACATTAGAGATGAGATTCTTATATCAAATCCTCTCTCCAGTCAACAATTTGCCTACCAGCAAGGTAAATCGACTGAAACGGCACTTCATCGTATTGTAATACTTTTGGAGAAAGCCCTTGAGCATAAGGAATTTGCTTTAACTGTCTTCATGGATATTGAGGGGGCCTTCGATAGAATCTCTATAGAGGCTATTGATGCAGCTACTCATAATCATGGAATTAACCCTACCTTAAGACGATGGTTGAGATCAATTCTAAGTGAACGTGTGGTCATATCCTCACTGCTCGGGGACAACTTAGCGGTCGCTACCAATAGAGGTTGCCCGCAAGGAGGGGTTCTCTCTCCTTTGCTGTGGTGCCTTGTGGTGGATGAACTGCTGGTGTCTCTTGGGAGGTTTGGGTGTGGCTGCATTGGTTATGCGGATGACATCTCAATAGTCGTTAGAGGTAAATTCCCTAAAACCGTATCAGAAGTCATGCAGGACGCTCTGTTACTGGTTGAAAAGTGGTGTAAAAAAGTAGGTCTTTCTGTCAATCCAGACAAAACGACCTTGATACCTTTCACAAGGAAAAAGAACTTGCATGAGCTGCAAGCTCTTACCTTCTTCGATAGGAAGCTTACCATTTCTTCAGAAGTCAAGTATTTGGGTGTTATACTTGACCAAAGAATGACTTGGAGACAACACTTGGAGCACTCGATTACGAAAGCAAAAAGAATCTTTTGGTCGTGTCGGGGAGCTATTGGTAAAACCTGGGGTATTAATCCAAAGGTTATGCACTGGATCTACACTATGATCATTAGACCCATTCTCACATACGCTGCGGTGATATGGTGGCCAAGGGTCAAACTTAAAACAGCTCAATGCGAGCTCAATAAGCTACAAAGAATGGCGTGCATAGGTATCACAGGGGCAATGAGAACTGCACCCACGGCTGCAGTGGAATTGCTACTGGGATTCTTGCCACTACATTTACATATTGAGGCTGAAGCTACTTTGGGAGCTTTAAGGCTTAAGACTGCGGGTGAGTGGTGTTATACCCACTCAGCAAGCAGTCACACAAAGCTCTACACGCAGCATTCGAGTCAGGAGTCTGTCCTGCTAATGACAACTGACAAAATGCTTCCCTATTATTACTTTGAAAGACCATTCAGCATACATTTCCCAAGTAGAGCTGAGTGGGATTCTGGATCAATTCCTATAATCACAGATGAATCTGTTTGGTATACGGATGGATCCAAGTCTGCCAATGGATCCGGAGCAGGTGTGTATTACCTAACTGGCGGGTATGGTTTTTCTTATAACCTGGGTAATTTCACATCTGTATTTCAAGCAGAAATCTTTGCAATTCTTGCTTGTGCCGGCATCTGTTTGGACAGAAACATCAGGAATAAGAATATTTATATTTTTTCTGATAGCCAGGCAGCACTGAATGCTCTGAATCAGTGCCGCATTACTTCTAAGATCGTTTTCGATTGCCTCAAAACTCTGTCTTTACTGGCACAATTCAATAAAGTTCGTCTTTTTTGGGTGCCAGGACACAGTGGTCATGAAGGCAATGAGAAAGCCGATTCCTTCGCTAAGGAAGGCTCGGAGATGACCTTTATAGGTCCGGAACCTGTTATTGGCTTATCCAATAACATGATTAGGAAGATCTTTCTTAAGAAAATGAGAGCGCTACAGCTCAAGCTATGGCACAGGCTTAAGGGACAAAGACAAGCCAAGATGCTAATTCAAGGACCAAACAATAAACGTTCCTCCGAACTTTTAATGTTACGGAAAAAGGAACTTGGTATTGTTGTTGGTCTACTTACTGGGCATTGTCGTCTCAATAAGCATTTATGGCTTTTGAACATTAAAGACAACCCAGTCTGTAGGAGATGTGATTCAGAAGATGAGACTTCCTCACACATCTTATGTAACTGTGAATATTACACAGCGCTAAGACACAAAATCCTAGGATCTTTCTTCTTAGAACCAAAGGATTTGATTAAGGTCCCTATAAACAAACTACTGGCATTTGCCGTAGCTACTGGTCTTTTTGGGGATTAAGGTTGGGGAAAGTACAATAGACCTTAGGTCGCGGTGCTAGGTATAAATTTACCACCCATCTTTTACATTACATTACATTACATTACATTATGTGAGTTTAATTAACAAGGATAAATTATTAAATATGCTGTTGTTAATTTATCATGGGATAAAATTGCAAAATAACTGTCTATATAAGCCTATTTTTTTATATTTTGATTTTAGGGGTGGTACTACGACATTTCAAAATTAAATGAAATTGTTACCAAGGTAAGAGATTTTACCTGAAAATCTGACTATAATTCTCATTAAGATAATATCATCTTATTTTTAATAAAGTCTATCTTCTTAATAATAACTTAATACTAGGAATTGGCTATAAAAGTACGATGAATTAATATCAGCATTCATTTCGAAAGTTGCAAGAAATGACGAGGAAGAACCTATCCAATTCTTAATATTTAGTTATTATTGAAGTATTTGTTAAAGTATTGCTCATTAAAAATAAGTGTTTAGTTCAGGGCTATTTTGTGACACGGAATGGCAAACAAGCAATTCCTATAAGTTTGGCAACTTAAGTTGAATTGAACCGTAAGCCTTTTTCCGAACGGACGGGAGAGTCTCAAGTGATTAGTGACCTAGTTAAGTAACGCACAGTTAACTACATTTTTTTTAAAATTCTTTTGTTGAGATAGTCGATGAAACAACGAGTAATCAAACTCATAACAAAGCTAACTATAAGAATTCATCAGTTTCTCTGCAAGACAAACCTGTTCAGCAGTGAAGCTCTACTAAAGAAGACGTATTGCTTTGTAGCCAATATTCGATTGTTGCAATTTTGCTTCAATGGTTAACCGATCACTGAATATTCACTTTGAAAAAATGACAAATTGAAACTGACAATAGCAGAGAAATGTATATAGAATGTGGGTTACGTCGAAGGGAAGATGATTCGCTATCAGATTTTAGCCTTATACTAAATGGAAGAATTAACTTAAAATGAGTAACGGAAAGATATCTTGTTGATAGCTTACTTTAGGCAAGATCAGAATAAAAAAAAAAATCAAACAAAAACTGTCCATAATAACAATGTAAATCACCAACGTGTCGTTGGTAGTTCGTTATACCAACATAAATCATCCATCTTCTTTGTTTATTTAGCAGTAAACTTAATTTAGAATCTAAAGTCTTTAATTTATTATTGTACTGGGCCAAGTGATAGTAAAATCTTTTTTTGTACAACAGAAAACCATGGTGTTTATTTGTTATTTTGACTTAAATAGAAAAAACGAAAGCAAAATATCCAGTCACAGATCTAAAGACAAATTCTCTGTCAAAAATGAAATGTATTGTTATAGTTAGTTAAGGTCGACTTTGATGAGAAATCGAAGCAACTGCTTTTATCCTGATTGTCGTACATCTAGATTTCATTAACAAAGAAGTTTTGATTCCTCAATCAAAATAACTATCTAATTAAAAAAAAAGCAAATTGAAAATATTCCGATTTTTATTTAACTATTCAGTTTTTAAAAATCACTGAATATTTTTGAATGCAGAAATATGAAATATTCAAAAATATTCAAAGTTAATGTATTTAATTTTTCATTTCAAACGAAGTTCCAGAATATCGTTCCATCTTTCTTTAACGGTTGACAATATCCTTTTCCAAGAAACTTTCAAATAATGAAATAAAAATAAGTTTTATAGAAGACATCTAGTTACATCTAACGGTATCACTAAATTTAATGCAACAAGATATAATTTTTTTGAAGCTACAGTCAATCATCGCACCTCCCAGCAGCAAGACTTGTACCATTTTTTTTTTAATAAACACCAGTTGTATATTTAAATTATTGTTTTGTCGATGAATCGTTTTTGTCAACTTGAACCAGTAACGTCTTTCATTTAATTTCATTAAGCTTATGTCATTCAACGCTGAAACAGTTAAGTTCTTTTTTATAGACGTTCTTTTACTGAAGCAATGGTAGCCTCTTGCAGGTATTTTGAGGTATTTCCTTCAAAAACGTTTCACATTTTTCTTCGTATTGCTGAATGTTGAAACATTTTATTCATTTGTCAATAATAACACGTAAAGCGATGAAAATTGTACAAATTTATCTGATTAAGAGATAAGAAGATTTAACCAAATCAACTCTGTTGTGAATTTATCAAGTTGTATTATTTAATTTCCGTTGTTTGTTTGTTGCTGCTATTATTAGTTATGCTGTATAAGCTTGCCAGCTTTAGATTGTTAGTTACTAGGTAACGGAGAAAAAAAAAAGGGCTGTTTTTTTGTTAAGTTTGCTTTGCTGTATAAAGTATGATTGCAAAGAACTTGTTTAAAAAAAAGGTCTAATTTTTGACTTATTCCTATCCACCGAGAGAAGGGATTACTATATGAGGCAAAATGGATCGTTTGAGAAAAAGTAGAACACCTATTAGGCAATTAATAACGAAGAAGATTAACAACATCAAGAGTTTATTTTTGGAAGAAACATCCGACGAGAGACAAGATTTGATTAAGTCTAATTTTAATCGACTAAGCTCTTTGATGGAAGAAGTACATGAGATAGATAAGAAAATAATGGAATGTTCTAATAAAGATAAAGAAAAAAGTGACTAAACTATTCTAAATGAAAGAGAGAGTATTCAGCAATATAACGATAATTTTGCAATTATTCAGGTGAAAGTTAGTAATGTTTTAACGAAGATCAGATAGTAGATCAGATCGTCCAGTACCTAGTGAAGTAAATAGTATATAGACGATGGAAGTGGTCTTAGTCACAATTCTAAAAGGAGATCTTTCAAATTATCTAAAATAGAGTTGAAGAAATTTAATGGGAGTTTAAAAGAAAGGCTAGGATTTGGGTCTCAGTTCCAGAAGATTCATGAGGATGATAGCTTACACAATACGAACAAATTGCAATATCTAATTCAAGCTACGGAAATAGATACGGAACCAAGGAAAATAGTCTTAAGTTATCCTTAGACAGCTGAAAATTATCCAAAGGCCATGGAAGCTCTAAAAGAAAGGTATGGGAGAGAGGATCTTGTTTTACAAGTATATATATTACTTAAATATAAAGAGAGAGAGAGAGAGAGAGAGAGAGA
>JAFIDM010004315.1:28480773-28498734 GCA_023159025.1 Thereuonema tuberculata
GGGATTCTTGCCACTACATTTACATATTGAGGCTGAAGCTACTTTGGGAGCTTTAAGGCTTAAGACTGCGGGTGAGTGGTGTTATACCCACTCAGCAAGCAGTCACACAAAGCTCTACACGCAGCATTCGAGTCAGGAGTCTGTCCTGCTAATGACAACTGACAAAATGCTTCCCTATTATTACTTTGAAAGACCATTCAGCATACATTTCCCAAGTAGAGCTGAGTGGGATTCTGGATCAATTCCTATAATCACAGATGAATCTGTTTGGTATACGGATGGATCCAAGTCTGCCAATGGATCCGGAGCAGGTGTGTATTACCTAACTGGCGGGTATGGTTTTTCTTATAACCTGGGTAATTTCACATCTGTATTTCAAGCAGAAATCTTTGCAATTCTTGCTTGTGCTGGCATCTGTTTGGACAGAAACATCAGGAATAAGAATATTTATATTTTTTCTGATAGCCAGGCAGCACTGAATGCTCTGAATCAGTGCCGCATTACTTCTAAGATCGTTTTCGATTGCCTCAAAACTCTGTCTTTACTGGCACAATTCAATAAAGTTCGTCTTTTTTGGGTGCCAGGACACAGTGGTCATGAAGGCAATGAGAAAGCCGATTCCTTCGCTAAGGAAGGCTCGGAGATGACCTTTATAGGTCCGGAACCTGTTATTGGCTTATCCAATAACATGATTAGGAAGATCTTTCTTAAGAAAATGAGAGCGCTACAGCTCAAGCTATGGCACAGGCTTAAGGGACAAAGACAAGCCAAGATGCTAATTCAAGGACCAAACAATAAACGTTCCTCCGAACTTTTAATGTTACGGAAAAAGGAACTTGGTATTGTTGTTGGTCTACTTACTGGGCATTGTCGTCTCAATAAGCATTTATGGCTTTTGAACATAAAAGACAACCCAGTCTGTAGGAGATGTGATTCAGAAGATGAGACTTCCTCACACATCTTATGTAACTGTGAATATTACACAGCGCTAAGACACAAAATCCTAGGATCTTTCTTCTTAGAACCAAAGGATTTGATTAAGGTCCCTATAAACAAACTACTGGCATTTGCCGTAGCTACTGGTCTTTTTGGGGATTAAGGTTGGGGAAAGTACAATAGACCTTAGGTCGCGGTGCTAGGTATAAATTTACCACCCATCTTTTACATTACATTACATTACATTAAAAAAATTCTTAGCAAAATTACAATGTTGGGTCCAGAATTTTCCAATCTGTGTTGTTGAATAAATTTTAGTATATCAGAGGGCCTTCCCCCCCCCCCCCGCGTTTCTACAACGTTTTGCTTCTTCTTATAGTGCAGATACAGCCATAAAAACCTGGATCCTTTTTCTTTCAATATGGAACTGTTCTTTATCAATGTCAATAAAGTCATTTATTAGACATTCAAATTCTTCATTTAGTAGGTTACATGGTATTATACACGAAGGACATGCAACTGATGAAAGCGTTCTTTTATTTCCTTTATAATTCTATCCATAGATAAAAATATTTCTCTTCATACTTCTTGTTCTAAGGATAGCCCCAGTCTCGTGAATTTCCCCCACTCATATTTTTTCTCCTTCTAACTCGACGTTCAGTCGATATCTCCAACTCTTCACAAATTGTTTTGGCTTCTATAACAGCGTTTTGTATTAGCGCATCTCTTTGTTCCATGAAATGGGTTTGCAAAGAATTTAGTTTTATATGGCATTGATGAACATTTAGCCCTTTTATTTGCAGGTATTTTTGCGCGTCCTTAACTTCCAAAAGGATGGGTTCCCATAAATTGAAATAACAGAAAAGAAAAAGATTGCATTGAATTGAGTAATATTCCAGCATCTGATCTCGTTTTACTATTTTCATCTTCAGATATCTACATATCTAATAATTTGACTGGTTTGATCTTTGTGGGAAATAATTGGAGTGCTGTCAAATATCATACAAAAGTATTTAGCTTGCTTTATTTGATCCATAATTGTCTTTCTCACTGCGCCTCCCAATAGCTCTACGAATTCATTCTGAATCTTCGGCGACAAATAGAAGATACTATAGTTATTATCCATCTTAATTTTTACTACAGGTTCAGTACATACTACTTAGCCAACAAGTCAACAAGCTCTAGAAAATTTCCTCTATTTTCCATTGAATTGATGCTTCCTGATGAACACTTTCACGATGACCTCGACACGCCAAATTTTGTTTTGCTAACAATCTAAGTATATCAACTATTCTTGTAAGAATTTCCTTTCATTTTTTGATTTTCTTATCAATATTCTGTTGTTGTAGTTTATCAAAAGTTGCGCCATGTCCAAGTCTTATTTCTAATTACTTCCATTGGGAAAACGATCGAATGTGCAATGGGCACATTGCAATGGAATGTGTTGACTTATTTTGGGATTAAGTTTCCACCATTTGTTAAAACCATTTTCCATGGTTTTCCACTTGCAAAAATGTTAACTACACTATTCGTTTCTAAAGCTAATGACGCTGGGAGATAAAGGGTTAATGGAGAAATTTGAATATTTTCATATTCTTGTCGTAAATCTTAATGATTTTCAGTAAAATAGACGAATTTAAATTATTTAAACATTTCTTCAATTGGATAAGCGTAATATAAGCAAAAATATTCGAAATCATATAGTAATTCATAATTCGTAGAAATTATGAATTACGAAGTAATAGTAAACTTATGAATAGTAAACTTATTATAGTAAACTTCTGAAGTGAACAACTAAAACTAAATATAAAAAATGCCGCCCCAAAATATGTGCCGCCCGGTGCGGACCGCACCCACCGCCCCCCCTTAGGTACGCCACTGCCTGTGACCCAAGGTTTCTTATTACTCTTACCTTCTCTGTATCCTATTGTTTCTTCTGCTGTTTCCTGTATACAGCTTTTTAGATGAGTCCAGTATTCATTACTATTTTCAGGTGCGGATTCTAAATTAGAGGCTTTCTTTTGAAAATGTTCTTCAAATTTTCTTTTTTCCTCTTCGTTCATAAGTTTTTCTATATCAAACTTCTTCGTCACTTGCCTTCCTCTTATCTTTTTCAGACGAATATCAACTTCGCCTATCAGTAGGACATGATCTGAATTAATATCCGCTCCTGGTAGAGTCTTTGCATTTTTTAAGCAATTTCGATATCTTTCCTGTACGAGTATATAGTCTATCTGATATCTACTGTCATCCCTTGGGCATGTCCATGTGTATCGTCTTCTTTTATGCTGTTGGAATAACGTATTTCCAACAATCATGTCATTCCGTTTACAGAAATTTACCAAAGATTCTCCTCTGTCATTTCTTTTTCCCAGTCCAAATTTTCCACCCGTTTTTCCATCTTGTCCTTCTCCTATTACTGCGTTCCAGTCGCCCATTAGGATTACACATGCACCCTTCTTCTCTTTCTCAACTATTTCTTCTATCTTCTCGTAGTTTTCTTCTACTTTCTCGTCTTCTAATCCACTATGTGGCATGTAAATTTGCACTAGCACTAAGTCCAATTTTTTCCCTTGAAGTCTCACCATTATCATCCGGTCATCTACATAACGCACTGATATCACTTTATCTTTCACACCAGTAGTACACCAACACCATGACTTCCTTTACATTCACCATTTGAATAAAACATTCTAAATTCATCACTCACCAACTCACCACTATTTCTCCACCTCACTTCTGATATTCCCATCACATCCACTCTGTTTCTTCTCATTTCTTCCTTCAAGTTTTCCAACTTCCCCGCTTGAAGAAGAGTTCTCACATTCCATGATCCAATCCTCAATCTTCTTTTCTTCTGTCGGTTGAGTTGCTTCATAATGTAACCTTCCTCAGTATCCCCCTCCCGGACATCCGAATGGGGGGATAGTTTACGTCCGGAATTTTTTGCCGAGGAAAGATTCATCATGCCATGTTTACAGTTTTTCTTGGGAAAAGTAAATGCGGTAGCTTCCCGTTGCTTTCCGCACACCACTCTCTCTTTCGCATCTTAAAAGATCCCAGGGGGCCCCGCGTAGAGGTGAGGAAAGTGGATTTGACCAATTTGGCCCTCCGGACTTCACCGAAATTCACCGCAAGAGTTAAATATCAGTTCCATCAGGGTTTTTGACCTGATCAGAGATCGGGAAATCCTAATTAGCCTTTGCCCCCCAAATGTGATCAATAGTATGTAGATTTCCTTGGAAAATGAGCGAACCTTGGAGATTAATATAAACAGTTATTAAATTCTTGGAATTTTACTTAGATTCTTGGAAAGAAAAATAATGTCAAGTATTTTCACCCAACTTTGCTTTTGAAAACTGCGAAAATCGCGTGTTGACTGTCTGCCGTTTAGCTCTGGTAGCCCACTGGTTTAGGCGCAGAACTGCGAAATGGAGGAACCAGGGGTTAATTCTCGGCGGCGCGTGGCGGTCGGGGGTGTCTCCTCCAGACTCGCCGAGCCCTCTATCGAGTTTCTTTCTTGAAGGCGGGCGAGCGTCGGACTCACACTCCGACTTATACTAGTCGAGAATCGCTGGGAACCTAAACCTTCCGCTCTCTCAAGGGACTGAATGACCTGCAATGTTCACCTTTTGACTATGTGTATGCCTGTCCATATATATCATTAAACAAAAATAAACAAAAACAAAAAACAAAAAACTCCCTTTTCACTTACTTCATTTACAAAACTATATACAAAGTGAGATCAATGAAATAGTCAGCTTTACCTTCATCATCGACAACGGTAAAAATTATGAATTATAAGTTTAATTCTTCCTTGAACCCTTCATAGCGACTCGGTAGATGTTTCCACGAGAGTTTGCTTTTGGGACAAAGAAATGCGAACCAATCCAATTAAAGGGTTCTTTATCATGCATGTTCTTCTTTTTTAAAACAGAAATAAAAATAATTATAAAGGATACATTTTCTTGATGTAAATGTAATCCTAATCAGTTGGATTAGCATTTTATTAACGCCTGTCTTCATTCAACCTTAACATCATTTTAATAACGAGTAACGTTGAAGAAATAAGTAAAAGAAATCAGACAAGTACATCTTTATCTCATTAAATATTTCTTCTTTTTTTTTTTTCTTATAATTTGCTTGAAAAATGATGCCTTCTAAAGGGACAGAATTTTTTTTTCTTTTCTCAGACTCATCTCCGTCGGATGTTTACCAAGACGGCATTTAAGTTGTTATTCTTCTATCACTGTTCTTGTTACTCTTTCGAAACCAAAGAAAAGAAAAAAAAAGCAGTGATCGGTAACGAGACTCAATTGAATACAAATAGATCTGTTATTGAATCTCAAATGCCAAGACTTGTTCTTGGCACTCTTCACTTTTTGTTTTAATTGTTTTGGTACAATTTAATTCGCAACTAATTTAATTCTTTACCAGCTAAATCATCTGAAACAAATGAAAAAAAGCAACGATTGCGCTGACAATTACATTTATTTGTTGTTGGTTTTTTATTTAATTCTACGGAATAAAATCCTAGAACTAAAAAATCTAATCCTGTTTTTCGTGGTAAAAAAAAAAAACGTAATTTTTTAAGATAACATATTACAAAATAAGATCATTGTATGGATTCATCGGTATATTTTCTGTATTTCATACAATAAAATAAATATTAGAATTAGGTATTAGTTTACTATATTTGCACCTATTTAAGATTTCTTGACTATCTTTCCTATCACCAATTATAATTCCTTAATATTATTACAACTAAAATATCAAATTAGAGTTAGAAAATGATAAAAAAGTAGTATATTTTTTAGCATCGTGAAAGAAGAAAAATCCATTCTGATCAACTAAGGTTTGTAAAAGAAAAAAAAAAAGAATAACTAACGAAAGAACGTAGCAATATGACTCCTCCAATCATGCAAACCTACTCAAACAAAGAGTCATTCAATACTGATCTAAATTAAGCATAAGAAAATTCTTTCATACAAAAAGCAGTAAAAATTTAATAAGAAAACCTATTGAATATGAAAACTATTTGTGTTTTATTGTACTTTTTAATAGAATATTTTTTTTAAATAAATTAGAAAGCGTAAAAGTAGTGATTAAAATGACTAATTATTTAGACTTTGTTTCTAGCCACGTATAATACTGGTTAATAATTTTTAGTTTAATACCATCACCGATTTCACGAATTTCATTTCTATGTGAGTTATTTTAATTTTGTAAATATATTATAAACGTATTTCAGTAGTCGCAAAAGAGGGTAAAATTGAATGATCTTTTTAAATGAAAAAGATTAGCAGAATATCAACTTTTGATTCTAATTCATAACATAAATTGTTGAATTCTGTTGAACTGAATTGTTATTATAAATTGTTGAATTCTGATTTAAATAGTTAAAAACTTAAGTTTTTTTTATTATTTTTTTTTGGCCAATTTTTTATCTAATTCCTCTTACAAACAGTTTAAATTTAGCTTCATACTTACATATCAATAAATTACTCCGTGATTCGCTCCAACTCCATTTCAAACAATTTGTTGATTTACTCTATTTATCGCTTAAAGTCCAAAGGAAGCAAAATCAGAATAGCCTAGAGAGTCAACAGACTTCAAATCTGTCAATGTTCTTACAAATACCGGTGTTACCTAATGGCAAAAATAACCAAATCAGTATTTCATTAGATCCGTAATCTCTTTGTCCCTTGGCTTTCAATGGCTACTACAGAAATACGAAATGATATCGTAAACCCAATAGCCATCTCCTTCGTAGAATAACTTAGAAGAAAATGCTAAAGCCTCAATAATGTTGGAATCACAAATAAAAGAAGTAAATGAAAATTTAAATTATAGAAACAAATAATAATAATAAGTTCTGAAAAAAACTTAGTAATTTCCTTAAAATGTTGCTTTTTTTTTATTGGTCTTCATTTTTCTGTAACTCTTGAAAACAACATAAACGAAAATCCTATGTTTCTCTGCTATTGTTACAATGTTTGTGAATTACAAGTAGAAATTTTCTGGGAAATTTCCCATTAATTAATTATGTTTTTAAATCCGATTATTTTTACTTATATAAAAGACATTAATTAATGGATTAGTAGGATACAATAAAAGAATTAATGAGAATTGTAAGGCATCATTGGGAAATTTTCAAATGTAAAGTTAGATCATCTTCTTGTCCCTAAATACGTATTCTAAGTTTCAAGAAGATCTACAATAGTTAATAGGAGGACAAAAGACACAGGCACCACAGATTGAACATTATTGATTTCAAGAATCTCCTTTCCTAGGAAAATAGGCTGAAAGTAAGAATGTCACCTACCTAACAAAAAATAGAAAATGTAAAGGTAAAACTGCAATAAATATTTTATTTAAATTGGGAAAGAAAAAAGAAACCAATATTCAATCTACAGTAGAAATCAAATTAAAATACAAATAAAAATAAGTATAATTCCAATTAAAACGTAAACAGCAGCTACAGAAGTAATGACAAGGAATGCCATAGAATTTTGGGTCACGGAAATTAGAATTGTTTCATGTATTTGTAGCAAAACATCAGGATATTGAAGTTTTTAATATCAATTAAAATGACTCTAGCACAAAGAAACAGAAGTAAATTCACGTTCAATGAATTCTCAAAAGATTAAAAAAAAAAAACTTCAATGAAATCTGAGTTTCGAATTCAAATAGCAAAAAATTTAAATTTATTATACTTTACCGTATATAGTTTCGAATTAAACAAATGGTAGATTGTAAAATTGGATCGTACTATCCTTCTTCGCAAAATCAGTAATTTTGGAGTTTCCAATCGCGGATTATTAAAACATTGAAAATGTTATTATATTTTAATGTTTATATTATTGTCCGCTCATTGTGACATTTGCTAGCCTCTTATATAAAGTCATTCTCTACAGAACACGACTTTCGAATTTAAATATTACCATTATTGGGGAATTGACAACAATAGCGAAATTCAGGCAATAGCTTATTTGCCGTCCTTCTGCTATTTATAATAATGCTTTTTGTCTGCTAAGACCACGCCAGTATCTACATGTAAATTGGAGCTTTTTACAGCTTTCTCTAATCCACCTCAATGATTATAACACACAAATTTGTTACACTGTACGACAATACGACTTTCCTCGACAGCCTAACTTTTGTGGCGTTGATCAGATAGAAAACGGAGCTTTTTGTAGAATTCAGTGGAACCGACATTTGGAAAAAGATTCGGAATTCTATAATACTGTTTGAGGCCATGAAAGTTTCTAATGACATTCGACAATTCTTTGTATGTCAAACGACTAAGCAGCACTTTCATCTGTCCTGAAATCTTAGTTGTATTTTCAATATCTGTCCTGAATCCATCAGCAGTACGGTGCTCTTCATAGATGCTTACAAATTTAAGAAACAATTTACATTGTGAAGTAACAGATATGATGCATCTTTTTTTTATTCAATATCTTAGAATTATCTAAAATATTACATATTAAACATCTTATTCAGTGCTTTGTTGGAACGTAATATAATTAGTACAGATATAATTCAAACGTTTAACAAACTGATAGTTTTAAGAAACAATGAATAGTTTGCAGCTCTAAATAAAAAAAATTAATAATAAAAATTGATAAAGTGGAACCTTTTTCTGTCAAGCTGAGACTCTTGGGCAGCTGTTTCGAGCTTATTAGGTTCTCATCAGCCAGAACTACCCAGCAAACACAAATTCAAAAGGCATACGAGGGGAAAAGTAATACATTATTACTAAACCAATAATAAAAATTATAAAAAAGAATTGTCGAAGCTCTCTGTGCAAAACTTTTATCATTATTATCTCGTATAATTTACCAAGTCGACAATAAGTTAAAAACCATGCTTAATTAATCGAGTTTTTTATGCTAATAAAACAGAAAAAAAACGCATTACTGATAAGGAAATTTGACAGAATAAATTTGCTTTAAAATAAGGAATTTCGGTAATTAATTAATAGTAATATAAAAAATATAAAAATATTTTATATGTTGATTGTTAAAAGTTACATTTTTTTTTAAAAGGCGGAGTTAAAAAAAAATCTTTTTCTAAAAATAAAAAGTTTTTGTTGTAGATTTAAATTCCACTTCAATCATCTTTGACTTATCCTTCCAACGATACAACATTAGAGAAACTCCACTTTTAAAAAACTCATTCGAATGAACGAGTTCTTTAATTTCTATTCCTTAATAAGTTATCCCCTAAAACACGTTGTGACATCGGTAACAATTTCACGCGCATTTTACAGCTGAAGGCGTCTCTTTCTCGTCCGCTGTTTCCTTCTGGAGTTACTTTCCAAATTTCAATGAAGGAAATGAGCAAATAAATTGGGAGAGAAAAGTCAATATTATTGAAAGATGAAGTTTTATTACATCAGGAAAAAAAGAAAGGTGCCCCTTCCTTTTTTCTGCAAGGCTTATTCTTTTTTTTTATTATTTCTTTACTTAAGCCTGCCAATTAAATCTCAAGGTTCTCATAAAAAAAAGAAATCAGACTTTGCGTAGCAATTAATGAATACAGCGATTACGAAAGCTATGGACAAATTAACAAAAACATTCTACGATATTAACGACGAATCTTGTGAATTGCTGATTTTAGTATCAAAATATACATTGAACTATGAATGAATGCTGATTAACATTGGAACGTTAGTGATTAGGGAGTACGTTCGAAAATCGTTTTGAACAATGGCATTATGAGAACAGAAATGCAAAAAAAACTACAACGATATTTTTTAGGCTTCTGAAAGACGCCTTATATCCCCCGTTTGTCTGTCTGTGGACACACATCCCACAATGCTTCGCAACGGCTTCTGTTACCTCAGTTGTAGGTGGCCTGAATGTTGAATGTTGTAGGTGGCCTGTTACCTCAGTTGGTTAGAGCGTCGTGCTAATAACGCAAAGGTCGTGGGTTCGATCAACTTAAGTTTTTTTTGTTTTTTAAATCATTATAAGGAATTCAGTGTATTAACAAGGTTTGAGTTAAGAATGACGATTATTCCATAAACATAGGAGTGGGTAAGATAGGATGGGGTCGCAAACAGACTCGCGCGAGCATTTTCTAGACCACCACGGTGCAGTCTATTCTAAAGTAAAAGTGACTCAGAAGCCGTTGCGAAGCACTGTGATTGGTTTACTAATCACTATCCCTACCTTGTTTCAATTAGAAATTAAATTTGTATATAATAATAAAAAGATGTGAATTTTTAGATAGTAGAAATATTGTAAATTCAATTTTATTATTTTAAAAGAAAGCACATAAGTTTGATTAAGCAATAATTAAAATACTATGAACAAAGTCACTTTTAAAAATGAGGATTTAATAATAAAAAATAAAACTTTTTTATTTTGCACGTTAAATTCTCCTATATCATCTATTTTTATTTTTATTGGTTTTTTTTGTTTTTTGTTTTTGTTACGTTTTCTGTTGCTACCATTTGAAAATTTTTGTTAACGTTTTTCGTTACGTTTAATCAAAAATCATTCCATTATATCGTTACGTTACGTATAACATTTTCCAGCACTAGTATGAATGATCACAACAATTAATACAACTTAAAGCCCACATATACTGTCATCTCGTGGCATATTTTTATTATTTTTGAATTTTATTTTCTCATACAATAAATTATTTCTTATTTATATTTTTTGTTTCCAGAGAATTTCTAAAAACTTATATTTGTCACTTGAATAGTGCATTTCGTTAAACGAATTAAAAATAGGACAAAACATCAGAAATATCAACTCATGAAAGACCATTGCAATTAATTCTTAAAATTCATTACAAATCAAAACATTTCTTTTATTCCTTTTCAGCAAATATTATTCTCAACACTTAGAACTCATCCTTGAAAGAAAAACACTGAATTGTGGAGATAAAGCTGTCTTACGTCATTCTAATTTTTAAAACTAAACGGCAATTAAGAATTTGTTCAACTCAGTAATCTCATCTTAGTAATTTCGGCACTGAAGAGGAAAGTTAGTGGTTATCCAGAAGCCATTAGATCATTGGATTGAAAGAGATTTATCACAAAAAAAAAATGATTACGTAATTGGAAAAAAATGCCACCAGAGGGCACTAGGAACTTTTATAGTTCTCTTTATGGTAGCAGGTGTCATGAACGCAAGGTTGTGTGGGTCATTCTTACTTGAAAGCCATTTCCTTCGCTGAACTCGAACGATGAAAACACACGCGCGCGCAAAAAAAAGGAAAAGGAAAAAAAGAAAGAAATAAGAAAGAGAAAGAGATCGACTTTGGTTATTTGCTTTTTTTCTCTGCAATGCTCGAAGGTTTCATCATTATAAAATGTTAATATTTTATCAATGAAATAAATTATTTTCGAAAACTAATACAAGAATAATTCTAAGTAATAAGATGATTACTGCAGTAATTCTTTTAATAATTAGTTGATAAACTACAACTTAATAAACACTTCATAGTTTTCAATATTTCAGCAAAGGAGAATGGGCAGATCTGCCCCATCCATGTATAGCGATAAGATATTACGTAAGGAAAGATCTCCTTAAATAGAACATTTTTTATTATTACGACTTGTCTCAATTATTAGTCCGTTCGGAGTTATATACGTTTAGATATGACGTTTGAGTAATTGATTATAATGAGTCTGGGTGGCAGAGAAGCCAACCACCTATAGGCGGGGGGTGCTTGGCTTTAGGTGGTTGGCTTCCCTGCACCCACAATCATTACAATCAATGACTCAAACGTCATATCTAGACGTATATAACTCCGAACGGACTAATAATTGCGACGAATCATAATAATAACATATGTTCGATTTAAGGACATCTTTCTATAGGTATACATCTTATCACTATACAGGATGGGGCAAATTTCCATAGAGTTTGCCCATTCTTCTTTGTAATAATCTTACAAACGATACTTAATGATGCTACTTCAATTTTATCTCTCTTTCGAATTCAAATAACTTCTGATATCCTTCAAAATAATATTTTGAAAATAAATGTTTGAAAAAAATTCCCTTTTGATTTTCCTTCAATCCATAAATATAAATTTGATATGAAAAAAAAATTGGCAAAATGAGGAAATATTGTTATATGATATTACCGTCAAATTTGAAAATATGATGTTCCTCTTTACATAATAAGATAACTTTTACTAAATTACCGCATTAATACGATGTATTACTATTCATTTTTATGATGTTCTTATTAAATTGCCCTTACGTTTACAGTCCATCTCAGATTTCCGTGGATCAGTGTTAAGTGGCTAATAATATTACTGACGCATATTTTCTCTCTATTAAGTCGCCGCAATAATAAATTCTTTTGCTGGAAGAAAGCTTGCATCGATGTCATGTCAGTCATAAACCAAAAGTTCAGGGAAATCAGAGACGGGCTATACATCTTATAAGCTACATTAACAACAGCCGATGTTTCGATATAAATACTGCATTTGCAAAATTTAAAAAAAACTAACTGAAAAAAAAAATAGATTCAATATTTGAATGTTTCGTAGGCGACTTCTATCTGAAAATTATTAATTACAATATTATTTCTTTCGCCTCGTTAATCTTTTAATTTTTTGTTTAGATCCTTTAAATCAGAGGTGTCTATCATCTGATTACTGTTCCAAAATTCCATGCAAAAATAACATAGTTATGAAGATAAACGAAAATAGTTAACACACTAAGTAGTCATACAAAGCATTTATTTGGTAAATATAAAAAACATACATACATATTGGGCTCTTTCGGGCATTTCAGTAGAGCCCATTGTAAACGTAAGTTGTTACATAATTGGTCCAGGAATTTATATGTAACAACTTAGGTTGACAATGGACTCTGCTGAAGTGCCCGAAACATCCCAATAAGTATGTATGTTTTTTTTTCTTTATATTTACTAAATATACGCTTTATATGACTACTGTTCGTTTTCGTTTTCGAGAGCCTTCAACGCTTTTGCGCATGCGTAAGGTCTCCTAGGATTTCATGAAATTAGGGTTAAGGAAAAACAAAGAGAGGATATTTACTTTTCATCAGTTTACTAGTAGCTGCGTTCTATTTGCGCTTTCGGGAAAGAATTATGGAAAGAATAAATACTATTGCAAAAATAACAGGTACTAAAAGAAAAACAGGTCTTAGGAAAGTGCCCATCTCAGCATATCACCCCTTTGGGGAGTAGAATCGTCTGTGTTTTTGTAGCTCTCGAATTTCACAATGAACAGTACATATGGTGGAATGCACCAAACTTCAGTTAACTTTGAGGACTGCTATTTGGACGGAGCTAAAATTAGTGGGGGGGTGCTGCTCCACAAAAATTTTAGCCTTTGTTTTAAAATTGTGTGAAAGGAAACAAACATGTATAAAAAGAAATTTATCAAGTTTCTGAATAAATTTTCTTTTTATACATGTTTCCTTTCATACAATTTTAAAACAAAGGCTAAAATTTTTGTGGAGCAGCACCCCCCACTAATTTTAGCTCCGTCCAAATAGCAGTCATCAAAGTTAACTGAAGTTTGGTGCACACCGCCATTAGTGTGTTAACTATTTTCATTTATCTTCATATCTATGTTTTAAACGCATTGTTAAACTTATTTTCAAAACTATAACATAGAGCCAAAAAAAAATCATTTGAAACAGCGTTATTATATAAAGAGCTTGTAACATATATTAGATTCATGTCTTCTTGTGCGGGAAAGTATTAATCCACCATCAAACCAATAAATATATATATAAAAAAATAAACAGTAAAACAACGCTATCTATTTCTATAAATTTATCAATACTTCTTTTAAAATCTTGTTAACATGTTGAGCAAATATTTCTAACCATTGTTCAATTCAAATTGAAGAACTAATTACTTCGTATTAGTTTTACAAATACTCATACTAGATGACAAAGAAGATAAATTTCAATGAAATGTCGGAAAAAAAATTCCTCCTTGCTTTACGTTGCTTGGAATTCGTCCAATTAACTTTATTATTACATTAGTAGTTGTTATTAAAAGTTTTAATGAATAAGCCATTGAACTAAATAAATGGACTTTTCTTCCGTTTGCATTGTGGGTAACTTTAACCTTTCCTTTATTTTTTAGGCTCTTCTTGTATTTTAATGATCCTCTAATTAGTAAGGTACTTATTTTTCTAATTAGCATTCCCTTGAAGGTAGCCTGAAATGTCTATCTGAGGAATTTAATTGTAACCGTAAACGTGTTTCAATCCCTTCCTTTTTCCTTCCCTCTACGTAACAAGAGTCGTTCTCCCTCCCCTGCAACTTAAGAAGGAAAAAAAAACCGAGGCTCGCTGGTTTCTTTCTGCCTTAGATTGGATATTCCAACAAGCAAACGATGTCTTCCATGAAGGGAATAAGCAATGAAGGAGCAAACAGAGCATCATGAATGTAAATGGTATCTTAGAGTCTAAATAGGAATTCAAAAGGGACCCGTTTCGGTCTGTGCTCAATGCAAAGAACATTTAAAGTTTGTGCTTCTGATCCCCTGTAGGGATTCGTCAGTTGAATGCATAGCAAAAGCCAACTGGTAATTCTGGGGCAAGTTAACGATAATCGAATGAGAGGGCTGTTCAGGTTATTAGCATTCAGTCTAAACTGAGTATCAATCAAGTTTTTTAAACATAACCGATTTTCAGCCTGCTTTTCTAAGGAAAGGTTCATAAATTCAATATGTTACATCTGTGTCTTAGTCTGGCAATTTTTGAACCAGTTTTATAGGCACCTCCTTATTTTTTGATTTGCTTGTTAATGGACAAGAGACGGTCTTATATCTTACTCTGTGTATGGAAATTTCTCCGAGTAGATCTCGCTAAGTAATCTGCCAGTCATTCCTGAGAAATAAAGCAATTCTCACTGACTGAAAACTGATAAACTGTTTGTCTTCGCCTGCTATTACAAATTACAAAACGGAGATTTTGTGGATTTTTTTCACCTTAATAAAAAAAAAAAAAAAACGCAGGACCCTTAAAAGAATATTGGAAAAAGTTTCTTTCTTATTCAAATTCAAAACATTCTTGTTAACATTTGTTGTCGTGACAAAAAGTTCCAAAATTTAAGTTCAATTTCTCTTTTTTTTTTTTCTTTTTTTTTCAAGATTTCTTCTGTGTATGATTCTTCCATACATATGTAGTTTCACGGAACTCTGCTCACTAGTTATTGTAAAACACGGTGACTTTATAAGACTTCCTTTTCTATGAAAAATAGCTAAAAATAGCACGGTCTGTAAAGGTGAAGAATGAATGAATGTACTAATCGTGCTTCTTTAGCTGGGATATATATATATACATATACAGCATAGAAATATTAGCCACAAATTTGATTAAAATAATTACTATTATTATTATTTATAGTAGAAATAGTAGTAGCAGCACTTTCTAAATGACATGAACCCCGATGGGCACCAGCTAGTAAGTTGTAAGTATAGTTTTGAATATAAATACATTTTCTAAATAATTTTATAATGAAAACATGCTGCTTAACAGGAAAGGTCAAAAGATCAAGATCTTCTGCCAGAAACTCTATGAAAAAAAGATATTTTTATTTGCTTTGATTTTGTAGATGAAGTTTCTATGAATAAAATATAAGGTTGCCATGGTTGGTATTCCACATGAAGCTGCTTGATTTTTTTTTCTCAAAGATCCATAACTGGCGAAGAAAACAAAACAGAATTTAAATTACAATTTCCAGCAAAAAAAAATACCGTTGTCATATCCTAAGCTATTTTTATCTTTTCAACAAAACAAATAAAGAACTCAGAGTCAGATATAAGAGACTGCCAGTGTAAGAGCTTTGGAAATGAAAGCAAATCATTAAAATTCTGGTCTTTTTAGTTTGTATAGTTACTATCGTGATGTTATAACTAATAGTGAAGTTTGTTTTCATCTTCTTAATATTTCTTAAACATCCGACATAAATAAGCTTTTATTTTGAAACAAGCAAGACATGCACTGTAATTGTTTCATTATTATATTTCAATAATAATGATAAGATTTCCAGAAATTTTTCTCACTTAATGCTATGACCATCTATAGAATTTATCGCCATTTATGGACTGTAGAAGAACTGGAAAGGTTTAAAAATCAGCGGATGAAGATACGTTTTATGCATTTGGACGAACAAATTACACTAGCATACAAAATTTAGGTTCATAAAAGCTTTTTTAAAAATTTACAGAATCCAAAAATTACGTTAGTATTTTTTTCCATTATCTACTGTTTTTTCATAACATGCATTGTCATTTTTAGCTGGGCTTGTTGAAACTAATAATGAAAAGTGATGAAATAAAACTTGTTTTGTTGCAGATCATAGATATATTTATTCACAAGTAGTATTAATATGTGATTTTTAGACATCTTCACGTTAGTCAGAGACTGTAGAGTGCCTTTTTCTTTTGCTTGTAAAACTGCGCCTCCTCACAAGAGATATTTTCCTCTTATGCGATATTTCTGTATTTTTATGGTGTAGCATTCAGCAATAGTCTTCCATCATTTTAACATTCCATCGATCTTTTAATTTACATTTCCTTAATATCTTGACGGAAACGTTCTCCCTGTTCTTCACTCGTTGCACCAAGATTTTCTGTGAAAAAGGTACCAGTGTGCATTCAAAAAGTGAATTTTTATGCTCATCGAGCATCACAAGGCTTTTTCCAGTATGTCCTCAACGATGACTCATAATCAGAGTTCCTCGTTTAAGTTTCTAAGAACTTAATAACCACACTTTTGAAAGCATGCAAGCATCTTTTTCAAAATCTTTCACCGTAGGCAGAAAGTTTTCGTCTGACATCAGGTTTCGGAAATCTGGTCCGACAAAAATACCTTCTTTTAGCTTGGCTTCTAATAGATAGGGGAACTTTTTACAGAGGTACTTTAAGCAGTTTTCATCTTTGCAAGGCCTTAACAAACTATTTCATAAAACCCAATTTTGTATGGAGTGATTGCAGAAGTATTTATTTGAATAATCCTAAATCAGTGGATTTAGATTGAGTGAACGGCTGAGAGTCTTGACTTTCTTCATCGCACAAAATTCCTAATCATTACTTTGATCATCAGTATCAGAATCAGAATTACTGGATGGATTGTCTAACGTTTCCGAGGAACATGGACTAGAACCTCTGGGCCATGAGAAACAAGTCGCAGATCTGATGGAACTTTCTTATTCTTGGAATTATTGGCTCCAATAACTCTGTAATATCAAAATCAACGAACAACTACACCGAACAACATTCACATAAATAGTTTAGTTGTAGTGATTATAAGTTAAATAGTAACGTATTTTCACACTTTTATTATAGTAATATTTAGCCCATCTACAATTTGTAACCCAAAACAAGAGAACTGACTTTTCGTAATATAAATTTACTACATAATTCAAAGGCAAGGATAAATAGATTCTAAGTTATCTTGATCATTAACTTATCTGTTGTGACTAATAATTGCATTCTGAAACTTTTCCATTTTTAATCCTTTTTTCCCTATATTTTAAGGAATTTTAAGGAATCTTAAATGCATTAGACTAATTTACAATATTCTAACTGCTTATTATGCAGATTAATTACTAGTGAGGTTTGCATAACAAAGAACTTTAACGAATTTTTAGAACTTTGCTGCTGTTCATTTTCCAATGCTTTGAGATGGGTTAATTTACAAGTTCTAATCCCGCTTCAGCCTGAGGCCATTTGGACAGACTTATCTACAGTCGATTTTCGCAGATGTTCAATAATTCCGATCAAGTATAGTTTGTCTATTCAACAAGAGATATGTCAGTTCCATCTGAAAACATAACAATGTCTGACGAGCGTCACATCCTGAAATATTAATATATTAGCTTTCAATGTAAAAAGAATTTCACAATAACAAATCGAAATAATACGAAGGGTCACTGATATAAGGGAATCAAACGAAATTGTAATTGATATGGAAGCTGACTGAATAAGGTAATCATTTGAATAGTCTGCGCATGAGTAAATGTTAACTTTCTAAATAAAT
The DNA here is from genome assembly GCA_023159025.1 of Thereuonema tuberculata. Classification (NCBI taxonomy): domain Eukaryota; kingdom Metazoa; phylum Arthropoda; class Chilopoda; order Scutigeromorpha; family Scutigeridae; genus Thereuonema; species Thereuonema tuberculata. The sequence continues at coordinate 28,498,714 of JAFIDM010004315.1, forward strand.
TTCGATGAAGAAACATTTTTG
>JAFIDM010004315.1:28499134-28518072 GCA_023159025.1 Thereuonema tuberculata
ATAATAAGAATGATTGGGGTGATTGATGTATTCTTTTATTTTCTTTTATTTACATTGAAACTATTACTCGTGTTTATGGAAGTTTACGTTTCTTAAGGCCGTATTTAGCCATATTTTGTATGGTAAGACATGATTGTACCACAGAGGGTTAGTTAGAATATGGAAGGACTCCTTGCATTTGCGCAAGAAGTCATTCTGCTCATTGCATAAAATGGAAACCTGTTCAAAATTGATAAGATATTGTTTTTCTTTTGAATGTGTAACGGTATTACAATTACAATCGTCATTGTCCAACGTATACTGGTGCTGATACAGACGGCAGACAATTTCTGTTTGGTTTCCCCAACGTAAACACAGTTTTCCTCGCTAAAACATGGGATGGCGTAAACCACACCTTTCCTGTCCTTGGAGTTCCTATTATTTTTGTTAATCATTAAATTGCATCGCTTGACTATTGTATTATTACTAGGCGAAGTAAGTATTACATTGAGGGGCCTTAGCGTTTTGCGTAACGCTTGAAAAAGGCCTGGGTGGAATGGGATGGATACGAATTTAGGGGTTGGGCTTTGCGTACTATTACTACTTGAGTAATGTAAACGTGTAAATTTAACTATGTATTTATCCAAAAAGATCGAAGGGTAACCGTTTTGAGTGAATAATGCTCTAATGTTATGAATCTCATTTGAAAAATCAGAAAGGTTATTGGATAAGTTGAAAGCACTGCATTCTGTTCTCATGTGAGTTTCATGGTGGTGAACGATCCGCGCTTAGCAGGTTTTGTCGGGGTTCTCTCATTTCCCCTGTGCTATCTACAAAATTCTTTCTCAATCTTTCTCTTCATCTATTTCCGTGGGATAGCACAATAGATCAATGGTCGCGGTGATCGGCTTTTACTGCCACGCACTTTCATCACACATAACACTAATAGTTAACTAAGCATTACCAGATATAATGAAGAAGAATATTGATGAAAATCAATAGTTTTTTTTTTTTTTTTTTAGTTGACCATATGCGGACGGATAAACATAAATTTGAATTGCAATATACTGAAATCCAAGTTATAAATAGCCTTCTATTCAAGCATTATATTTAGATAGCATTTTCTTTTCCTTGACTGTGTGCTGGTCTATATTCACTTTCCTTCTTATAACACACTCAATGAACCGCGAAAGAAAACAGGTTCGTATTTCTGTTTTTGCGAATTTGGTACCTTAAATGAAACATTTAGTTTTGGTTATTCAAATAATAAAATATGATAAAAACTATCATTAGGTATCTATTTTGAAAATTCCCAAATGAATTTTCATTTACTGTTTAATAATTACTGATTTGTAACTTGAAAATGTTACACTTCAAGAGCCCAATTATTTCCACTTTTGTTGTTTTATCCTTTACACTTTTTTCTCAATAACAATTTCAGACTTGAACTTGTATTTTTTTTCCCTTTTAAATCGAAGTCCTATCATTATTCTTTTTCTCTTCTCAATCGAAACCTTATCATTTCTTTTTGTCTACTGTTAAGTCTTCTGTCTCGAAATATCGATATATTGTTAAATATCTCATTCCTTTTCCCATTTTCCTTCCAAGTATTTCTCTCTCGCCCTGAGGTGCATTTGTTTCCATCTGTGCAAGGTCCATTTTTCACTCGTGTCTTACATTTGCGTTCACCTGTCGGCACTAACAGAAACAGACTCTAATCCATCTCGGGAATCCATCAATTCCTTCTTTGTTGCTGCTGCCGGATTTTTATGATCGATGACAACGCATTTACTATTTCACCTTCTAGAGCAGAAACCGGATTACGAGATTAAGGATAAAGTCTGTAACGAAACTAGTCCCTAAGGTTTTAAGTCGACAGCTCATCTCTTAAAATAAAATCTGAAGTTCATGATAGAACTTCCATTAAGTTCGAAAACTAAGAAAATGTACCGATTAAGGGACTTGAAATCATCTACAGCAGCTAAGGCGATTCTAAAAATAGAAGATTTGTTTACAATAACAAGCAGATCATATGAACGATCGCTATAATACGATTCGAAAGCAGCAACTGTTTATGGGATGAACGGTATACATTCCATAATATTTCCAGTTTTTTTCCTTTATATGTGAAATTAATTATTGGCTGACAGCGAATGGTAAAACCTGGCATCGGAGAAACTTGTGCTGGAGCTAAGTTTCTAAAAAGAAACACAAATATCCATGTCAGCCTCGGGGATTCTGCCAAGATTCTAGCACAACGGTTCCCAACCTTTTTGGTTGTGCGGACCACCAATTTTGTAAAAAAAGAAGTTTGAGACCCACTAACTAAATATACAAGTAAAAAATATGCACATATGTCAGTAATTAGTAAAACATACTGTACAAAAAGGATTAAAAAATAATTTCTTATAAAGAAAAGAAATTCAGCTGTCACAACTGTAAGAAAACTCAAAAACAAGTGATCAAAGTTAAAAAACTCAATTGGATTTTTGGCATTGTTTTACCCCCACAAGAATGTCAAAATCTGGATTAAAACTGGATTGTTTTAGCCTCAAAGTAATAAAAACTCGCTCTCTTCCAGCGAGTGAATTCACTTGTTAAGGTTAAACCATCGAAGAATACAATCGAATAATTCGATTGTTTTCACTAGATTGTTCCCATGTCAAGCCTTGAAGCTCTGATAATATTTATCTTGGCTTAGATTCTCGACCAGCGTCCACGGCCCAGTACAACACTACCCGCGGCCCACAAGAGGGCCGCGGCAATGGGTTGGGAACCGCTGTTCTAGCATGTCAACCAAGTTAACAGGCTACTCCTAAATGCTTACGAGACTACCCTAAGTTTTCATTAGTTAAAATCAAGCAACATGCTTAAAAGAAATTCCCTCAACTGTTTTTGGAAATTTGTAACTGGAATCAAAGAAAGAACTGTACAACTTTTCAAACCTTCATTACTTGAATTCGGCTAGTATACGTAATTCAGTGAGATCGAAAAATACATAAACAAACCAATTGGACAAAACTACAAAATAATGATCCTTTATATGAGAAAACACCAAAACTCAATTAATTACAAAGGGGTTATTTAAAAATCTGCTAACTTTGTGCCAACCTAAGTAAGAATTTAATCATAAAAACTAACCCAAATGATGACGGTTTGGAAATCTGAAACAGATCAGTCTTGGATTTCCATAACAAAGTTCTAAAATGCCTCAGTAAATTTAGGTGTGTAGTTTTTTTTTGATTGTTTGAAAACACGTTAAATTTTAATAATTATTTTATTATTTTCATAATTAAAACCTTAAAAGGGTTTTACCGACTAGTCAGGGGAGACTTAATAAACAATCCTTTTATCGTTAATTTTGTTTTGGTACTTTCTCATGTTAAGAATCATATTTTTTCTATTTGTCTTTTATTATGTTTTCTTCGATTGACCTGCGTCTGCTGAGCAAATCCAACTGTCAAAGTTATAAAATCTGATACAGGACTGTCTCGGATTCTCAGTACAAGATTTCACTGCTGAGTAAGTTTAATTTTTTATGTATTATTTTTTTATTTTGATGATGATTTTGATATGATGGCTGTTTTAAACAGCCATTATACACATATTAAAATTTAATATTTTTTTTTTAAATATCGCTTTTTTCATTAATATTTTTTAATTAAATAAATATCCAAAGCTTATTCTGTAAAAATAAAGAGAACCAACGAGAAAGTCAAGGATCTCATTCTGAAAGTTGTTGTGATGGATTTTAATCCTAATATCGTTCTACTAATCTTCCATCGTCATTTTCGTCCAGCGCTTAGGCGATATAACACTTCAGTTCCGGCATCAAGTGGAAGCGAGTCCTTATTCCATTCAGACACTCTTCAGAAAAGATATTCATTCATGTCGAAAGTTATGGGGGAAAGTTATTTCGCAAATAAAAACACTTGCTTTTTTTTAATATAAACTTAGGAGTAATTATTGTAACACTATCAGATCAGGAAAAGTTTGTTGTTCAGATAGCGTAATTATTTAAAGCAGAGGGAAATATAGCAATATCGTCACGACATGGAAATATGCGTGTTTTTGGTCGTATTATATCGATAATTGTTTCTTCGCGTTACCAAAGTTCCTCTCTTGGACCTTCAATAGGTGATCATTCAATTGTCTCTCGTGGTAAGACGTGCAGTTTTGCATGAGAATGACTCATACCACTGTTTTTGGCATGAGCAATTTATATTCTAAGCACATTTTCGTGCGGTTCTCAGCGTTCGAGGTCACGCACTTTCCTTGTCAGAATATTAAAACAATGTCAGTCTCTTACTAGTGCTCCTAACAATAAATATTTTAATATTTAGATGAAATGAGGATCATGAATTTTATTGACATGTTAGAGGTGTTTGGTGTTCAGTTTATCATTCTATGAACTTTAGAGCTGTTTCGTCGCTCCTCTCCATCACGAAACTGGACTTAATATATTTCAAATAAATTTAAAAGAATATCTGAATAACTTACGATCCGATGTTCTGTGAAAAAAAGGAAATACAGTACTAAACTCTTTTCTTTACAGTACGTCTCGAAACTTTCCTGAACAGCATCTGGAATATTGTTTTTCCCTTACTTCTTTTAATATAGAGATGAAATCACCAAGAATAGCTAATTGAGACTTTATGAAATCTTTTTTTACTTAGATTCTCTTCTTTTTCTTTTTGATGATTTAATTTTTCATTCCTTGAAGGTCCAGTTATATTTCAACACTAGTATTAAACCTATTTCAGAACTATATCATTTAATTAAGATAAAAAAACTAACAAAATAACAGCGAATTTAATTCATTTCAAATTTGCTAAGGAAATATAATTCCTTTTATATTGTTTCTGTCATTCGTTTTTATTTCTTGGCACGACTGTGATTATGAATTTTCGATTAATAAAAATATTATGAAGTTCCACAACACAATTACCTGACAAAGGTTATACTGCGATAAGAAAACACTGTTATTTTGAAGTACGAATAAAAAAAATCATTTAACAGAATAATCAATAAAATTCATATTACGATAAACTTTGAAATTTATTTTTCAAGCTGTTGGCATGAAAAACAGAAATTATTACTTCGTAAACGTTGGGAGGTTAATGGAGCAGCAGCTGTGCAATATTTATGTCATTCTTATGACTCTCAATCACAAGTGCTGGTTTTAAGAGCTAAGAAAATACTTAAAGCCAGCAGAAAATCACAAAAGACCTCATGAACCAAATCGTTATTTCTGATCTGATGTTGTCGAGGAATTGTTATTCCTGGGATGAAAATTTGGAACCTGCTGAATTTCCATAATGTTCATTTTCATTTATTTATAAAAGTTTTCCTCTTTAGCTTTATTGATTTTTTTTTTTATTATTACTTATTTTATAAGTAATATCAACACACAGATGCTGGTCTTTCAACTAAGGATAATTCCATGTAATAACTATCAATATTTCATAATTTTAAAAATAATATTTTATGATATAGGAAACTTTAATATAAAAAAATAAAGAAAACTAAAAGAAATAAAGAATGAAAAGAAAGATTTTAAGAAAACCAGTTAATGATTATATATTAGAAAGTTAAAAAAAATAACTAAAGATAAGATCACGTGGGATTATAAAATTGAAAGAAAAAGTAAAAATCATTGCTAAGAAAAAGTAGACTAGACCATTCCAATTAACAAGTAAGAAGTATACACTTCTCTCTGTGGCAATATAAAATTCAAAGATGTTAGACTTAAGGTCTGCTACATTACAAAGATAGTTATCATCACAGTCTCCTTCTTAGCTAGACATCTTAGATAGTTATGCATTCGTTTGGGAAAATAACCACTGTTCCATCTCTTTCGTCAGTCGATAATTAGATCAAATATTACTGATATCAGAACTAGAGTTAACTATACCCAGGTTTAATAACTGAACTTAATTAATTGGTAAAAAGGTCGGTGAGGCTAATAACTGTACATAACAAAAAAGTAGCATTTATGAATAAGGTAATCTGGATCATAATTACCATAAAGTTCATCTGAGAAAAAAACTATATCAAGAAAACTTTGTGATACTGTACGCCATGCAAGGATAAAGTTAATTATTGCTTTGCCCGATTTTCACAATCGCTTTTCCGATAGCATTTCTATCTATATGCCCTATATTCTACAGTAACGTGACATTGATTTTTTTTCTGCTTTAATTTCTTTAAATCAAAGTCTATTTCATCTCTAATATTATACATTCTCAGGTTTGAGAAACTAGCCAGTAAAGTTTCTCTAGATCAGACACGAAACGTTCAGTTTTCAAGTAATGATGATGAAAATCAATCACTAAGATATTCGAAACTACAGTAATTCGTTGTTGATCTCTATTTCCTAAACACTTACATTATTAGAGTGGTGAGAAAAAGCAGTGACTAACAACAAAAAATGAAATAAATAGTAAAGATTGTAAAGAGTGTTTTTCCTCTGTCTTCTTGATCTCATTATCTCTTCTCTACTTCTCGTTTTCTCTACTTTTTTTTTCTTTAATCCGAATAGTCTAAGTTAGCGAAACACTAATTGAAGGATTTAGGATAATTAAATCTATTTCATACTATATGTTAAATAACGATCAAATCCTATAGCGAAAGTGTTAGGATCTAGTAGACAAAGCCTTTCTATAAATAACTTTCTTTCTTTAGCAGCTTCTGCTCTAGACATCTTCATGATTTATAAGAACCGTTCTTACAGTTCCGTGAAAAGAAAAACACCACGACATTAAAACGCACAGGAAAGTTACTCTATATTAAAGCTATTTAACAAGTCTTATGAAGTTTGCGATGAAATAAAATAAAAAAAAAGCTTGCTTTAGTATATAGAACTATTCTGTTTACACGAAAATAGCAAACAAGCGTTGTTTAACTGTCATTGAAGACATGGACTAGAAGCAGAACAGCCAAATCGAAGTTAAAGCAACACCACGAAAGATGTTTGGGAATTTTTTTTTCCTACTTCTTGAAGACTTTGTCAATATTTTTTTTTTTCTTCAAACGAAAGAAACCCCATCATTTTTTTCTTAACATTCTTTCCGATAGCAGAAGGAGCATTTCAAGGAAGTTGTCTGCGAGGTTTCTTTTGATCGATTCGTATTGAACTGACTCATCAACTTCCAAGTTCACCGATATCGAGAAAATGTTGGAAGTTCAGATATTTCAAAAAAAAATCAAAATCCATGTAATTTATTTCTCGTAAATTTAATTTTCTGACAAAGCAACAAGTTTCTTTGTTTTCACAAAAGCCAAATTCTAAAGGAGAAATTACTTTCCTATTAAAAATAATTCAACGTGAAAGTTCAAAGCTCAAACTTTTCTATACAATTATTAAATCAATGCCTGCAAGAATTTAGAACATTTCTGCATTTTATAATTGAAGGGCCTAACTGCAAAAGTCACATTCTCCACTTTTGGCGGGAAATGAGTTATTGATATATTATTATTGTTCACATTGAACTGTACCTTATTCTGAAGGTTTCAGCTATCAAAACTCTTATTCTCTTATTTAAATTTAATGTTGAAAATCACGTTTTGGAGCAAAACTAACATTCTCCACTGAGGATTCTAGTGCAAAACTCACATTCTCCACTCAGCCAATGGGGAGCTGTATTTTGGTCACGTGATGTAGTCATGTGACACAGTCAGCAACAGGTTATGTTTGGGTAAGAGTGAAGTGTAAAGTTTTATTAATAATGGATCAAAGTGTTAAACCTATTGATAGAAATATTGGCGAAGTCCAAAGAAGCGTGTGAATACACCACTGAAATGGAAGAGAGCTCAAGGAAAAACACTACGGAGAAGAGTGGCGATCTAATGAAGATTTTGAAATTTTTCGTCAATGTTTTGGATGGACCTGAAATAGCCTACATGTGCCAGGAGAATATGAGGAGGAATGCCACGTTGTAGATGAACTGCAGACTTTCCAGATCTGATTTTGTTCAATAAACTGAACTGTTTTGATGACAATCTATAGTTTTTTTTTGTTTTGTTTTATTTCTATATTGTGAGAATAATTTGTAAAATTTGTTTCTTCAATAAACAAAGTTTTTGTGCCAAAAAGTATGCCGGTATTTCAACTTTTCACCCTAAACAAACTAAATAATATCCTGAGTTACATTATCTTCTCTGATAATTTCTAGAACGCATGGTGTCAAAAGTAATATTCTGCAAACTATTCAAGTGCAGAACCCACATTCTCCATCTGTAAGTACCAAAAGTCACATTCTCCATGTTTTAAAGTCATTTTTCCAAGTTATATGTTGTGTATGATTTGAAACAGCATTACACACCACATTGTCTGACTACATTATATTTTTAAAAAAAAATGCAAGTTTCAAAACCTTGTTTTATTGAAATGAGAGGTTTTTCATGTTTCCTGAAAAATTTGCTAAAGTGGAGAATGTGACTTTTGCAGTTAGGCCCTTCAATTGGGAAATTACTTTATCTTTATCTTAATTTTTTGCAATTTTAAGTAACAGATGCTTTTTAATTTATTTCGATAATTCTCCTTCAATGTAGTTATTAGTAATTGCCATTGTCTCTAAAGTTGATATGTGAATCTAGCGTAAATAGATTATTATTATTAGTAGTATTCTCTCCATTACTAGGTTTACATAATTTATATTGCGGTTTAAGTAATTACAGAAGCAGCGTAAATTTTTAATACTCTAATCCAGCGGTTCCCAACCGGTGGGTCGCGGAAGGGTTACAGGTGGGTCGCGACTTGATCATAAAACTATCAGAAACCATCGAATAAACCATCAGAAAAGATCAGAAAAATCGAAAATCGATCATAAGGAAGGGACACCATACAAATATGGTTTTATTCTACATTCTTCTATTCCTATATATGTGGAGGTATTCCGATAAGGAAAGGTGGGTCGCCAGCTGAAAAAGGTTGGGAACCGCTGCTCTAATCAACTAATAATTCATAATTATATAATTGAGGCATCTTCTGATTATGGAGCAAATGCTCAGAATCACTGAATGTTGTAGCTTAGATGTTATTGATTTAGGAAGTTGTAATTTGCCAATACTCTTTTTTAGATGATTGTAAACATCTTCATCTTTTTCGGTCAATCTTGGTGGGGGTTTTTTCCTCCAAGTAGATGGTCTTCAATATTATTGAAATTTATTACTACATAGTCAATAATGTATGCGTTAATATACTACCCTATAGGTTTTAATAATAATGCATTTAATAGCATTGTGGCTGGTCTGGCATGTGCTTTCCTTTTCTGTCAATGTAGTTCTTCTTCTTGTTTTTCGTATGGGTTACAAAAAAGAGTTGTCTGATGCAGATGAGGAAGAAATTGAAATTGTGAGCACTTCGCACCTTTCCCAGTTGGTACAAAAATCACTTGATATATACAAAGTAATGTTTATTTGAATTTTGTAACTCGAGATCCCTAAATTCTCACTCCTTTCTCCTCTTCTCCACACCCCTAACACTTCAAACCTTTCCCAATTCGTAAAAAAAATCATGTGATCACTACAAATCTATATCTATCGCGAAAACATTGTAGAAGTATCCTTCAACAAAGTTTGCCCATACCCTCACCGCCCTCCCGTTTACATCCCATAGTTTTAGTTCTTGCCTCCCGGTTAATATGTGGCATTATTATGCACAACAATATTTTAGTTCCAATTGTCGCCATCAAGTTAATCTGTAGCGCTATTATGCATAACAATATTATAGTTCCAATTGTTTAACAACAATATTTTTGTAGTTCCAATTGTCGCCTCCAGGTGCATATGTGGCGAACCTCCCCCCCCCCCCCCCCCCCCAAAAAAAAAACTAAAAAATGTTATTTTTACACTTTTTACATTGTGTACAGTATGGAACCTACCTACAGGTGAAATTTCAAGTTTGTAATATGTTGGAAAGTAAACTAAACATTTTGAATAGGCACACACACACCCATATCCACAAATTTCCCTTTTATATTGTAGATTATTACAACGTGTCATTGCGATACGGTTAAGAACTCAACATTTTCAGTCTATTTAGAATTTCTTATCTTTTGACAGCTACATCTAATTCTTTATTTCCCCTTAATTTATTTTAATTCTATTACGTAAGAATAAAATCCTCTTAAATCGATTGTTTTTAAAAATCTACTCAAGTTTTCATCAGTTGCAAATACCAAACTAAAATGTCCTGATATTTCTTTGTTAGGAAATGCTAAATAGAAGTTGCTTCTCTTCCATTCTTCACAATGGTTTGACAGTGACCCCAAGTCATTCATTCGCCAGAGTTTTCCAGGCAAAGTTGCTCGAGGCTTGTTATTCGAAAACCGCCTTCAGACATTAACATCAGGATGCTTTTAGGGAACAATAGATCACAACATCAGAATGCGATAAAACGTCGTCTAGTTGACTGAACATTCGCTGCTAACGATTAATTATTAGAAAAGGAACTTGGGAGTCTCGGTCGAGCAAGAATAATTGGAAAGCTTTTCAGTTAAAACCGAAGAAATGCTAATCGAAATTTCAAAACAGCTCAGCCATTTCAAGACAAAAGAAATAATGTTTTTAGTAAAATATTTAAGATTAATGTAATGATTTAAAAACTACAATGTTTACAAATTTCGTAACGAATAGCATCCCATTAAAACAAAGTTTTTGCATAGATTGCTTTTCGATTTGTAGATCTAAGATATTTGTCTTCAGTTGTTAATACTGTCATTCAGCGATGTAATGATGGTCTTTTAGAATTTTTTTTATCCTAAGAAAAGAATGCCTTAATTTTCAAAAACTTTTCATTAATTATCCAACTTTTGGGCCACTTTAAGTTTGCCCAAATCAGTTTGATTTCCTTCAGTGTGAACGATCACACTCCATTTCTGTTATCGCGTAAAGATTACATTCAATCTGAAATAGAATACGAAGTCCCTGAAAAAAATTGTAGTCAATTTTTCTCGGATTTATCAAAATACTTTAAATATTAGTATTTTCTTCACATAATAACTCAAAATTAGATGAAATTGCCTTTTTAAAAATCTTTTACAATCTGATACAATCTTGTCTTATGATAATACACTCCCTGAAAACATTACAGCTTATTAAAAACTAAGGAGGGTTGAATCAGTTAAAATGGTTTGCAAATTGAATTGAACGTCTGGCGCGCGCCATTGGCCGCAGCACAGCGTCACGTGGTTGAATAGAAGCAAGCAGTCAATCGTTATATTGTAAAAGTGGTAAAGAATATTTATTAATGGCGGTGAAATTGAATTGTTATTGGGAAGGCTACATAAATAGGGTTTCCGAAGGTGGATTATCTTATTCCCTCATCATAAAGAGATGAAAAGAACGAGGAATTTATTATTAGTCGTCGAAATGTTGGCAATGAGATTTGTAGGAACGGAAATCTGGCTCCAAACGATCATGGATGTACAGTGAAACGTCGTTGTAATCGTTCGGAGCCAGTCCGCTTCTCAACCAATGTACGACATGTGTGAAGAAAATGGCTCTCAAGAAAACCTCCTACGCAACGTGCTGTGATTATGAAGCTGGAAACATCATAGGGAACCACAGAACGTATCATTCGAGGAAACCTACAAATGGAGAGGTGGCACAAAGCACGAATTCACAAGCTGACAGAGCGGCGTATGTCTGAACGATTCACAAACGCCCGAAAACTATACGAACAGATCAATAATTTTTATCTTGCAGATGAAAAATGGAAATTTGCTGTGACCCTAGATGAAGCCTAAGTGTACCTAAACGATACCAACAAACCTCGGGCAACATATTATCAATCCAAAGCAAATAAAGGACGCTCTGACTTTGTCCGACTGCAAGGAACATTTTTGAAAGGTTTCATGGTTCACGTGGCAAGTGAACGTTGCGTAAAGTTCCCGGAAAAGTGAAGGTAAATGTAGCCTATTTCCAAAGATATGTGATGAATCGTATGTACGACGAAGACATCCCGAGACACTACAGAAACACCATGGGAAAGGCCCATATCCATGTGGACAAGGCGTCCAGCCACACTTCGCAAATATCAATGGCTTTTTACGAACAAAAACCACATGACACTAAAATAAATGTAATATCCTTCAGTTCGATTCCTGTTAAGGCCCCCGATGCCACACCAATGGATTACTGAAACAGCATCGCAGACCGTGAACCTACAACAGTGGAAGGCCTTTGGAGAGTCTGCGCACAGGCTTGAGATGCAATACGTCAAGAGCAATTAAACCGCAGCCTTTTACAGTGTGAAATTGCGGTGTCGAGCTCTTAGCATTTGTTTGGAACAAGGGACGTCACGTTGAGCACAATAGATGGTGGAGGAAAGGGTTGTCTCTAGCACCACAAGCATTTCAATTTGTGCCATATTAACTGATTCAATCCTCCGTATATCACAATATGTGCAATGGCTGACACTAATAGACCAGCTAAATTTATTTAATTGTATTTTGGAACACCATACACAGACAAATCAATGAATGTGTAAAATGAACAAATTGAAGTGATGTCTTTTCTTTTTTTTTTTTTTCTCTTTAAATTCAATAATTTGTTACATCTCAAAGATTTTAATTACTGTTAACATCACAAAGTATTTATTTCCCTGAAAACTTTAATAGCTGAGTTATTGATTAAAAATGGCAGAAGATTCCCAAATTTGCGAGTGATCATTAAATGATCTTGCTATCAAGTTGAGAAATGTCAGAAAATAGAAGGAAACTTCCAAGCACCCGCAACTCGATAACGAAATGAAGTTTTATTAATTAAAATAATCACAGCCGGCAGCAACACATTTTTGCCAAAGAGATATTTTCTATAAGCTGTAGTGAAAAAAAAAAAAAATACGGGTTATCGACGTTTTATCTGCAACAACCTGATACTTATCAAATTTCATCAAAATCATTTCTATGAGAATAGAGTTGTGTCATGAGGAATAGACCAAAATGGAACATTTATGCAACATGAAACGCAAAAACATTTTACTTGATTCATATTTTTTTTTTCTTTCTTATTAAAAGAAGTTAGATTATATTAATAAATAACATTGATATAAAAAAAGTTGCAAAAAAGAATAGTAACTTAACAATATTTGTGAAACATTAAGCAGTTGATGCACTGGACCAATAGCGATTATCGTCCAATGAAAAACAATGCTATTATCTAAAGTATATGTGTATTTCAACAGAGTACTTATTTTAACAACAAGCAAGCAGCATAATGACTAATTACATTAATTTTATAATAAAAATAAACAGAAAAGGCCTTCTATTTTTTGCTTCTCCACTGAATAATTTTAAGCGATAAAATGTAAAAATCGTTTTTTTGTTTTGTTTTTTTTACTTATAAAACATTGGCTATTGAGAACTTTAATAAGCAATGAAAGAAATCTAATTAGAATAAACAAAACGATTCGTGGTACTTTACAATGATGATGGAAATGATTTCGTTCAATAATTGCTTCCTTCGCCATTTTTATGTATCTGATTAAAATAGAGATTAAAAATAATAATAATAAGATAAATGAATAAACGCAAGCTCAGAAGTGGTTGTTGTCGATTACGACATCTATTGGCGAAATTATGGCACCTCACTTTCTTTTGATTTCTGTTTCACGTTTTCAGTTATCACGCAATCGAAAGACAAATATAGATATTGAGTTACATTCTGAAAACGTCCCATGAGTCAGTAATGCCGAGGGTTTTGCGACGAATCGGATAACACGAAGCTTAGCATTCACACTTACATTGCTTCCCATATGTTTCTTGCCCAATGTTTGCACATTGAACGAATTCTATTTTCATCCAAATCATTCTTTTAAATTTACCAATGTTTTAAAAAATATTTATGAATGACACATTTATACATCAAAGCTGCAAGATTCAACTCAGAAGTAATAAAAATAAAATAAAAAAGTATTGAATATATATATAGGGTAGCAACAATTTTAATTGAACTATTTTTCACTAAATCCGTTTAGGCCTAAAGATCTTAAATTTCTAATGATACATAAAATTCGTTCTTATAAAGAAAAACATATTAAAATACATCAAACATTTAAAAAAATCAGATCCTACTTTTTTTCTTTTTTTTATTCATTTGTGACTAGTGATAAAAGCAGGGACATGAATTTTGCCTTGTTATTATTACTGAGAATTTTATTTTTGTTAGTTCGTAGATGTGATCCACTTAATTCTCTTGACTGTTCATCTTAACCTCCATCTTACAATCAGGCCCCCCACATCAAATTCCGGGCCCAGGTACCAAATGCAATACCGGGCCTCCCCCCATGTTATCAACAAAATCATAAATTCTTCAGTCAAAAATATCGCGAAAATACCACACGATTTCCTACTTCTACAGCAGGGGTGGGCAGACTTTTGCAAGGCTTTTTGCTACCTCAAGTATACTTCAAGTGCCACAGTCACCTTAAGACTAAAAAAATCGGAATCTCCAAATCAACAACCAAAAAAAAAAAAAAACAGAATTTCCAAACCGACAACCAAAAAAAAAAAAAACGTTCCCACCACTGTTTTAAACTATAAACATACTGTAGATCTCAGCCCGGGCCCCTTTCATGGTCGGGCCCCGGTGCTGAGGGACCAACTGATCCCTCCCTTGTGGGGGCCCTGCTTACAATATCGATGTTTGCTGCAACTGTTGACTGATGATCGTCAAAAAGCGTGAAACGGCAGTTCTGGAAATTAATAAGCATATGATCCCATTTTTTTTTTTTATGTTTATGAGAACGAATGCGCTTTTAGGCTTCTGAAAGACGCCTTATATCCTCGGTCTGTCAGTCTGAGGACACATATCCCATAATGCTTCGCAACGGTTTCTGTTAGCTCAGTTGTAGGTGGCCTGTTAGCTCAGTTGGTTAGAGCGTCGTGCTAATAACGCGAAGGTCATGGGTTCGATCCCCTCATGGGCAATTCTTATTCATTTTTTTCTCCCCATTTTAAATCTTTTCATACTTTCTTAACTTAAGTTGTTGTTTTTTTTGTTTTTTTTTTTTAAATCATTATTAGGAATTCAGTCTATTAACAAGGTTTGAGTTAAGAATGACGATTATTCCATATAAATAGGGGGTGGGGAAGATAGCAAGGGATCGCAAACAGACTCGCGCGAGCACTTTCTACACCACCCCGGCGCAGTCTATTCTAAAGTCAATGTAACTCAGAAGCCGTTGCGAAGCACTGTGATTGGTTTACTAATCACTATCCCTACCTTGTTTATTTTTCTAATGCATATTTTTCAGGCCTATCGAAATAACCCCTTTCCCCATAAAACAAAAAACCATTAATACAAAATAAAAATATAAAGATTCAAAGGTGTGAAATGTAAGGATTCAAATTTTTATTATTATTTTCTCATACCATTTAACTGTTGTACTTTTTTGTAATTTACCTTTCAAGTAATCAAAAATAATCTTTCTAACTATTGTCACTCTTCTGATTAACTAAGCTTCGGTCTGTAATTAACCACCTATTTCTATAATGAGTCTATTTTTTTAATTTTTTCTTTTGTCGTCCTAAGGAATTTTATTGATTTTTGAATCAAAGAGAAACTCATAATAAAGGTATTAATGTTAATTGCAAAACGAAAATCTTTTGATTTCGCTCAATAATTGGCAAAACTAATGTTAAACTCGTTCAATAATAGCCATTCTAAGGAACGCTCAGGGTTTAAAAATGACGCCGAGTTCTGATAATTTGGAACAAAAATTTCCTTAAAGCAGTAAAAACTTTCTTTATTGGCTAATCTTGCTTTTAAATGTTACAACTAATTAAATTCAATCAATTTTCTACAAATTATTTCCTTATTTAAGAAATTAAAATCACATTAGTAAGTCTGAAGCTGGTATTTTCCCCCTCTGCTTACTAAACAGAACTCTACTTACCTTTTCCTCTACTAAAACATATTTGCACTGGACTCTGAAAGAGAAAAACTCTTGTGGCATCAATATTCGAAGCTTGAGTGGTGTGTTCCTTCCATTTCTAAATTTTTTTATTAATTTCAGGACACAATTTCAGGCCGCCTTGAATTTTTTACCATACGGACTTTCGTGTTTGAAAATTGATTATGACGTCATCAGTCCAACAATAATTTATAATAAAAATTAATCGCACTTAATTTAATGCAAATTTAACAATATGCTAAAATTTAAAGAAAAAAATTATTTTGTTTTCTTATAAAATTAATTTTGTTATGATAGGCAATGGCATTACATTTCCGGCTCGCGGGCCGCATTTGGCTCCTGAAACAAAACTGATGTATTAAAACAAACCAATTAATTTTTGCCTCGATATCTATCGTTCAGTTCTAGTTAAATTTCTAAATCTAATTTTATATTAATTGCATTATTCAGCTAGAAATATTAAGGAAACAGAAAACGAACAAAAAAGTAAATAAATAAATAAAAAGAAAGAAAGAAATGTTATACTATATTTCATAATCGGTACCGTCCTAGACTCCCACCGATGATGGCTCAAGGGTGCGAAATCTTTTCGATTTTTGTGCCTGCATTGATTGTATTTATACGAATTCCATAGTTTTCAAAGTCTGAAGATATGATGAGTACTTTGTTAGATTATTATCACTTAAAAATATATTCGTGATTATTATCATTATAGCCATGCCAGATATTCGCTCACTTGATTCTTCTATATATAGATCAAAGTAGTTGAAACGCAATTAGATAAGTTTAATTAAAGAATTCTTACATAATTGTTAAAAAACAACATTTTATGTGTAAAATAACTCTTTAAAGAAGAAATGTTCCTGAAAAACTTAAAAGCCTTTCCTTATTTTTTTTTTATTAATTATTTAGAATTTCTAAATACAAAGTTTAGAAATTTTCTATTTTCTGAAAAAGAGTTACTGAAATCAGCAATAATTAATTCAATTGTTTAAATCCTTTTGATTTCAATCAAAGTAAAGAATGCAGAAATTAATATACTTTATGTTTATATTTATATGTATATGCTAATAAATTAATTGTGGGCCCGGTAGCCGAGTGGGTAAGGCGCTTGGCTGCGGGTTGGAGGTCGCGGATTCGATTCCCGGTCTCGGCGGAGAGCAGGAATTTTTCCACGTTCCATTCTCCTCCAAACGGGTCCTAGGGCCTACCCAGCCCTCTGTAGAATGGGTACTGGGTTTCTTTCCCGGGAGTTAAAGGCGGGCGGGCGTCGGGCTGACCTCCCGACCTCAACCTAGTCCCGTTGGTCAAGTAACGCGGGAGCCAAGAGCCCTTGGGCCTGCATAGGCCTGTCGTGGCATCCTTTAACTTAATAAATTAATTAATGCTAAATTCACTGTTAGTTTAATTCCTGTTAATCTATATAATGGTTCAAAGATCAAACAAGACCAAATGAATCTGCATTTAGAGATGAACCTATTAGAAAAAAAAACAACTTTATTCTAAAAATATAACCTTTTCTTTTAATCTACGAGGGCTGTTCAATAATGAATGATCATAATTTTTTTACTCTCTCAGTTTTGGTAATACAACAATGGTTTTGTCATGTATTGTTGGTGTAACGTGTCGTTTATGATGTCATAGTTATGTTGCGCAGGTTCATTCCGGTTAAGACAGGCGGCACCATGCTAATGTTGAGTCTTGTGTAGTTTTGCCTACAGTACAATAGAGTTGAGTCATGAAGAACAGGTAGCTTCATTGAAATTTTGTTTGTGTCTTAAGAAATCATAGGCTGAGACTTATTCACGTTACAGCAGCCTTGCGGGGAATCTGTACTTACCTACAGTACTGCTCAGTGGTGGGATAAAATGTTCAAAGATGGAAGGCAATGACACCAGATGAAGGCAGGACACCAGTCCTGGGATTCCAATCACAGCTCTTACGGAGGTCAACATCAACACTGCTGCTGCAATTATGAGAGAAGATCGACGAATCACATTACGACAGCTGTCAGAGAGTATGCATATTTCTTTAGGCACTTGCAATACATTGAAGACATCTTTGTGCTCAGTGAATTCCAAGAATGCTTACTCCCAAGCAAAAGGATGTTCTCGTGCAAGTTTGTGTGGAGCTCAAAAGAATGAACAGGGGGGGGATGGTGCAGAGTTTCTTTCAAAGTTAATAACTGGAGATGAGACTTGTCTTCATCATTTTGACCCTGAGAGTAAGAAACAAAAGCTCACTGTGGAAAAGCTCCATCATCACCAACGCCAAAGAAAGCCAAAGTGGTCACATCTGCAGATAAGTCATGGTCATTGCATTCTTCGATATTCAAGGAATGATTACCAGCATATTGTACCACCATACATACTGTGACAGCAGAGCATTACAAAAGTGTACTGAATACCCTTAAGGACCATGTCAGGCGAAAATGACCACATCTCCATGCCTCAGGATGGATGTTGCACCAGGACAACACGTGGCCACATATTGCAATTGTAGCAAAGGAGTATGTCACCAAAATCAATATGAAGTCGGTTCCTCATCCTCCCTACAGCCCAGACGTGGCCCCTCTGTGATTTCTTCCTGTTTCCTCAATTGGGAAGGAGTTTTCAATCTTCACAGGCATTGGTGAAGGCTTCGGAGGCAATTCTGAAGGACCTGTCCAGCAATGGCTGTCAGCACGTCTTTGATGACTGGCAGATATACTGGGATAAATGCATTGCAACCAATGGGGATTACTTTAAGAAAGACTATCATAAATTGGAGGATGATTTAGTATGAAAAAAATTATGATCATTCATTATTGAACAGCCCTCGTATTATTATTATTAATTTAAAATGTAAAGGAAAAAAACAACATATTCTGTCTTTTTATTTTAGGAGACAGATATTTTTAACTATTAGTTCTCATCAACAAAAATCCTCCACTGATCAGTAGTTCAACTTCCTTTCACCTGTATGTCAATCCTATTTAGAAATGTAATTAAGGTGTATCAGGGGTGTATATAAGGGGGAGGCCGAGGCCCCCCCCCCCCCC
>JAFIDM010004315.1:28533072-28575786 GCA_023159025.1 Thereuonema tuberculata
TACATACCTGAAATTATGCCGTGTATTTTTGAAACACCCTGTATATAGTTTATTCTTGGACTTTTTAAAAAATTAAATTAATTTATTAAAAAAAAGTAAAAAGCTTAAAAAAAATCATAATAAAAATCTATCTAAGCTTTACTGGCTGACCCTTGAAATACTTTGAATTTAAAATTTATGTGTAAGCATATTCTGTTGAAATTTCAAAAAAAAAAAAAAATTAAAAAAATATATTTATATATTTATTAATAGTTTCAAATTTCAAAATTAAGAATCTTTCTTTTGCTTTGTTATTTTTGTTTCCTCAATTTGAAACTAAATTTTATTTACATTATCACTTAGACTTTATCTCTTCATCGTAAAAGAACCAGATCACTTTAACTTTGTGCCTGGTTAATTTAATTAGTAATTAGTCAATTAACCCAAAGTTAAATCCAATTAACTGATTCTTTATAAACCTTTATTTTAAAATGAAATCCAAACAAAATACTTGTAACATACAGTTGATTACTAACTAGCAATACATACGTCTTGATTTCTAATTTATCCATGTATTTGGAATCAGCGAGGTGATACCACATGAGCTCAGTTACAGTCAAATACTTGTCTTCACATGACCATTCTAAGCTGCCAAGATTAGTACTTTTGATTTCCAATCCTTGCAAAGATGGACCTGATAATAAAATAGTTAATGACAATTAAATATAAGAAATTTCAATTAAGCTTTTTTTTTTATTTGTTCAATTCAAAAGCTTTTCTTTTTATTATCTAATTCAAAATGTAATTCATCTGTCAACTGATCACAGAATTAACTTACATGATAAACAAATCATCATTTTTTTACATTACTTTCTTAAAAGTAAGGCTCACTTATCAACTCAGTTAGATGTGTGTGTGTCCAGTAATAACTTTTGAACTATTGATAGATCCTCTTGAAACATGGCATGTATACTTCAGAACAATGGAAAATCTAACTTTTATATTTGTTTTTGTTTTTCTATGTGGGTTTTTGTCAAGAAATTAGTACAACATTACTAAGAAAGCATAAAAATAAAACAAAAGGTTTCATTAATATCTAACAATGGATATTAATTTGTTTAGTGATCCAATAAAATTCACATTCTTTGATATGATTAAATAAGTCTGATTTAAGCAAGTTAAATAACTAATGCAGATTTAATTATTTTTTTCAAAAAATGGAATATACATTATCTACTGCTTCTGCTCAACAGATATTACAGTTTAAATAGATTTTTCACTTGTGTTGTTTTCATGACTTAAAACACACACACACACACACAGCAAATAATAATAATTTAAATGAACAGTATTTTAAGGAGGGCAGTATTTTTTCACCATTATTTTTGTTTGAACTTTGCACCCTGCAGAAACCATGATTTAATCTAAACAATTAGGGATAATGGATGCACAAAAATTCTGAAGATTTATCCTTGTCTTCTGCAAGGAAATGGCCTAATTTGATTTTTCTCTTTTACTTTTAGAAAACCTAAATGGCAGCTTTAGGTGTGAAATTACAAGAATGAAACAAATTAATCATACATTGATTTGTTAGCTTTTAAAAACTTTGTTTTTAAACTTTTGTTTATCATCACAATTTATTCATATTTTATTTGTGATCTAATAATTTAAATTATCAAATTACTACAGGAAAACAAATTTGTTTTCCTAATGCAAGTCTGCCATCAAGATATAAGCTAGATCACAGCTTAAGTATCACTGATCTAGCAGAATGTAAGATAATTATATGTAACAGATAAGGTATTCATGTTTTGTATATGTTAAAAAAAAAAAACAAGTTGATTTAATTACTAAAAAGATAATATGTAAATCTTATTATATCTGAGGAATAAGAGCAATAGAAAATGATCATATTAGTGAAGCACTGTAAAATAATTTGAAAGGATTAAACAATTCAGGAATTGCAGCTTAATAGTACAACTGGAAAATAAACATCACGTAAGTATGTTATCAATCAAAAAGAACTGCTAAGTTATCATGTAAATGACAGATAATTTAATCTTCATGAAGCAAAAGGGTGTACTGCAACGATGATGATAAGCAAAAGAAAAGGCAGTTATAGGATTAGCAGAAATAACAAAAATAAAAACAGGGGAAATATATTTACTGAATGGATGACTAATAAAAGATGAATTTATTACAACAGATTTAGAGTGTTTTATCTACTCCATAATCAGGACAGGATGATAGAAACATTGACAATACAGAATGTAATGGAAGTCATTTGCTTACTGTTGGCTTCATTATGCATTTTTAACTAGATTTTTGTGATGAAGGTTAACATTACAATTGAAATAAAGAAGCTAGATATGCAAAATATTTCTGTTACAACCATTCTTTTTAGTGACCCATTTGGGAGCTATTGCTTTTGTCCTGAGGATCCCCCCCCCCCCAACAACAACTCCCGAAGGGAAGGTCGGATCGGTAAATGGACTTCACCATTGTGTTCACAGGCCCAAACACCTTAGGAATAGGGTATTTATTTCTGCATATTCAAAAAAATGTGGACAGAGTCGACTCTTTGTTTCCACAAGTTTGGGAGTTTTTTGCTCGACAACTACTGCCCCGATCGACTTGAAATTCGGATATGCTTTAGTTTAGAGTGTCTACAATCTATATTTTTATTTGACTGTACCTATAATAGTTTGAGGACACAGTTGACTGTTTCCGAACTCTAAACTAAAGCATATCCAAATTTCAAGTCGATCGAGTCAGTAGTTGTCCAGGAAAAAAATTCCCAAACTTCACCTTTTTCCTGCTTTAGCACAAAATTTTAATTACCTTGTTTAATTATTCACCCATTTAGTTATTGTGTTTTTCTTATATTTTTGTTTATACTTTTTATAGCAAATGTTAAGCCAAGAGAATTATCATGTAAAGGATTACACGATTAGTAGAAGAAGAAAAATAAAAGATACATAATAAATATGCAATCAGCTTCCAATATTAAGAACAGGAGCATTGTTACTGCTTTAAACATAGAGAGAATATGTTTTAAAAGTTTCTGTGATCAGTCATAAGCTGTAATGCTGCTTTTATTTATTTTTTATTTTTTTATTATTATCAAGATAAGTTCGGCTTAAATGTAGTCATTTTAAAAATTGGAAAGATTTTCAACAACAAAAAAACAACAAAAATAATGGGAAAGTTATTTTTAATTTTAAATTACTTTCTAAGATTCTTAATATTATTGATAATAATAATGAAGGGGTCTTTCTAATCAGCAAATTTTTGTTTCCCACCTTCTACAGAAATGCTATTAGGCTTCTGAAGCACAGGAGAGTCCTTCCAAGCATTCATATCATCTACTAATTCCTTTACCTAATAAAGAAAAGGAAAAAAAAGTTTCATTTCACTGTGCAATAACTTATCAAACAATTGTAGATACGAATAAAAATTTATTCCTGTAACTTCATCAAGTACTAGGGACATGATACCAATGTGAAAATTTAGTATCACTTATCACGGTATATAATTTAATCTGATAGATTTTCATTGCATTTTTATCATCAATTTCCGTCTGGACTTGGAAAGTGCTGCCAAAGAATGATGAAATATTGATGTGATCAACCAAATCTTAGATCTTCATAAGATATCACAACTCTTTATTAAACTCCAAAATACTGCACCACAGACCAATATTTCGTCTTATTTTTCAAAGACTTCCTCAAGGTTTTTTGGTAAACATAATAAACAAATAAATAAAATAAAAATTAAAGATGAAAATGGAAAGAGAAATAACCTTCTCAAAACCTTACAAATCAATAAAAATTTGTATTAAAAATAAAAAATAAGTATAGAAGGTATATTTTGTTTTGGTAATGTGCTTATAACTGAAATGATAGTATGCTTAAAGTTCTTTATAAATAATGATTTTGAAGTAAGTTATTTATCTTTGTAATAAATTTATTTACGTTTCGTTTTTTTTTTTTTTTTTGGTTGTTCTAATTTAATTCCCAAGGAAAAATATCTCAAGATCTATACCAAACATCAGTTATATTTTATATAATCATAGACTAGTTGATATTACTGGAAAGAACCTGCTTCTTTCTTTATTTATTTATTTATTTATTTAGTTATTTATTTACTGAAATCTCAAAATTAATAATACTGCTAATGTATGTTAACTGTTTACCTTTTTCATTAAAATATTGACAGGAGAACACTTTGGAATATAATTTTCAACCATTTTATTGATTTCTTTGATGAAAGGATCCTAGAAAGAAGAAGGCAAAAAGAACAAATAATTAAAGTTTATGAAAGATTAAGTTTTAGGGAAGTAAAACAACAATCATAATCTTCAAAAATTGTCAATTTAATGACATTTCATTCATACCTGCAGTAAACAGAGATTTCTTATAAACATAACACACAATGATGTTATGACCAATAAGAGGTGTTGACTTAATTCCTCTGGAAAATTTACTAAATTTGCTTCACCATGACTAATATGATCTCGAAGTCTTGGTCCTTCCAAATGAGACAGAAGATCAAATAAAATTTCCTACAAAAAACAATTTATTATAACAAGAGATTTACAATAAAAAATTCTTAAAAAAAAATCAACAAAAAAATATTTTAAAATTAATAATTCAAATTATGATAGTGATTAAGTTTTTCAGCAGATACTAAATTCTTAAAAAAAAAAAAAAAAAACAGAAGAACATGCAGAAAACTCACGCAGACAAGATCAGTAAATACACTGATCTAGCACATGAGCTCCAGAAGCAGTGGAGGCAGGATCGAGTACGTGTTGTACCCATCGTTCTGTCTGCCACTGGTCTGGTGCTTCACACATTGCACCACAGTCTCAGCACACTAGGACTTCACAAAAACACTTATGCACAACTGCAGAAGGCTGTGGTACTCAACACTACACGCATAGTTAGGAAATTTATGGACACAAGCACACATCCCTAATCATTCTTGCACACATCTTTACACTTGGCAGTATGTGCTTTGGTCCTTGACCCGCCATATTGTTTTTGCTGGGGAAACCCAAGGTTTGAAACATAAAAATAATAATAATAATTCCAGACCTAACCAATAAGAATAATATGATATATTACGGCAATTTGTATTTCATGTTTTATTGTCAATAACTTAAGTTATAAATGAATTGAAATAAAACAATATAAGAACCAATATTTTATTATATTTATTTTAAGTTATTTCACTGTAAAATGTTCAGAGAAATATAGGAAAAAGCAATAAGAAGTAATATAAGAAAGAATTTTAAATGAAATTACCATATTTTTTGTGCCTATAACATCCTTAACTTTGTTTTTTTTCCCACTGGGAAGATTTTCAGATAAAATCTAAAAATTTATTATATAAAAAAAAGAGAGTATACATAAAAATAAATATAAATTATTAAAAATCAAAAAGAATATCAATTTCAAATTACTTCCATTTTAATTCATTTTATCCTTGTTTTAAATAATGATATTCACATTCTGTCTCACTGTTTTGTTTTCAACATCACTGAGAAATGAGACCTTTACACAATGGTCATCTGAATTACCATGCCTCAAAATGAGACAAAGAGAAAAACAATCAGTTATGAAAGGTAGGTAATACAATGAAATATCTGGTCAAATTCCAGACAAGGGAATCATCAGGTCCGATACATAATCCACTGGTACTTTGAGTAGATGTGGCAAAATGTAATTTAGAATGGGTAAACATATGTTTGAGGCACAGGTGTACACTGGGTTTTGGATTGGGATGGTCATAGTCATTCAACCAAAAGAAATGTGTGTCCATTCTCATAAACCAGTCAAAAATATAGGTTCTAGATTTCTACCATTTTAGGATGCAAGGGGGGGGGGGGGGGGGCGACAATTGAGGGTGGGTTCAGTCACATACTGATATAGCTGCAATTGTCTTCCCAGAATATCCCAGACATGCTAAATTACTGAGAGATCTGGATACCTGGCTGGCTATGGGAAGATATGAATCCCACAGATGCACTGAAAGTGTCTCACCATGATCATGCTGGTAAATAACCCCTGAAAGGTGTGACAGAATTGACAATACAAATGGCTACAAAATGTAAATGTACAGATGTGCCATTGAATTAACTTGCAGCAAAACTAAGGGAACTTGCCAGACTATAACCCCAGTGTGACAGTCATAAGCTGCTCGACCACTGCTAGGAGATCGAAGCGATGACTAAGCTACCTCCATATAAGAATAAAATTGATCATCTGCACCAAGAAAGAAGAAGGATTAGTCATTGAACTCAACACCAATCCAATTAGAAACCAACCAGGATTTCCAGGCTCAACATCATTCCAAACGGTGTTGCCTACATGGGGTGGTCAGTTACAGACATCTTAAGAACTCAGAGAATGAAGTCCTACTTCAGCTATTTGTCACCAAATGATATCTCTAGAAACTATATAATGTGTAGAGGTGCTATAAGCCTTTGGATTGGAGAAGAAGGTCCCATTGGTGTCATTGCAGTAGTTCTTGTGATTGCAGGATCCCTTGAGCACTCATTTCCCCCAAAACATCAGATCCTTCCTAGCAGTTATGTGTATCCTGCTGACCTACTGTTGCAACATCCGTCTTACTGCTGCTTCACTCTGACCAAGATGGCAGCTGATACCACCTAGCTTCTCTTAAGCCTTTCAAACAATCCCTCTCAAACTAGCTCAGTTGCTGGTACTGCTGAAAAGTGCATCAAAGAGGCATCTTCGTAAATTACTTAACATAACAAATCTGTCAGATTTGTCCAACTGTGCAAATGCTGCTCCTTATATCGACCCCAGAATGTGTTCTTCTCAGACGATCTAGAAAGGCCTAGTGTGTTCATTGCCGACAAAATTTTCATCATTTGCCTATCTATCCAAAAGGCATCTGCACATTGAGTTTTGTGGCTCTCACTCTATTTTTAGGGGTGTATTTTTGTTTTTGCAACAGAGTGTAAATTGGCAATTTATTTTAAATTGTGTGAATATTTTAAATAAAAGTAATCAATATATAAATGTAACAAGAAAGTTTATGATTTTATTGTAAAGCAATTTTACATTTATTTCAAAGATTTTAGGAAAGTAAACTTACCTCATCAAATGTAACATAGAATACAGAAGACTAAAGGGGAAAAAAAATAATATCTCAGAGTAAGCAAAAGACAAGTTTAATATAATTGGAAAACATACAGCTATTAAAGCAATTAAAATAACTCAAATTATTTAATAATATGAAAACTTAAGACTAAATAAATTGTTTGCAAGCACAAAGCTATGATAGCAGATAAATAGTCATATGATTTAATAATTTGATGGTTATAACAGTGAGTTAGTTCATTAAAAATGTAATCTAAATGGCTTCTTTTTTTTTTTTTTTTTCACTATGTTGAGGAAAAGTCAAGGCCTATTGATACAAATTCATATCGGATTAAATATTAAAAAAAAAAACACACAAAAATAAAAGATCATCCCAAATAGAAGCTTGAATAATCAACTTAAAAGAAGAAAGGATAAAAATGGAATGTCTGATAGTAATCTTCTCTTTCTTTTATACTAAATTCAATGACTGACATGGCTTATTGTTTGACACCTTTCAGTATTCTGATGTTTTGTCTGTACCTTAGATAAGATCATACATTAAGAATTTGTTGCTATATTTATGTTTTATAATGATCAATATTCAAATTCTAATCAAAATAATAAAAAAGTGAAATAGCTGTTATGTAATTGTTTTATGTCTTGAAATTTTTAATTTTATAAGTATTAAATTTTAATTTGAAAGTTTAGTAACAACTTGGCATTTAAAAAAAAACTGAGTTTTTAAATTTTAAAACAATTGTTCAATATTTAATTAAAAGTATTAAATGTGATAATCAGAAGAAAAAAGTACAAGTTAATCAATGTAATCATCTAGAAATATGAAGCAATACTGTTCCACTGTTATGACATTATACTTGTTGCACTTTCTAATTCAATGCAGATTTAAATTATCTCCTACCTAAAATAACATCTCTTGCTGATATATCTTTCAGGCTATGAACCATTTAAAACTTTGAATATTTTAAAGTAGGGATAAATATACAGAATTAATTTCTTACCTCAGCTGTCATTATTTTTTCTGGACAATTATTTACTAAAGCAAATATTCTCCTTAAAGAATGTTCCAGCTGAGGCAGCATTAAAACTACATAATCAGAAAATCTAAATAAAGAAAAGTAAGAAAAAATAAGAAAATTATAAAGTTTAAAGTTACGTAAATTTCAGTATTAACTATTTTTTTTTTTTATTGAGTTATCTAAATACATTATTTCATAGTAAAAACATTTACAGTGAATATTTCTTTGCAGCATCCAATAAGTCATCTAATTTGCACTTTGTTTTGATTTTCTTTATCTCAGTTAAATAACAATTTCTGTTTTGAACTAATGCAAAGTCGATTTTCTTCTCAGTGTTTTAAATTTACTTCCTACTCTTGTTGCTGCAGAAATTATCCAAAATTCTCCCATTTTTTTTTAGGTAATGTTCTTCATATATTCTGATCTTCCCAGCACACAAATGACCTATCAAATTCAATAAACATTCTGAAAAGCTTATAGGAATCATAACTATTAGTTTGTTTCATACAATTCCACACATCCATAGCCCTTTTTCCTCATGATCTCCTTATCAATCTTCCATATTCCTTCACACCATATTTTAAAATTACGCATTTTAACTGCTAATCCTCTGAATCCTTAAATCTGTTGCAGTACAAAATATCTTAATATCTATAACAGCAAAACATTAAGGATCTTTGATATTGTTTCAAATGTAAATGACTCCCATGCATCTAAGACAATGGTTGTTGAAGCTGATAATGTAGTCATTGCTTTAAAAAAAAAACCTTCATACTTCTTGTGTGTATAAAAAGGTGTTTTTTAAAGGTATCAACAAACGTCAGTAATACATTTTACATAGAACCTATAGCTATATATACATATAGCTAATTTGAATAGATAAAAATCAGTAAAAAATGTCCAATAGGTACTGCATTGGAAATGCATCATTTTCTAATATCAATAATGAACATAGAGACTATTTGATGATGCAGATCGGCCATTTTTTGGTTTACGATTAATTCTGATGACCTCTGTACTGATACTTCGCTATTTACAGAAGACTACTCTCAGCTGATGATCGCCAATACAGCATGAAATGGCCATTGTGAGATGTCATCATGTAAATAACTTGGTCTCAACCACTGTTGATTATCAAATGTAATCACTTCTATTAAAATTTAACGTAAATTCATCAGTTATGATGTAATGTTACTGATTAGTGTTCATGTAAACCTTATATAATAAACTGCATTCAGTTGTAAGATTATTATTGGGCTTGTCTTTTTACAGTTTTTTTCCTATTTGTATTTTAATATTCTAATTTTATTTATTTATTTATTTTTATTCTTTTAGCTCATGCCATTCCACATTCATTTTCTATACAGGCTAGCCCTTACAACGACTGTGGGATACAACTTGCAAATATTTCAAAACCTGTATATTTATGAACAATAATTATTATTACTAGCATTATTATTAAGCAAATGGTTTGCAATTAATTCTTTGTGTAATTGTAATTGTTTGATTCTAGTTTAGAAATTCAAAGTAAACAATGTCTTTCATAACCAGCAAATGTAGATCAGTATCATTTTGGGATACAAACTCTAACATATTTTCTTAATTAAAAGTCATCAAACAAAAATATGAAAAAAAAAAAAAAAAGAATTAGTACCTTTTACTAATGAGATAATCAATGCCTCTTATCCATATGTCAACAAAGAGAGATGGCACAAAGCATGAACTGGAAATTATATTCTTTAAACTCTGTATTCTGGAATTATCCAGTTCTAAAAAAAAAAGAAAGATTAAATCATTATTACTACTGGATATAAAAATGTTTGAAAAAAAAAAAAAAAAACTTTGTTAAATTTATATCATGGCAAATTTTCTCCCTAATTTATTAGAAAAACTAATTTCCATTGTATTCCTATGACATATAATTTGAGAAAGCCACAGAAGGCAAAATCTGATCTAAATTAATATAAACTTAAGATTTTATAGTCAATGTATCTCTGGTTGAGTGGAAGAAGTCTACGCAAATAATTAAAAACATTATGTCTAAACACGTTCATAGCTGATCATTTTAATGTAACATTTTAGTAATGATGTTTATAGTGTGTTTGTAGGCTTCTTCCACCCAACCAAGTTATCCACACATGTAATATTTTAAACTTATCAATGTACCTCTCTTATAATAATGCTTATAAGAAATTCTAAAAAGGGGATTTAACAAATGTTTGTTATTACTAAATTACCAATAATATTAATATGAATCTTAATATTATTAACATGCTATTAATATTCATAACTTAAATGAATAAATGCAAAATTTTAATGTTTCTCCTTTTGGAGTTTTTAAAAAAAAAGGGGGTCACACATTTTCACAGCAGGCAGTACTCATCAAAACAAGAAAAAAAAAAGCCTAATAAACATGGGTCCTACAATAATATCCTTGAAGATAATAGGCTATCTTCTTACATGAGATCTTTGTGGTTTTTATATTGGTTGTGTTACAGTTTGGTCTACCTTCCTACTGCAGCTCATTGCCCTCTTCTTATTGATTGTATTTCCTCTGCAGTACAATAATAAAACAAGTATTTAAAGGTTTGCAGTTATTCACGCACTAGTAGTTTGTTAGCAGGTACTGAGGTTATAGATACCAGTACATGATTCTTGTAGCAGAGAGAAGTGAAGTTTTGTTATTCTGTACAGTTTAAACAGTAAACAGTCTAATGGAAGCCTGTTATTTTACACGAGAAATCACACACATGATTTTCTGCTTCAGTTTAGCCGATGGAAGCAACTGGCAACTCCATATCCTCTAGACATCCTAAAATATCCAGTACACGGAAGACCATCCTAAAGGTTATTCAGCATGCTACTCCAATGATTTGCAGAAACTGGGTCTTTGACACCACATACAACAGCTCATGGCAAACCTGGTTTTGTTGCACATCTGATATGGAGGAGTGAGTATTCAGAAAAGTGGAAGAACATCCTGAAACAAGTGTTAGAAGAACAGCAGTAGCTGAAGGCATCAATCATTCTCTTCTTCTGCTGGTTAATACTTCACAAGCAGTTACTGTACATGTATCATGTTCAATAAATGGGTTTCTAAGCAAGTGTGTTGAATGTCTGCAGTTCACAGCCAGCATTTTATTTACTGATGAGGCAAGCTTCACAAGGAATGGAATAGTCAATTACCATAATACACGTATGTGGTCAGATGAAAATCCTCACACGATTGTAGAACTGAGGCATCAGCATCGATTTTCCATCAATATGTAGGCAGGAATTGTCAGGGGTAGACCCATAGCACCTGGCATCCTTCCAAACAGATTAACAGTTACTGTTTACCATATCTTGTCACAAAAATTATCTGCCGTACTGAAGAACATTGTCTCCGTGAATGGCAATGTTGTCCTCCATATGTTCATGCATGATGAGATACCAGTCTATTTTCTACTCATCATCCGACAATACCTAACCCAGATATTTCATGGACACTGGATGGTCAGGGAGGTTCAGTAGTTTGACCTGCCCGATCTCCTGACTTAAATTGTTAGCAATGTGATAATTTAAACCTGTGATTTTGTTTGCTGGTGCATGGTCATCACGTTCAGCATATATGGATTGTTATAATTCCCCTTTGTTGTAGTAGTTCTCGTCCCTTTGTGCTGTGAATAAATGTTGTATTTTGTGGAATTCCCTGGACTCTTACCTTAACTTTTTTAATGGATTATAATTAATGCAGATGTATATAATATAAACCCTTAGATTTTTGGCTGTAGGAGCACTTAAAGACTTTCGTATACTCAACACCCATTGTTATTGTCCAAACACTACAGGAATGTGTATTCACTACAGGAATGTGTATTCACTACAGGAATGTGTATTCAATGTGTCAGCAAATCCGAGAGCAGTCAGATGTGTTCAAAAGTGTGTGATTCTCTGAGATGCAGAGCTGAAGCAAAGAATATTTATATAGGTTCTTTGGCTGAAGGATGTGTGGCAATGAATGGAACCAAATAGAACACCTTCTATAGTGACATTGAAGACTGGTCCATATCTCAACAGGTATTTGTTTTAGGACCTATGTTCACTTGACCTTTTTTTTTTTTTTTCTTGTTTTGGTCAAGACTATCTGCTATGAAAATATTTTAACAGTCTGTAGGTTAATATTTTTAGAAATAATTTTTTGCAATTTTGTAGAAATTATTTACCTATATTTTATTCATTTTAATAATTAACCATTATTTATTTTACAGCATTCCTTTTCTATTTCGCAATTATTGATGTTCTGTTTATTTTTAAATTCTTTTCCATTGTATCCGTTAAACCAGTTAATTAATTTAAATTCATTATGTTCTTGTCCAATCATTTATGTATATTTTTAATTACTCAGCCAATCAAATCAAACTATGTATAATCAATAAAAAAACCAATGTTTTTCATTTAATAAATCAATTCAGTTCAGTTTCAGAACTCGACTTGTTGTTTTTCCATCTCAACAACAAACAACATTACAATATGTATCCTTTTTTTTAAAACACCCTGAATTTTGTGAAAAATTTGTATATACAACTCAGTGTACTACAATATTATTTAAAGGCAGACTCTGATCAAATGAATTAATAAAATTTTTAGAAATTTTGACAAATGATGTATTTCAAAAGAGGCTGGTTAATGCAAATGACAAAATTCACAATAACAAATAACATACAATACTAGAATAAAATAAATTAATTTTGTCAGTGAATAAAATTGCAGATGCAAAATTAATAGTATCTGCATGGTGAACAATACAGAACTGTAGCCTTAAAGGAAAATCTTGGACTTGTTGAAGATGATAGGGGTAAAGTAACTCTTCAATGAAGTATCTTCTAAACTGTTGTATGCGAAATCACTTCTGTTCTCGCTATGGTCCTACTACATATTCCTGGATCAGCAGCTACCACATCAAGACTTAAATTTTCTCTTTCGCATGTTGCAATATATTTGGGCCCTGTCTCTGACTCAAATTTGCCTGTTCCTTGAGATGTCCATCTATGGCAACAAAAGTTGTGTGGTGAGGTATACACCTACCTGGGAAATGTTTTTGATATAGCAAATATACTTCATGTTTCCATGAACCACTTCAAACATCACAGGCATCTCTGCCATTTTAGAAAACAAAAACAAGCTCATACTACAGCAATTGTGCAAATTTTTTCTTTGAATTTTAAAAAACACATTTCAAGCAAATTCACAAAAACCTTTGGTGAAAACTTGTAAACTCCCACCATTCACTGAGAGCATAGAAAACAAACAAAACAATTACATAATATTATTCATTAATACAGTGTGTGGAGGGAATAATTGAAAAAATGGGACCAAACACACTACTAGATATAAAAAAACATTTAAAAAATTCATATTCGTTACATGTTACAAGGCATCGTATACAGGCCTTTTCATCAGACTATAAATAAATAACAGAAGCAAATTAGGCCTTTATAAATTTTGGATTACATTTTACAATAATATCAAAGTATCAAATATCAATGCTAGCCAATTATTAATAAAACAATAAAAAATAGTTAATCGAGCTGATAATGCAATACATTTTTTATAGACAATTCAGTATTGTAACATTTGTTGAATTTGGAATTAATTAATAATGATTCATAAAATTTTCTTAAGTATTGATCTGTAATAATATTATAAATGATCGGATTGTCCACCATTATTAGATGGCCAGTTTGTTTGTGATGAACTGCTGTGAAATATTGGTCATTGCCCTTTTTTATGGCGTTGGAATGCTCATTCATTCGAATTTTTACCTTTCTGCCTGTCTCACCAATATACTGGCACCCACCCCCTCCCGATTGACATTTTATTCCATATACCGCTCCCTTTTTCTCCTTATTTGTTTTCTTTATCTCTTCTTTAGATATTATGTCACGTTCATTATTTAGGATATTTCTGATGGTGTTTCTTGCCTTATTTGCAATACGAATCCCTACATTAGCCAATAATGGGGTTAGTTTGTTTTGTAATTCTTCTGCAAATGGAATACTTACATATTTAATTGCGTTATCAACTTTGATTTTATTAACATTTCTTTCTTTAAGTGCTCTGTATATTATCTTGTTGATGAAATCTATAGGATAGTTGTTCATAATAAAAATTTTTCTGATTTTTTGTAATTCATCATCCAATAATTTATTATTTGAACATAATCTTAAGGCTCTTGTGACAGCCAATTTTATTACATTAATTTTGTAGGAAGTTGGTGCTGCGGTATTAAAATTTAATGTAACACCTGCATAAATCTCCTTACGATAAACTGTAGTACTGAAAGTATCATTACTTTTAATGATCATGACATCTAGATAAGGCAATTTACCTTCTATTTCTTGTTCCATAGTAAATTGGATCATTTTATTTACTGAGTTGAAAGTTAATAGTATTTGGTTTATTTCTTCTTTTTTAATTAATAAAAATGTGTCATCCACATATCTAGTCATAAATGAAACATTGTTCTTTACATTTTGTAATTCCCATATTTCATCATCTATTAACTTCATAACACACTCAGCCAAGACTGCTGATGAGGGAAGACCCATAAACAAACCTATGGTTTGTTGATATACTTTATTATTAAAAGAAAAATATTGCAAATCAAACAGAGATTTAATTAACCTTAAAATTTTTTTAATATCTATATTTTTCTTTTTTGCTGTTTGATCATATGCATGTAATATAGCTTTTTTAATGAGAGGCATAGAGAGGGATGTATATAGGTTTACAACATCAAAAGAAACCATTGATGTACATTGCATACTTATCTGTTGTTTTAATCTATTTAAGAATTCTGTACTATTGATTATACTAAACTTCGACCTGTAGTTCAATTCCTTAATCTCTAATACCACTAATTTTGCAATTCCCATAATTGCACTGTTCTGACATGCTACTATAGGGCGGATTTTATACATACTATTATTAATCTTATCTTTATGAATTTTTGGTAAGCCTTTAAACTTTGGAAGATTTTTAACTTTTGGAAGATGTAATAAAATTGGCTGTCACAAGAGCCTTAAGATTATGTTCAAATAATAAATTATTGGATGATGAATTACAAAAAATCAGAAAAATTTTTATTATGAACAACTATCCTATAGATTTCATCAACAAGATAATATACAGAGCACTTAAAGAAAGAAATGTTAATAAAATCAAAGTTGATAACGCAATTAAATATGTAAGTATTCCATTTGCAGAAGAATTACAAAACAAACTAACCCCATTATTGGCTAATGTAGGGATTCGTATTGCAAATAAGGCAAGAAACACCATCAGAAATATCCTAAATAATGAACGTGACATAATATCTAAAGAAGAGATAAAGAAAACAAATAAGGAGAAAAAGGGAGCGGTATATGGAATAAAATGTCAATCGGGAGGGGGTGGGTGCCAGTATATTGGTGAGACAGGCAGAAAGGTAAAAATTCGAATGAATGAGCATTCCAACGCCATAAAAAAGGGCAATGACCAATATTTCACAGCAGTTCATCACAAACAAACTGGCCATCTAATAATGGTGGACAATCCGATCATTTATAATATTATTACAGATCAATACTTAAGAAAATTTTATGAATCATTATTAATTAATTCCAAATTCAACAAATGTTACAATACTGAATTGTCTATAAAAAATGTATTGCATTATCAGCTCGATTAACTATTTTTTATTGTTTTATTAATAATTGGCTAGCATTGATATTTGATACTTTGATATTATTGTAAAATGTAATCCAAAATTTATAAAGGCCTAATTTGCTTCTGTTATTTATTTATAGTCTGATGAAAAGGCCTGTATACGATGCCTTGTAACATGTAACGAATATGAATTTTTTAAATGTTTTTTTATATCTAGTAGTGTGTTTGGTCCCATTTTTTCAATTACATAATATATTGTTCATCTTCTGCATCATCAAATAATGTTCACTATTAATATTTACAAAATGATACATTTCTGACCCTTTGTTGATGGACCTTTTTTACTGATTTTGTCTTTGTAGAACCTGGGATTTGTCAGTACCTTTAAAAAACACCCTGTACACAAAATAAGATTAAAGTATGGATAAATGTAAATTAAATTAAACAGAATTAAATATTGTAAATATTAATGAGTACATCTATAGCAAAATAAAAAAAAATAAAAAAAATTACCAGGAAAATATTTTCCTAAAATTCCATACTCAGTTAAATCAATAAGAGGCCGTTCAGGTATACAAGAAGGAATAATGTCTTGATAGATAAGCTTCTGATGAAGTGATGCCAAAACTGCTATTATGAAATAACAATAACTGTAATGGAGAGAAAATAGCAATAAATAAATTGCCAATATTCCAATGAATGAAAATTAAAAATAATTTCTACATATATTGTGGATCTTAGTTATGAATGAATCAACTTTTGGCTAATACAACTGCAAAACAAAAATTTTAAATGTAAATTTAAATTAGGTGTATGATCAACTTATAAATATTCAGAAATTTTCTTTATTTTCTTTTAATTAGAAATGAAAAGGTTGTTTTAACTGGAGTTCCATATTTATCTATGCTTTAATGATTTCCTGCAGTATAGAATTGTGGCAAACGTGACTTTTTTTTAAGTGGAGGTCCAAGTTCACAATCCACCTGTAGGTGTGTGTGGTTTTTTTTTTTTTTTTTTTTTTTTTTTTTAATGTTTGAATTCTCATAGTTCTTTAACTGTGCTTTGTTCCTATAATTAACAAGATGACTGCTGACTACATGGGCCCGTGTAGACCTGTTGTTTAGACGGTGCTGTGTTGTGAGGCTAGGAAAACTCTATTGATCAATATGCTGACGGCATTTGTAAGGGGAACCTCTATTGTGTGCGGCATCTCAGTAAATATCTTGAACTGTAGTAAACAGTTGTTGGCACTGAACTTTTGGGTTTGTTTGCTTTTTTCTCTCCATAATAATGAGTGATATACTGGGGCCTTGAGAAACACTGGATTCTCTAAATCTGTTGATTAATGATTTTGTGTTGATTTTTAGAATTCAGAGTTTGAAAAATTAGAAGTTCCTTAACCCTAAACCTAATTTGATTTTGTATAAATTTTTTCTGAGAATTTACGTTCATTTATATTAATGAATAAAAAAAAATACATCTTTTATTCTATCCTATTTACACTTTATTTTGATTTTCTTACCATATTATTGATGAAACCAAAAAAAATTCTAGTGTTGAGGAGATACTTAGCACAGCAATTTAACTAGAGGTGCCATTTACATAGAGCCGTGAAAGTTGATGGGGGAGAGGGGGTTGAAATATGGTATGTACTGACTTGTTATTTTACAATATACATTAAAAACATAAAATAATCTAATGGCACCTGAGAATCGCCAAGCCTAGCACTGGCAGCAGTCAACATGTTAATATTTGCAACACTGGAAAAAGTACATAGGAGAAGCTAAGTTCTATCTCTGGTGATGGTAGGAATATTTGCTCTTTCTCCTTTGGATGGCCTCTACAGTTCACCCTCTCTATGGAAAATGGCACTTAATTTTCTTGGGTGTTAAAGAAGGCTGGTGATGGGCTGATCATCCAATCCGAGCTTAGGCCTATAATTTCTACATATATTATGGATCTTAGTTATGAATGAATGAAGTTTTGCTAATACAACTGCAAAACAAAAACTTATAATGGTAAATTTAAATTAGGCGCATGATCAACTTATAAATATTCAGAAATTTTCTTTATTTTCTTTTAATTAGTTAGAAATGAAAAGATTGTTTTAACTGGAGTTCCATATTTATCTATGCTTTAATGATTTTCTGCAGTTTAGAATTGTAGCAAAAGTGACTTTTTTTTTTTTTTAAGTGGAGGTCCAAGTTCACAATCCACCTTGTAGGTGTGTTTTGTTTTTTTTTTATTATTATTACTTTTTAATGTTTTAATTCTCATAGTTCTTTCACTGTGGTTTTGTTCATATAATTAACAAGATGACTGCTGACTACATGGGCCTGTGTAGACCTGCTGTTTAGACAGTGCTGTGTTGTGAGGCTAGAAAACATTGGAAACCCTAGGAAACACTAGTCATGAAACACTGGAAGTCTTACTTTCCAAACTCTGGATCAACTATGGCCTATTGTAGAGATTTTTTTTTTACTTTAATGCATTTATACATTATAATTTTATTACATAGAATCTAAAATCAAAGCACATAATACAAGTGCTTGTAAAAGAAAACTCAAATTGCATGATTTGAAAATTAAAAAAAAAAAAAACAAACACTAAACACAGTTAGCAGCAAACAAAAAGTAAGAGATATTAATATTCCGTTTGTTCAAAATCAAAAGAAATTAATAATCTATTATATCAGTAAAACTAACCTAAAGCAGTTATATTGCTATTATTTACATTAATTGTATTAAAAATATTCAAAATTCGTATCTACACCACGCTAAATGATTGAAATAAATAAATAAAAATAAAATAAAATAAAAGAAACTATATCAATGAAAAAAAAAAAAACAACCATAAATGGATATAAACTCAGGGCTTTTAAACTGATAAATTAACCTGCTGTCAAGCAATGCATCATCTGCAACAATTATAAACGTCAATTATAAAGAACATAAAGAAGAAAAAAAATAAAACTTTGAAAATCTCAAAACTGGAGGATCCCAATCATCTCTTTAAAGCATTTCACATATTTTTTCATTTAATAAAAAGAAAAGAAGATTCAATCACTGATATATAGTGTTTATATGTCCTTATTAATAACAGCATCTTCGTACATTTTTTTACCTTTTGTGGGTTTTAATGAAACCTTTTTGTCTCTCATTATTCATGATTTTTTAAAACATTACCTTACTGACAATAAGTATTACAATATAATAATAACTGAACAAAAAAATCTGCTCCTTCTAAATTAAATCTCTTCATCATCCCAAAATATGACAGCAAAATCTCTTCCTTTTTTTTTTTTTTATAACCTACTAGGTATATTTCTAACAGTTAATTTAAAAAAATAAATAAAAGGAGCAAATAATTTTAATGAAAAGAAACTTACTTTTTAGATAATTCTTGTGGAGCAAGAAAGCCATGCCATGCAACATTTCGAAGATTTAAAGAAATTGGTGGACCAATGAGTACTTGTAAAATACAAAGCTACAATTTTAACAATAATAATTTATCAAAAATATTTACTTTTCAAAAATAAATCAAAATATAATTTCATAACTTAATTTTTCGGGAAATTTTAGTTGTTTTAAGAATAATACATTTTTTTATTTTTTTTATTTAGCAAAAATTGTTTTGACAACACTTGCTTGACTAATAAACATCATCTAATCATCTACACTTGCTTGACTCATAAAAGGAAAGTAAATCAACTAAAAAAATAACTTAAAAAGCATATCATGTGAAAAGGTAGCAATGGAATTAAGATATTCAAGGTGACTGCAGAAGGAACACACTTTAGAATAGTAGTACAAAAAGAAAGGCACCTCCACAAAATCCAACAACTATGTCCATGTCATGGGAGGTGGTAACTAAAAAATGAATGGATTGCTTTCACAGGGTATGCATCACTGGGATCTTCATTTATCTCAGGACTGTTACGGTGGCTGTAAAGGCTTGATGAGAACTATTAAACTTCTTGTGAAGCCATCGCAGGATTGATCAACTGAATGGTGGATTTCTAAAGGATACAGAGTTGATAATGGAATGATTTTATAGAAGACAGACTGCCGTGAAAAGGCACACAAAGATAAGTGGATGGAATGTAACTTCTCTAACAGAAAAAGAGGCAAAGATTGTAGAAGAGATGGAGAAACATAAAATCCCCATATTAGGAATTAGTGAAACAAAAAAGAAAGGAAATGGAGACCTCTAATTTGATAAAGGATATACACTGATATTCTATGGAGTTAGTTAAGGAATGAGAGTAAAAGAAGTAGTAGTATTCTACTAAATAGACAGTTTAGTGACAGGATAATATTCTGGGAAGCAATGAATGCAAGAATTATAAGACTGGATATAAATCTAGATAAGAAAATATCTATTACACAAATATGTACACCTACAGAAGATAAGGATAATATTGAGGAAAAAATATACTTTTTTATAATGAATAATAGATATCACCAGAAATGAGAGAGAGAAGGTGATAATTATGGGTCACTGGAATTGAAGCATTCAGGAAAAATAAAAGCACAAGATTTGGATATATAGGGAAACATGGAAAAGAAGAAGATCAAAATGATAATGGAAGAAGAATGGTGGAATTCTGTATCAACAATGAATTACTACATGAAAACACTTTTTTCCCACTTATCAATATGCAATAAGTAGCATTTGAGGCTATAGAGAGAGGAGTCAAAAGTATAATAGATTATTTTATATATACACAAGCAGTTAGAAATACAGTTCTTGATATAAGACCTTCCAAAGTGCAGAATATAAGTTGTTAGTTATGAAAATAAGATTTAGAACACCAAGAAAAGCTGAAATAAAGAAATATATGAAGTTAAAAACAGAAGAACTGAAAAACTCAAAGAAAAAGGATCAATTAAAAAGCAAAGATTATGGATAGATTTACACAAGAAAATGAACAACTTTATGAACACCTAGAAGATAAATGGAAATTTTTCATAAAGATATAATAGTTAATACAACAGATGAAATCTGTGGTAAGAAAACAGTTGGTTCAAAAGCTAAACATATTAAATGGTGGAATGAAAATGTTAAAAGTGAAGCTGAAGAAAAATGCATGGAAATTCTTCCAAATGAAGGAAACAGCAAAAATTGAAGCCAAAGGAGAAGTCTGCATAACAAAAGCAAAAAGAAATGAGAGAAGAATTTGGAAATGATACTGAGAACCAATAAAAGAAAATTCTGGACAGTAATTAAAGGATTAAGAGAAAAAAGGGGAAAATAATATAAGGAATATACAAAATAAAGAAACTTTAAAATTGTCACAGAGACAACTAATATACAAACTACTTCGAAAGAATATTATGAAGATATTTTTAAGGAACACATTGATGAAGAATAAAAAGATGAAGCAGGAGAAATACTAAGCAATGGACATAATACTGGGGAAGAAATAAATAAAAAGAATGAAATAACTGATATTGAAATTGAAATATCAATAGAATGAAACTAGGGAAAGTAGCAGGACCAGATGATATATCATCCGAAATGATAAAATTTGGTGAAAAGAAGATGAAAAAATGGTTAAGATGATCTTCCAGCAAGCTTGGGATGGTGGAAGAGAAGATATCAAAAGATTTGTAAGAAAATATTATAATACCCATCTATAATAACGGAAATAGCATAAAGTGAGAGAATTTTAGAACTATATACTGATCTAAAGCCATTCTTTTTACTTCTCTAATTTCTTTTCCTCTCCTTCTCATAATACTATCAATATATTGTTTCCATTCTATTCTTGGTCTTCCTTTACTTTTCTTCCTCTCCCGGTTCAACTTTGAATACTTGTTTCACTATTCATTCATCTTTCATTCTAACTAGATGTAGGTACCATTTTAATTCTTTTCTGTCTATTATTTCAGTGACAGGTATCTGCTTCAATTCTTCCCTGATTGTAACATTTCTAATCCTACCTCTTTTTGTTTTACCATTATCTTCCTTAAAAACTTCATTTCAGAAGCTGTTATTCTACTTGCATATCTATTTAGCATATTCCTAGTCTCTTGTCATATAAAGAGTATTGGTAGGTAAACATCTTTGTAGATTTGAATTTATTTATTTCCTTTACTATTTATTACCTACTCCCTTTTCCCCCGTTATTCAATTGATAGTTGATGATTGAATAATAGTAGTTTTTAAATTGTACACAAAGAACAATAGGAAGAAGACTAAGAAAGGAAGATGAAGGAAAATTAGAAGGACAAGCTGCATTTGAGACATCCCGGAAGACACAGGACCCCATATGCACACTGAGAACAGCAATCAATAAGGCCAACAGCAGAGGAAAAGATGTCTACCTAGCATTTTTAGACAATGCCACATTTGATATGATTCCAAAGAATGAAATATGGAAATCATTAAATAAACTAGATGTGGAAACAAAATTCACAAAATTAATCAAAAGTAAATATAAGAACCATATTTGGAACTGTAAGATTAAAAGGGCAAAAAAGTGAAGTTTTTAGAATTGAAAAAGGTATGAAACAAGGAGATAGTATTAGCCAATTATTATTTATTATCTGTACGGATCAGATAATCAATTTCCTGTAAAAGACGAACAAGAAAATATAAAGTGGGGAAATTGGAAACTTAGACCAGTGTTTGTACAATCACTGGTGATTGCTGATGAGATCATATTCGTAAATAGTAATATCACGGATCTCCAAAATGAAGTAAATGGATGGGGAGGAGTACTGGAAGAAAGAGGTATGTATGTG
Source organism: Thereuonema tuberculata (assembly GCA_023159025.1). NCBI lineage: Eukaryota > Metazoa > Arthropoda > Chilopoda > Scutigeromorpha > Scutigeridae > Thereuonema > Thereuonema tuberculata. The sequence continues at coordinate 28,555,642 of JAFIDM010004315.1, forward strand.
AAGATTCAGAAAAATTAAGTCATGAAAGTTAGAGGAGACAAAGAAAAAAATTAATGTCAAATGGAAGGAAATAAATTGGAACAAGAAGAAAGTTCTGAATACTTAGTATTCAGTATTCAATGAAAATAGAAAACTAGATGAAAAAATAAACAACTATATTAGAAAAGCAAATCATCAACTATCAATTGAATAATAGGGAAAAAGGAAATAGATAGTATATAGTAAAGGAAATAAATTAATTCAAATCTACAAAGCTGTTTACTTACCAATACTCTTTATATGATAAGAGACTAGGAATATGCTAAATAGACATGCAAGTAGAATATCAGCTTCTGAAATGAAGTTTTTAAGGAAGATAATGAAAAACAAAAATATATAGTATTACAAATATTATAATCAGGGAAGAATTGCAGCAGGGGCACTGAAATAATAGAAATGAAAGAATTAAAATGGTACCTACATCAATTTAGAATGAAAGACGAATGAATAGTGAAACAAGTATTCGAAGATCAACAAGAGGGGGAGAAAGAGGAAGACCAAGAATAGAATGGGAACAATATATCGATAGTATTATGAGAAGGAGAGTAAAAGAAAGAGGTTGTCTCAAAATCGATGATTTTGGCCCCACTCGGATTTCGCTGAAAATTGGTATGCAGACTCCATAGGGGGTGTATAGTCTATAGTAGCTCTATCGATTGGCATAGGTTTCATTTTGATATTTCAACATAGAAATGAACAGCAAACTCCACCCATTTCCGGTCTAATCGGAAGTCGGACACACTTCTAATTGCTACTATAGACCATACACCCCCTACGGAGTCTGACCAATTTTCAGCGAAATCCGAGTGGGGCCAAAATTGTCGATTTTGGGACAACCTCTTAGAGAAGTAAAAGAATAGCTTTAGATCGACATGGTTACAGAAAGTGGATTGAGAGCATGGCGCTGTAAGGCAGTAGGGAAAAGAAACTGAAGAAGGTACCTAAAAAGGCTTCTTGCAGTTCAGGCATTGCCTGAATTGTTAAGGCAGTAGCCTACCATTAAGCTGAAACATCTGAATTTGGTTTTGAATTCTGCAGTTGAATTCTCTCTCTCTCTCTGTATGTCCCACTTTCCTTGAATTGTTGATTGATACTTTTGTTCCTCATATATCTTATGCCAATTCACACTGAAAAATGCATGCAATTAAACAAAGCTTCATCGATTCTATTCCTCAGAAACCTTCTCCAAACAGTCGTGAAAGAAGAATGAAAGAAAGCATGTAGATATCAGGATATTACACAGGATCTTCTATAGAAGCAGAAATAATGGACAGATCAAAGCTGTTTTGAAGCAGACAGTACTTAGATGGAGCGAAATACAGTGGTAAAAGGTAAGTCAGTTGGGTTTCTAATTTCCACAATGGATGTATGATGCAAGATTATTAGGGCCAGAGGAAAAAAATAGACTAGATTGAAATTTTGGATTCTTCTTAAGTAGCTGATGGTGATTGATTAGTAGCAGTTGTTATATTAGCTCACCCTCTTTTGAACAATTTTCTCAAAATGCACAGTTTCTGAAAACTAAATTAGCATCAGCAAATTGCTTCTCTAGCTGAAGGCGGAAATTTAGTAAATATCTTATGCATGAAGACATGATGAAAAATAGTAATTATTCTATTAATACAGAAGATATGCAAATCATTGTTATATATTAAGAATAACTCGTTCAAGAAAGTTGAATTATTTGAGTCCAAGATAGAGAGTAAGATTTGCCTTGTATTTGCTATCTTTATATTATTATTAGGAAACAACAGAAATGATATAATAACAGATTATACACCAGTGGAAAGCATACGAGAAGAAATGATTGGCATGATTCATGCAAATGTATATGACAAGGTTTGATAAATTACAACATGAGCAGACTCATATAAATCGTTAGTTTGCTTTTGTTTTTTTAACATATCAGTACATTTATACTTACTGTATGAATTCCAAATATTTCTTGAAGTTCAGAAGAAGCTAAAAGATCTTTCAGAAGAAAAGGAACTGGTTTCGATTTCAAGAGATAAACCTAAAACAAATATGATAAAAATCCTTTAGTTAATTCAAAGATTAATCAGTTAATCGAAGGCAAGATAAAAAAAAAAAAACACATTAAAAATGTAATAAGTAAAGAAAAGAAATTATCTTAAAATTTAATAAGTTAGTTATTAATTTTCATACATTCCCAAGTGCTCTTTCTGCAACTGGTGTGATTAGAAGTAATGCTAGTAAAGTATCAATCGGACTATCTGATGACTTCAATAAATCTAAACATTTTTTAAAAGCCTGCAAAAGTAATATAAGGTAATACAAAATTAATCAACTGAATAAAATTGAATATGATTTAAAAGTTGCTTAAAAATAAAAATAAAAAGTAAAAGTAAAATCTGAAAGGCTTCAAAACTGATACGAACTTAAAACATATGCAATCATGTGACAATGATAGAGAGAAATTATAATTTAAAACACACATTTTGTTATATCTAAGAAAAGTACATCTATGTAATAATAGCTAAAGCACTATTGGTACATCAACTATCCCATTATCAAATATAAATAAATAAATAAATAAATAAATAAATAAATAAATAAATAAATAAATAAATAAATAAATAAATAAATAAATAAATAAATAAATAAATAAATAAATAAATAAATAAATAAATAAATAAATAAATAAATAAATAAATAAATAAATAAATAAATAAATAAATAAATAAATAAATAAATAAATAAATAAATAAATAAATAAATAAATAAATAAATAAATAAATAAATAAATAAATAAATAAATAAATAAATAAATAAATAAATAAATAAATAAATAAATAAATAAATAAATAAATAAATAAGCAGTCTTCCATTGCTTACAACCACTGAAGAACAGATGATGAAAAAAATTAAAAACTCATTTAATAATATTCAGAGAATGATATTACAGATGAAACATCAAAATTTTAATAAATAAATTTCAAGTATGTTTGATTTTAATTTTCCATATTTTAACATCATATATTCTTTATTTCACATGTAATTACAGTTAATAGTAAAAGGAAATAAATCAATTGTTTCAAGAAACAGCAAAAAATAGTAAGAAATGTATTTTGAATAGCCTCAAACATTAATTTTTTAATAAATTTTAATTAATAATTATATTGTTATACAGAATGGGTATAAACGAATAATGGGGCTTCAAAGACATGTATTTTCTGTATTGCTTAATATGTATAGTAATGATATCTCTCAAGTGGATGAACAACTGTTGATTTGATGTGCTTCACTCAAAGAGCACACCTTAAGCCACATGACACTATCCAGGAGGTAGTCCAAATCCTGGCAGACTCAGGGAAGCATATGGCTTCCACAGCATGGGTGATCCGTTCCTTGTTATTACCGATGAATCTGGGCAGTGGGGATATGTACACATTGTCTTTCATGAACCTCCATAGCAAGAAGTCACATGGTGTTAGGTTTCGGGATCGTGGTGGCCACCTCAGGAGGGTTTTTTTCGCATCTTTAACACATCCAATCCAGGACTTTGGAAGAACATGATTGGGGAGGTGTTGCACATCATGATGGAAATAGGCGATCCATCACATCGGACATGCTTCATCGAGTCTGGCAAGAAGATTACCGCTTGGATGTGTGCTGGTGACAAAAGGTGCACATATTAAGGGACTTTGAGTGATGCACATCAAATGCGTCTTCCATTTGAGAGATGTTATGATTGTATACTTTAAGCAATACAGAAAATACATGTCTTTGAAACTCCATCATTCTTTTATGCCTACCCTGTATTTCTTATTAAATATAAATTTAAATAAAAATTTTAATTTTCAGATTTAAAATGAAACTGACCTCAGTATGTTTAGTCCAACTTAAACTTTCTAAAAGTAAACTAATATCTTCTTCGGTCAACATTTTCATCCTGTTAGTCACCTTTTTCATAATATGTGACAGAGAATAAGTAGCAACTGCATACCATTCCTCTGATCTGGGTTCACCTTCTACAATATTAATATGTATAATGTTAATAATAATTAATATTTTCTATTATTGTTAAAAAAAAAAAAAAAGAAAAAAAGCTAATTTTTGTGATGAATTAATAGGGATTTCCCCAAATATATTGAAGATAATAGGCATGGCAGGTATAAAACCTTTTAGATATTTGATACAATAACTTATTAAGTGATCACTTTTCTCCAGATTTTTTTATCCATATATGGTAAACATCCATTAGTCCAGCATCGAATGGTTTGGCATGCCTGATAGTCCGGCATGCTGTAGAAGAGATGAATGAACAGTCAAGGTTTTACGAGATCACTTAATATTTACTAAAATAGACTGATTGATTTTATATGAATTTTCATTTTGCATTTTTTTAAATTTTGATTTAAATTAAAGCATTAAACTTATTAAATTACTATTACTGCTTATTAATGTAAACTGATTAATTATTTTTTTTTAATTCTAATTCGAATATTGTTGTTTTTTTCATAACACATAAAGTGTAATGACGTCTCTGTAAATTTTCATGCTAATAAATATCACATTAATTATTCACTAATTGTTTGTTTTTTTACTGCATTTTAGTTTGTTATCTGATAAACGGGCACCACTGAATTCCTGAAGGTGTCGGATTATCAGAAGTTTACTGTATTATAAATTAGATATCCAAAGAATACGCTTTACATCAAATTTAACAACTTGGAATTTCTGTTATATTGGTTAATTTAACTTTTAGAAGAAAGATTGCTGAAGAAAAATCACGAAACTTTAATAACATACAAGCAAAACTTTAATTCTATTTTTTTTTTTTTTTCCTATCTTTAATTTTCCTTATAAGTCCTTCCTTTTTTTTTTTGATCTTCTCTAAGCCATTGATTTTTTATTGAACTTGGAATTAAAAATCTGAATTTGATTGATATTACAATTTCTCTCCTTTGCCATTATGACAACCTTATTTTCAAAAAGCAATTTACTGCAAAATCTGAATGGCAATACCAAGAAAATTCATATTATTCCAATAACTGATAAAATATTTAAATTTTAATCATGTTCAGGATTCATCTTTTAGCATAAATTGCACAGATAAAGCCTAAAACTTGAAAGCATAATCATTAATGAACAACAGGATAATTTAAAACTGGATGATAGATAAATAGCATTGTACCTGGAAGTGATTCCCCAATACTTTTTAAATCTAATGTGAAGGTGTCTAAAAATATAGCTTGGCTATCATCTTCATCTGTTACAGCTACATCATCCACAATTCCCAAACCAGTTTCACAAATCAATCTCCTAACTTTGATGGATAAATAGGACTCTTTGGAATGTAAATCTAGTTGTTTTCCTATTTGTATTTGCCAATCTCTACATTAAAGAAAAATGAAATTAATAAAAGAAACGCAACAAAATCCATTTATCATACTTAATTTCAATAATCTTAATCATACAGAGAAAATGCTATCCAAGTAATTTTGCAATAATTTCAGTAAAAAATAAAATAATTACCTCATTCTCTCCTCCATAATTAGTCACGTGCATTTTAACAATAATGTTAAATATGGAATTGAAGAATTATATTCTTTCAAAATAATATCTGAAAAGATATAAAGATACTATAGCAATACATGACAAAATATAATCATGGTATGAAATAATAAATATCTTTAAAATTTGGATCAAATAAATCACAATAAATAGAATATTAAATGCAACTAAGATTTAAAAATATCAATTGTTAAATTTGTTACATTCTTAAATTAATTGCTGAATTTGAAAGACCTCTGATCAGAATTAAATAGGGATTTTTAGACATCTGAAAACTTTTATAATATTTTATTTCTCAATTATTACTTTTCAAAGGAAAGTAATACACTTGTAAGTAATGTTTTATTTACTATATATTATTTAAGCTATTTCCCTAGCATGAAGCTGCATAAATCCATTTAGTATGTTTTGAAAATGAACTTCTTAAAAAAGTAATGATGAAACATTAAAGTGCAATATTTCACAGTCCTCATTTTCCCAATTCCCTCCCCCCCTTAACTTTAATCGGAATTTGATTTTAGTTTACTTACAGGATCAAAAATTACAACCAGCAATATTTTATTAAAGAGAGTCTAAATAATGAATTTGTCAAAAAGATTTCCGAAATTTACAGAGGGCTATATAAAACTGACATCTTTAACAATCAATATTTCAGACTATTCTTTCTTGACATTGTAAATGTCATAGAAGCATTGAATGGTCTAATTAAAAGCTTACAATTCATAAATAAATGACATTGATTATTTTTAAACAGTAATTGATTTAACATTTGAATAAGAACTGAGAAAATGTGTTTGTGTGTGTTTTACAAAGCTTAAATATCGAGATTTAGGCTAATTAATGGATTTAATTTATAGTAGTCTGGTAATTGAAAAGAAATCGTAAATGTGGTTAAATAAAAAAAAAAAAAATGATGTGGGGGAGTCTTGCATCAAAGAAAACTAGTTGTAAATGTAAAATAAATTGAATGATGTGTAACAGCAAACTGTGATTAATGATAAGGTTTAGGAGTAATAACTTTTTGTTTGTTTTTCCAGACAGCATTACTGAATCTAATATTTATTTTAGAAAATTATCAATGTGTTAAGTCCATAATAATTTTCAAAACAAGATAATTAATGCTTTTAGACAGTGTCAAAAGCAAAGCAGTCCCATAATATGCACAATTTTATAAACACAACTTTATCGGATGCGACCACTTTTGACCCCAACTTTTGGTCAGGGAGTGGTCCTACAGGTCTGATTTTTTTGGACGTGGTCCCCTATATTTTGATGCTGAACACAATGGTGAAGGTTTCGGTCCCCTATGTTTTACAGGCAAGCTGTTACCTAGGGGTCGCTAACATTGCTCTTATGCTGTCTGGATGGTGCACACTGTAGCGGCCAAACAGTTAGAGATATTCAAATGAAACCTTCACCATTGTGTTCAGCATCAAAAAGTAGGTGACCACGTACAAAAAAATCAGACATCAACGACCACTCCCTGACCCCCCCCAAAAGCGTTGTCTTTCTTTTAAAAAACAAAAAAACAAAACGCTTTCAAAGACAGAAAACGCCTTGGTGGGTCAGGGAGTGGTCCTAGAGGTCTGATTTTTTATACGTGATCAGCTACTTTTTGATGCTGAACACAATGGTGAAGGTTTCATTCTAATATCTCTAACCGTCTGGCTGCTACAGAGTGTGACATCCAGACAGGACAAAAGCATGAGCAGTCCCCTAGCGGTTTTACTGGCAAGCTGTGACCTTGGGGCCGCTAAAAAAAAAGAAGAAAAAATCTCTGACAATAATGAAATTGCCCAAAGCAGCTCTGTATTTCAGCAAATCTAAAAAGGGGCAAGCGAATATTCTTGCTTGGGACTTTGCAAATGCTCTGCTACAGTGCTGTGGTGGTCAACAGTTCAATCCATTGTTGAAGGTGTGTGTGTGTTTTTTTTTTTCTGATGAGGTCACAAATTCCCCTATATTATACCCAGATTAGCTTCCTCCACTATGCTTCACGATGGATGCCAAGTCTAGATTAAGAAACAACACTGAAATCAACGAAAATAAACAACTTAAATGGGAAACCTTATTACATGCTTTCAAGATATTGGCAGAATTTTTTGCACAAACAACAAGGGGTTATTAAAACAAAAAAATATTTCTTCCATTTCATCCATCTGTTCAAAATTCTTCAACGATATTTCGTTGAAACTATCGTTCTGCTTTCTCAAGTTTTTCGCAAATAAAATAACATAATAATTCTTATTTATTATGTTTCACGATAAATTAACTTAAATGAACTGAGTTCTTACGTGCAGTTTTGGGATTTCCTGCAAGTCTTTAATGTTTTTCCGCATATTTTTAATCATTATTTCTAATTTTTTTTTTTAAGTAAACGAATTTTCTTTTCAGCACAAAAATCTAACCTCTTATTGCTCTTACTGTTTTTTGTTTTTATTTTTTTACGACCAAAGGAGACTGTCATGTCTTTTTGGCAATTCATAATAGTTTATTTAGTTTCCTTTATTAAGGAAATATCTTTTTCTTTTTTATCCAAAACAATAAATTAGTCATTTTTACAGCAGATTATATTTGTTTTGAAGATGTCTATTGTTGAAAAACTAAAGGATTCGGAAATTATCTTCCCTTAGATTTTTTTAACTCAAATAAGTTTACTTCATTCAGTTGACAACAAACCAGTTCATTTGCTATTTAACAACAATTACTACTGCTCGCTCTCTTCCATATCACCATCTCTTCCCTCTGTCGTAGCACGTGTATTTGTATTCAACCGGAACCGGAAGTAATGGAAGCATGGGTTATTTGCAACGATTAGTCCCATTAACAGATTTACTTCACAGAAAAAAAAAGCTTTTCTGTGACTTAGATCTTCTAAAATTTTGCAAATTATAGCTGTTTCAAGAGGAAAAAGTTTTATATTCCCTTTCATTTCTTGGTTTACAACGAAGAGTTACACTTAGTTTTGAAAATGGCGTCTGTTGGCTGTTTGAATTCTGTCCCTGGAAGTTACAGACTTTTTAAATGTCTTCGAGTTTTATCAGTTCGGTCTGCCTTTCCCGCAAAGCCCATTTTAATTCTAAATAGATTGTGCAATGGAATTTCAATTAATAGTACACGCTACAGTAGCATTTTAGCCAAGACGGAGACCAAATTTATTTCGATTACCTCAGTAGGCTTACTCACGCGAATCCATGGCTCAGTTAATAGAAGTAGGTTTTCCACTGAAATCAATGAAAATAAACTCAAGAAAGAAACAGAGACAACGACTGAAAGTGATGCAGAAAGTAAACAGAAAAAAGAAGCTGACTTTTCGATGAGAGCTATGAAATACACGTTCATCAGTTTTGGATTATTATTTTCTGGATTGACAGGCTATCTAATAGCCGCATGGGGTTAGTAATGTTAAGTAAATTTTTATAACTGAAAAGAATTTTTGATTGCAATTACCTAAAAAAAAAAACAATGGTGATCAAGTTGCCTTGCTTAAGACATCTAAAAAGTTTCTTCAATTGCAGTTGAAGTAATAGTGATATTTCAAAAACGCAGATACTGTTGTTAATATTTGTCTGAATTTTTTATATTATACAGGATATTATATTTTTCTTTCTTTTAGTTACCTTATGTTTTATTGAACTCGTCAAAATTAACTTAAGATTTATTTTCAGCAGACCAATGGATAGGAGTGAGCTTTTTTATTACATTGATACTTCTTGTAGGTTTAAAATCCTATATCATTTGGGGATACTTTTTTCCTAAAAAAGCAAAAATAAGAATACAAATGTATCTTAATGAAGGTAAAATAAAGTAAATATAGTGTAAGATGCAACAACTTTTTCAGATATAATAAAAAAAAACGAAATCAGTTGTGGAATGAAAATATAATATCATTGTAAAACTTTTCAGTGCAACACTTCAGTAGATATTGTGCATGTACCTTTGCTGATGAAACCTCTCTCATAATATATTTGAATTGCATCTCACTTGGAAGGACAAGATCTCTGCAGCACTGAACTTACGAGAAGAGCTCGCATAATATTTCTGTATAAAATGACAGTGCTGTTGAGGCACTTGGTCAAGCACTGAAACTCTTACCCAAGAAAATGGTTGAGTGTTTGTAGCCAAACTATCATTGCCTCAGAAATAGCATAATTGACAATCTATTATCCTGATAAAAAAAAAAAATTAGGATCCCAAAGCAATGACAGATCTAAGGTGCCAAGTTAGAAAACCACATCTTTTAGTTTGAGAACTGTTACAATTGTTATATAATATCACAGCATTTTCCTCACATTTAAGATCTTTTGACATATTTTAATACATTTATTTTGTATATCAGACTTCATTCATTGTCCCAACCCTAATTTGTATGAACTTAGATGTGTTCTTCACATTTTGATGTGGATAAGGTATCAAAACCATCTCCAGGGCATGTGGGACCTTACCTTAGGCCCTCATGCTACATGAAACACAGGGTTATTCTAAATGATGGACCCAATTTCATTGTAGTGTATTTAATGAAGTATAAATTGGACATGAAACATTGATATACTGATAGAAAGAGGAAGGTTCAAAGTTTTGTTAATACAGGTTATAAATGTTCAGTGTGTCCTCACTTTGCTGCACAGCAAACATCTAAGTGTAGGCAAACTCGTCCCATACGCGAATAAGCATGTGTTATTGAGTTTACCGCAGCAGTAACACGGTTCCACAGGTCGGCCAGTGTTGTTGATAGAGGTGGGACATGAACAGCCTCTTTAACATAGCCCCACAAGAAAAAGTCACATGGCGTGAGATCAGGAGATCTCGGTGGCCAGAAGTATAGAGCTAGGTCTTGATTTCCCATGCGACCAATCCATGCTGAGTACTATTGACGCGAGTACACTAGCAGCCGTTTACACATCTATGACCGCCCAAGCAGTGGGAAAACAAAACTTTGAACCTTCCTCTTTCTGTTAGTGTATCAATTTCTCATGTCCAATTTATACTTCATTAAATACACAACAATGAAATTGGGTCCATCATTTAGAATAACCATGTGTAATAATAATAATAAAAACCTATGTAATATAATAAAAAGATACATAATTATCTCAATATTTTAATCAGTGAAAATAATTTTAAAGCAAAATTTAAACAGAAAAGCATTTAGAAAATTAGGAATCACAAAACAAGCTGAATTCTGTTTCTGTTTTAAAATAAGCCTGTGTAGACCCCTCACAAAAGCATAATTTGAGTTCTCAAGAAATTATACGCGGCGACTTATTTTATATAAAAAACTGAGTTTGTGCACATTTATTTCTTTTTGTATACTGCACTCGTATGTCTCCTTTAAAAACCAAAGTACATTAAAACTTTAAACTCTTATTATTATTTAAAAATCAATACTATAACTAAAATCCCAAGTTATAGAAAAAAAAACGCTAGTGGAATATTAGTGGATTGCAACAACTTATTTAGAATACCAATTACAATAAATTTTATATTATTGTAAGAGAAAAAGCTACAAAAAAAGAAAATAAACAAACTTTATAAAATTACACAAAGTTTTCTTTCTTTTAAGCCCTTAAAAGATTTGAATTATTTGATGTAAATATTAATAATCAACTTAGCAAGTTTTGGAAAAACTTTAAAGTTTATTAAGTTAATTGTCTGGTTTCTTTTACATTAGCTAATAAAATTTAAGAATTAATGAAAATTTGTCGTAACATTTTCATCATTTCAAGTTTTATTAAAATTGACTATTTCAGGTGCCCCACCTGTAGACGAGGAAGGCAGACTTGTAAGTATTTTTTTGTTTGGAAGGTTTGCTTCAAATTGCAAGTATTAATATAGGTAATAATTAGAAAACTACAATTGAACCTCGTTTCTCCAGACTAGCCAAAATCCAGATTATCTGGAAACATTGGGGATAGTAACAATATATTTATCTACAACATTATTTTTACAGCAACAAAATTTGAGTCACATTAAAATAACAAGACATTATTAATAAACTAATTCATAAGTTTTCATACAAACTTTGAATACGTTATTTTTTAATAAAATAGTTGGTAAGCTTTTGCGTTTACTGACAGAGCGGTCATGCAGACGTTTCACTACCATAAGTTCTACTGATTTGGTTTCCAACTTCATTCAAGATAAGCCAACACTTTTCAAGGTGCAGCATAGCTTCCTTGTGACAAATTGTTTCTTCCAATTGGGCACCTTCCTCATCAGATTCGTACCACTGTTAACTTCTTGTGAAGACAAACATGTTGCGATTATCTCCTCATCCATCATCATGCTATAACCACCATCATTGTCTGTTTCTAACCAACTGTTCACTTCATTCAAGTCAACATCAGAGCAACCGTCACACATTTCATGAAGTTCAATGGGGTGGCTTTTAACAGTGATTTCCTTCTGTTGAGACATTTGACTTCTTCAAAAGAAGCACACTCTTTGCATAGCAAAGATTTGTACTGCATAATGAATCAGTTATTTTTTTTTTTTTTTATCATTATTTAACATTACAAAAATATATGGATTAACCGGAAATCGGACTAACGAGGGACAAACAAATGCGGTTGTACTGTAATAATATACTGCTTTAAAGAAGAATTTACTAAGTTTTCTCATAACAATAACTTTCTTAAATAAAAACTTCAAAGAATTGGCAGCAAACTATAACATTTGAAAGAATCAGTTTTCCCAATAGTTTTAAAAGAATTTTCACTTACCTAGCTATTTAAAAAGAGATTAACAAAAAGCCTTTTTATAGTTGTGTAATTCTCGCATATTACAAAGTGTACTTATTGACCTAAGCTTTTGTAGTTACTCAGCTGTAGTATGTAATATTGAACTAAACTTACCGATGTGGAAAAAAATAATTAAGCTCCATTGGAATAAAAACAGCACTATTTGAAAGAAAGTTAATTGTGTCATTTTAAATGTCTCTTTCTCGAAATTGAAGTTTAGGGACTTAGTTCACTTTAACTCTGAACCCTCCATATAACACCAATCACTTGCAGATGATTTCTTAACAGTCTGATGTGAGTGAGAGATCTTTTCAAGCAGGACCAGCAAAGGAAAATGCATCATCTATTCATCATTGTTTTAATGTTCAACAATGGACTTTCCAATTTTCACTCTAAAACTATAATAAACCTGCTTTCTCGCCAAGTACATTGTTAAGCTGTTTTTTTAGAGGTGGCACCTAGAGCATCCAGATCTTCTATCCAAAAGTTTTAGATTTCCTTACTTGACCACCTAAACAACACTCAATCTGTTGTAGTGAAATCTCTAGTCTGCTGAAGATCCTGTGTGCTTACCTTTAGTAATCTATAGTAGAAAGGTTAGTTTATATGTCTCCAAAAGAGTTACAGAATCTCATTCTTCTCTGTAATCATTGCCTCTCTTGATGTTATAACAATCACAGTCCCACTCAAAGTGAAAAATTTGGCTCATCCCGATTTGCTCATTCTTTACATTTTGTATCTCCACTAGATGACCACAAAAATGCAGACAGCCTTCAAGTTTTCATCTTTTGATGTTTCCATTTTCAATGCACTTCACTTTGATCCCTTATCTGAAAAGTCTACATTCTGATTGGGTAGCTCTGCAATTCTGATTTTGGTCTGTAGCATTCTTTTGAACTAGCAGGGTACCGTCGCTTCATTCCGGAACCCTTGCATCTATAACATTAAAAAAAAAACCTTTATTTATTTCGCAAATTAATATTGAGAATGGGAGAATATACTACTTCCCAGCCCGTTGTGGCCTTCTCCACTTAACTCAGGTGTATTGCGGGTTGGCGCCACACACCTGGGGTTGCCGTTGTTCAATTCATCGTCAGTTTGCATGATTATTCCCTATCCCCTAAGAATTTCGAAAAATCCGGCCTTATTCATTGTCTACATCATAAAGGACACCTCTGTGCAAAATTTCAGCTTTCTAGGTCCAAGGGTTTGGGGTGGGCGTTGATGAGTCAGTCAGTGAGTGAGACAGGACTTTTCTTTTTATATATGTAGAAATCTACATATGAATTTTGTTTTCTTAACATCATTGATTAGTTCTTTATAGATTATATTTGGATCTGTTATTTTCTCATTTTCAACTCTTATCCGATTCGTCCTTTACATATTATTCCTGGTGTTTTGATATCATGTTTATTTATGAAAATATGATCTATATTTGTTTTCGTATTTCCATGAATTGTCCAGTTGTTTCTTGTTGTTCCGTAAAGATGATTTTTGAAACCATTATTGCACATAAGTTTTACGCATTTCTGTACTGCATTGTTTTTATTCATTTTGAAAATATCTATATTTACGTCGCCATTCAGTATAGTTGGACAGTTGTTTAATATCTTTTCATTTCTTATGAATAGATTCTCTATTTTAGTAACATTTTAGTAATTTGTAATTTAACATTTTGCTTACAGAATGACAGACAGAATAACATTTTTATAATATATAATAATAATAGCCGGGTATCGTCGCTTCGCTCCGGAACCCATGCATATATAGCATTGAAAAAACAAACTTTATTTATTTAGCAAATGAATGTTGCGATCGTAGGAGAATATATAACTTCCCAGCCCGTTGTGGCTTCTCCGAATAACTCGGATGTATTGCGGGTCGGCGTCACACACCAAAAATTCACATTTTTGCATGTATCTTGCAAACGCTGAAGCGTTTGTGAATAAGTGATACATCGTTCGATAGAACTTTCAAATACCAACATTTTCTCAATTTAATGTTGTCTTCTATCTTTTATACTTTTCGTTTAAATTGAGAAAAAGTCAAAATTTGACCTTTTAAAAGGCGCCATCTTGGAAACCAAAAACTTTTTTCGAAAGATTTTTGTAGCATTTTGTTTGTCTTAAAAAGATCTACATTTTATCCATTTACATCACCAATCTATCTCTTATAGTTTGGTCACAAAATTGGAAAAACGTAAGTCTTATGACAGACAAAATAACGCTTTTATAATATATAATTCTCATGTCTGGACCTCAACTGCAACATATCACAGTCTGTGCTTCTTTTATATATACATTATAATTGCTGCTGTTACTTCAGTTGGCTTCTTCCATTTAGAATATAAAAATACATAATTAGGAAGGGATAATCTGATATTGCCCAGGAGGAAAATTGAATGATCAAAATAAGCACTTCTTATGGTACCAAATTCAATTTATTTATTCTTGTTGATGTAGTTATGCTTCCATGGTCCAAGCTTAATTCTGAAGCAAAGCAAAATATCATTCTTAAAGCTGTCAAAGCAATTTTTTTGTGATGTTCTCTGCAGAAAAACAAAGTTTTGCCATTCTCAGCTAACATTGGCTCAAACTTAAGGTTTGCCCGGTTATCAAGCTGTGGATTGTTCTACAACTATGAGAATATTTAATGGAATAGGTTTGTGAAGTGTATCATGGCAACAGACAAACTTTCCCAAATACGTATTAAACTACCACAAGTATAGATTTGCCAGATGTAGACTCCGTTTGCCATGAACACAGTTATTCACCATCTATGTCATCCAGGTATTCCAATTCAACATCAAGAATAATTTGATTATTCGTAGTGATCACAAGAATCCCCTGAAACGCCAACTATCCCCATCCATCATCTCGCCATTCATGTTCAAAGTTTGTATTGTTGTTAGAAACAATGTACAGTAGGTATATTTACATAGGAAATTGGTTTTGTTATTTAAACTGACACTTCAGTTTAGTTGAAGTAATTATACTTTTGAATTATCCATAAAGATTTTCTTTTCTTATAAGAACTACACCAGAAAAAAAGTGATGTTTAATTCTATCATGAGGAAATAGGAAAGAAATCTTTCAAGATTTCAAACAATGATTCGCTATTACTACTCAATTTTTAATGAAAATTTTAATTTATTTTCATTCAGCTGCTTAATTAAATTCACAAATTCTGAGCTTATGTGAAATATCCGATCATTTTGAATTTTAATTATCAACTGTATGTAAACAAATTAAGTGATTTTAATATAAAAATATAATTCATAATAAATCATTTATTATGTGCAGATATTAATTATATTTTTAATCAAAGTTTTTTTGCTTGTTAAAATATATTGCTGATTTTAATATATTTCATTTTATTTTTCATGTTGTCCTGCTTAGATTGAAGATAAGTATTCTAAATGTAAGTTTTTCAAGAAATAATTATTTAAAACATAAAATTTTATTTTTCTTTTAAAAAAATCTGGAATTAAATAAAAATATTGTTAAACACTTTTAAGTTACAATTATTTCTGATTTTCTTTATCTCTAGTGCCTTGGTGGAAGGCTTATGCCTTTAGAACCTGGAAAGAAATTAATTATTATGATAAGGTAAAATATTTTTTTCTCCAATTTCATTGATTAAATAATAAAGAAGAAAAAAATGTTATGATTATTCAAGATTGTTATTATAGTTTTCTTAAGCTTTTTTGCATGTTGAACTTTATTCAAGACAGCTCAATTCTCCAGCCTGATTTATCTGATCTGAGTAGTTTTATAAGAATTTGTGGATCAATGCCATTTCTAACAAAAGAAGAAGAAGAAAAAAAACTTCGAAGATAAATTATGACCTTGCTTATTAAAAATACACACACACACACATTTTCATGTTAAGTAGTGATGAATCAGATTTATTTATTTTTTAATTCGTTACAAAGAACAATTAGAAATATATAAAGTACATTCAGTTCCTTGATCAGTTTGAACCTCAATTTCTGAATTAATGAGATTTCTGAAATATATTGAAAATAGTCCTGAAAATTTAGACATCTTAAATGCTTTCCGTAAAGCCTTTGGTAACTCAAAACTTCACCTAGAACTTACACATTCAGTTTAATTTAGAAAATTTGAAACCCATTTCCTGCAGATAAAGGGGGGAAAAAAATAGGGGGAATAATGTACTGATATGAAATGTCAGAAAAGATGTATTAGTAAGGATTATCTAAAAAAAAAATTGCTTAGTGGAAAAATTGAGAGGCTTGATAAATTGGATACAGGATATCTGGAGTGATTTCTCTTATAATACATTTTGTGTAGAAGATGTAACATGAAAGTAATTTTGATACACAGAAGTGAGACATACAAAATATCTTTCAGTCTAATGTTAATTAAGTTAATTCCTTTGCACTTTTCTATATTGACAGATTCATCTCCTATGAAAATAAACAAGTTTCACTGTGTGCAAATGTCTGATGATTGTTCTGTGCAGATTTCAGGTGTTGTTGATGTAGAAAAGTGTGTTCCAATTTATTGATTTTTTTTTTTTTTTCATTCCTAAGTGTTATGTATTCGTTCTTGATTATTTTTTTTTTTTTAATCTTCATTTTAATTTGGGATTTCCCCCTGAATATTTTAAGGATTCTGTGGTGTTTTCATGTGTCATTGTAATTTACTTATTGCTATATCCCTTATCAGTGTGATATAAAACCAGTTCTGTTTCTTTTTTTGTAAAGGAATACAAACCAATGGGATTAACTTCATTCTAAATCAAATCCTGTTAGTATCATCAAAATGAAACTACATTATTCTCATTCACCCTTGTCGCTACATCGCTGTTAATTCCTCTTCCTGTCTTCTTTGCACTGAATCTACTGCATGTTGCTTCTCCAAGTTCAGTATCTAAAAAAGAAAAACCTATTCTATCTACATTACATATTACCAGTATCTTGAAGTGGTAAAAGCACACTACAGCCTGGGGAGCTATGTTAGACCGAAATGCAAATTGAGAATTTTTTCTCTGATTATTTTCTTCTCAATGTACATTCTATACTTCACAGCTATTCTACTCTGTAACTGGATTTCCTTTTTATCTCAGTCGATCTTTTTGTCTCAGTCTCTAAAATCTTCATTGTCCTAAAAACATTGAAGTCTGGAAAAAAAAATCCTTTCTTCATAAAGTATTCTGACATATCACTTTATTATGTATTGGGATATGTCGAATTTTAATACGGTAATAAACACTGTCCTGCCACTTTATTAGGTACACCTACCTAGTAGCGTGTTGGACCTCCTTTAGCCCTCAAAACAGTCTGAATTCGTCGAGGCATGGATTCCACAAGATGCTGAAAACGTTGTTGAAGGAGGTATTGTGTACCATGCAGACATGATTGTGTCGCGCAGCTCCTGAAGATTTGATGGAGGCGTAGGCCTGGAGCCAACAACCCGTTCCAGCTCATCCCACAGATTTTCAATCGGGCTGAGATGGGGGACTGAGCGGGCCACTGCAGCAAGGAAAAGTCATCTGCATGAGGATAAACTGTTAATATGAACGGTTGCACTTGGTCATCTATGATGTTTAGGTACGCTGTAGCATCCTGACGTGCCTCCAGAGGTATCAATGGACCCAATGTGTGCCAGGAAAACATCCCCACACCCTGACACTGCCCCCACCGGCTTGAAGAGGTGTTGCAAGACACGGCGGGTCCAAACATTCAAGCGCACAGCAAGGGTGTACCTAATAAAGTGGCCAGACAGTGCAAGTTCAAATCTTTGAATTGCTGTCCAATCAATTGAAAGACATTATAATAGATCTTTAAAACCTCATTCTAATAAGCTTTCTGGTTATTGCTTGATTGGAATAGGAGATGAATGGTCACCCTAACAGCTGGAAATCAAGAAAGAAATTATAAGGGGTAGAATTTACTTAATTTCAGGATAAGCAACAGTGCCACTGGAGAGATTTCTTAATAGTGTCAAGTTTGGCATCAAGAACTTTTGTTTTATAAAAACAAATATTTCATTACTAAAAGTAACTAAAATTCTTAATAAAAAAAAATTAGTATTTTGCTGTTTATTTTTTTCTTTTTCTTAGTATTTTAAGGTTGAAAATTTTTTCTATGTTTTTAGATGATCAAAGAACCCTCTCGAGAAAAGTTGCTTCCTGATCCTTTGACAGAGCCCTATTATCAGCCTCCCTATACACTGGTGCTGGAAATGACAGGTGTCCTTGTTCATCCTGACTGGACAGTAAGTAATGCTTCAGTTCCATAGAGAGGAAAAAAATTAAAAGCACTTTATTGAAAATTTCCATTATTAAGATTTTTCTTTAAGTAGAAGACTAATAGGTTGTCCATCTTTAAAAATTTCATGAATTTTGTATTTTAAATATTCTTTATAAACATCTTTGTTTGATCTGATAGTTTCTTCAGTAAATATTATTTAGTTTTCTTGACCATATTTCTAGCAGTTGTGTAGCACAGTTGAGTCCTGTTCTAATTCTTCATGTATTGTTAAAAGTTTGTGATATGAGCCTAAATTCTTTTGAAAAAAAATCCTTAATTTTAATGTGGATTGACGGAAATATGTTTGAGAAGAATGTTCCTGAATTGCAACGAGAATGAAATTTATTTTCTCTTTATTATATTTCTTCATTAAAATGGAGCACGTAGAAGTCTATACACTGAACTGATATTAAGCAAATATCATTTGGTTCTACTTTTCTTAAGCTAATGTAATTTTCAATTCTCCTTTCTAAAAGGGATTAATTTACAAAAAAAAAAATCACATCAATGCTGCTCATTCTTTTCTTAGAAAACAAAAACAAAAAAGTCAACCATGCTTGTTTTCAATGTTACAGATCTCTAAAATGACAATTTCATGTATTTGTATTGTATCAATGCTGCTCAAGCCAGTGCTAAGTGTGACATACATAAATGATGTCTTAATTTTTTTAATGCAAAAGTTGAAAACTTTTTGAGCTTACAGTTAAAGTCAAATCCTCTTTATAAATGCAGTATTATTATAAAAATAATTTGTTATATATTGATATTTCCTAGCAAAACAGGCGCATTGAATTTGTTAAAAATTCCAATTGCAAACTTGAGTCTTCTGTTAATAGATACAATGTCTTCTAATCCATATTTCTATCATTGCAACTAGTTTTGAAGCAAAATAAATATATTAATTTAGGTCTAAATTGTTAAAATCAAAATGAACATACAAGCTATAAACGAATCTTGCAGAAATTCATTTAAATTAAGGTAAAGGTAAAAAGCCTACGTAATTCAAAACTCTGACACTAGATGGCACTACAAGCAATGACGTCACGTCTTTATTCTCCCCCCCCCCTTCTTTTACCTGAACACCCTCCCCTTCACTTTCTAATCCGGTTGTAATCTCTTAACAACTCTGCTCTCCCTCTTCACCTCTTTACTCAAGGGAACCTGAGACTTCTTCCTCAACACAACACACCAAATGCTAAGTAATTCATATCTTCGCAAATTCGTTAGTAAATTGAAGAATAATAAAAATTGACAGAATAATGAAACTTGACATATTCTTTATTTCTTTGTTTATCAATAGATATAATGTTTGAATGATAAAAAAACAAAAACATCAACAACATTATAAACGCATTTTAATTAGCAATTGATAACTTTAAATATTTAAACAATATTTTACGTGTGTTTTAACATAGTTTCAAAAATATATAAATATACACACAAACAAAAAAATATATATAAAAATAAATATATTTACATAAAAATGGAGCCTTTCGAACCCACATAGAGGTTCATCATCATGCACCTATTTGTGCATGATGATGAACCTCT
>JAFIDM010004315.1:28580786-28591695 GCA_023159025.1 Thereuonema tuberculata
TTGAGGACTCGAATAACGAAAAAAAAGCCTTGGGAGTCTTTACCCTAAAGTAATATTTCCTAATGTATCTGAATTGTTTATAAAATAATAACTAAATATTATAAACAAAAAAATAATCATTTTCTAATTTCTTTAATAGTACAAGACTGGGTGGAGGTTTAAGAAGAGGCCAGGTGTAGATTTTTTTTTGCAGCAAGTTGGGCCACCTTTGTTTGAAGTTGTAATTTATACTGCTGAACAAGGATTTGTAAGTATTTTTGACTTCTCGATATTTAATTTCTTGATACCTTATCTTATCAGTTTTCTTTTTTTGTTTTTAATGTTATTTTTATCCTTCCACAGACAGCTTTTCCAATATTGGACACCTTAGATCCTAATGGCTTCATAATGTATCGACTGTTTAGAGATGCAACACGTTATTTAAAAGGGCACCATGTAAAGGTAGGTTCTTCTAAGACTATTGAAACAATATAAAGAATTAACAGTGTCTTATCTCTTTTTTTCGTTTTTTTTTTTTTTTTTTTTAATTGTAGAAATATATCTACTCTTTTGAGTCTTAAATAACACTGTACTTCCTCCTACTGTTAAGATATATTTCAGATTAAATGATTCGCAATACAGAAAGAATATTAGATCACTATAGAACTAGTCCGCTAGGAATTGGGGACGTTTTGCAAATACTGTCCCAGGATAAACATGTAGTAAGACTTTCTAAGTAAACTGATGTGTTGTATGAAATCTCATTTTTGAATTCTTATCAATTTAAGCTTTTTATAATCATAAAATTTTTATTGCAATTATAACTGTCAATTATGATTAACTCTCTAAGGATGGGTATTTGAAGAGAGTCTTTCCTTGTGGGACGCAAAAAGTGAAAAAATAAACATTTTTCAAAATTTCTTTCCTATTATCAAAAGTATTTCTGAAAACAAGTACATAACTAGTAGCATACCCAACTTTTTGCAATATCCAAATTAAATAGAAGTGTTAACCAACTATTTCCAGTTACCACTTCACAGGACAAGGGCGATTGTTGCCGCGGGAGGGATGGCAGGCAAAGCCGGCAGGCGGACAGTGATCAGAGTCCGAACCCAGTCAGGCAGAAAGTAGGCGAGGGAGATCTGGGTTGGTTAGCTGTCTGGCGGCTGCTTGTCAAAATCAACTGCCCTCAAAATTTATGTACTTTGTATCACACTATCCTCTTTCCTCCATTTTGTTGTGCAAATAAGCCACACCCGGCCTCTACAGCACACTATACACTGTCTATAAGTCATGACTGTCCTTAAAGGGTTGAGAATGCTATATAATATCAGTTTAATATATTGAATGAAGATTACAGAAGGACACAGGACCTACATTTAAAAGCTTCCAATCACTTTAAAAAATTAGTGTGTGAGGGCGATTGTTTTCTTCCATTTTATTATAAGGCTATGGAAAATGTTATGTGAGGAGGAGGTAATTTTATAGTAATAATTTAATGAAAATTAAATTACTTTCTCTTGGCAAGTTTCCATTATAGATATTCAGATATTTGAAATCAGAGTAATTTCAAGAAATTTACCAAAGTTTGAGCTAAATTACCTTTGTCAGATGTAGAATTGATGACAATTTTTTTTTTCTTTTCCTTGTCCTGACAGACTTCTTGAGAGAATACAGAAAGTTTGATAAATTTGAGTTGATTATGATTAAATAATAATATAAGTTTGTAAGCCTTACAGATTATGATTTTCTTTAAAGAAAGAAAAAGTCAAAAAGGGAAAGTTTTGCCAGACTAATGAGATGTTTCTATAGATCATTTCTGCTAGATAAAGAAAAAAAATGAAAGAAAAGAGTCAAAGTTTTCCTAAGTAGTGAGATTTATCTGTATAATAAGTTTTTTAGATAAAATTCTGTTTCTTAAATTTTTATATTACACTTTTTATTTTACAGGATCTCTCCTGTCTAAACAGAGATCTTTCCAAGGTAATTTTCATTGACTGGAATGAGAAATCATTTCAACTACAACCTGATAATGCGTTAAGACTAAACAAATGGACAGGAAATGATGAAGATCGTACTTTAATTGATTTAGCAGCTTTTCTACGCAGTAAGTTGAATAAAATAACTATTATCAAAGTTTCGTTGTTATTTAAATGTTTCTTTGTAGACAGCTATCTATGAAGCTAAAAAAAGAAAACTTTTCAGTGTTGAAGAATTAGTCTCTTAGAATTCCCATTTTAGATCCTGCTAACATACAGCATACATTTTCTCATCCGTTTGTCATCCATCAGCATTTTCCATTTGAATGTCTTTATATTCATCTTTAATTGCCAAAATTATTCTCATTGTCCCCAATAAAAACAAACATCCTTGTTAACAATTATGAACTGTCATCTGGTGACCATCATAAAGATATAAAGCTGTAAAGGTACAGCTTTTATCAGGATTTATTCTATGCCTCAATGTATCATATAA
Organism: Thereuonema tuberculata; assembly: GCA_023159025.1. Lineage (NCBI taxonomy): Eukaryota > Metazoa > Arthropoda > Chilopoda > Scutigeromorpha > Scutigeridae > Thereuonema > Thereuonema tuberculata. The sequence goes on from JAFIDM010004315.1 coordinate 28,583,241, forward strand.
GTAAGACTACTTGATTTTCTTTTCCACTACCGTCCATCTTATCTTCTCCAATATTTTAACAATGCAGCACTTCTTGCTTAGTCAATATAACAGTTAGCTAATACATTGAAGTATATGCATTCACATTAAATAGCTCTTAGTCAGTTAGAGCTTCATCTTTAAATATCAATTTCCTCTCTTTTTTTAACTTGTCTTAGTAAAGGGAATACCCGACCCACAGCTACCTAACTAGTGTGCTTTTATAATATCTTCATTTATCTCTACCTGATTTATTCATTACGTTTTCTAACTGTCTTATTGTCAGTCTGGGTACATATCCTTCTCAGTGCAGCACCTTATGAAGCACCAAACCACCTGTGCTCTGTTATATGATATATCAGAACCTATCTGATGGTATATCATACAGATTCTCCTTAACTGGTGCTCTGCAAAACTTAGAGTTAAACCTTTAATATGCTCCTTTGCTATTACTGCCCTGTTCTTATCAGTGTATTAGTAATCCATGTGTGGTAATGTGTTTCCTCTTTCAGTACTGGATATATCTTTTACTTACATAAAAACAATGCTATCTTGGTCCCCAAAAAACCACCATTTTGTTGTAAAAAAAAAACAACAACATTAATTCGTATTTCTTCAAGATTTTTCCTAATGGCATGCCTCACAACAATTTCTCTATGCTCATCTCACACCGCACATAATGAGGATATGAAAATTGAATATATAATTTATGTTCTGAGTGCAGGGACAGTGGGTGTAAAGCTAGCATAGTACGTGTGTGTTTGGGTTTAGAGAAGATGATTCAAGCTTTATTTTTCTTTCAAAAAAAAATCACTGGGTGTAGCTTTAAACTTAAGTAGATAAAGTTGGAGAAAAACTCAATTTGCTTATCGTAGGTATTGTAATCTTCGTATTGTATTGTAAGGCCAGTTAGTCTCATCTCTTATCCTTAGTCCGTATGTGAATGGACAAAGCATACTTTTTAACACCTTCTTTGATTGGATATACTGAAAACAAATGAGCAGTCTTCAATTGTGCAAAATAATGTATTATTATGATACATTCAGGCAAGTGGAAATAAAGAATCTGTTGGTTCAATTTTTTTTTTTTTTTTTTACCAAATATATTGTATTCATAATTTGTTGTTTTGACGTACTGTCCTCTATTGTTTACCTATAAAAGAACTAAAATGCCAATGATTTTTCTTTTTATCATATTTTAATGTGTTGATACTTTTTTTTTAAACTTTTTACCAAGAAATTTGTTTTGTTTTTTTACACATTGTTAAAACATTTTAAGCTTTGAATTGCCATGCATTTTATAATGTACATGTTTTGTGGTCTGTCAATTGTTTTATACTCCTTTTTGTGATATAGCTCAGATACATTTGTAGACTTAGCTTATCAAATCGACATAACTTCTGGGATGGTGGAGATCTAAATTTTGACGTTTTAGGGTGAGATCATATGGTCAAGCCAATGCATGATTTAGGTCCTAGGAAAGAAGCCTGGTTTCCTTTTGAAAAATGGTTGGGTTCACTCCCTGAACCTAACATTACCTAGGAAAAACCCATGACCTGAGATTGAATTTGACTACCCAAGCCCATGACCAAGTGCTTACAACACTTGATTTTCAGATATTACGTAGTTCGCTACACTTCCGGCAAATCTTACTTGATTATACAGAAACAGTTATGGAATGTATGCATTCGCGAAGCGAAAGAGTCTGTATATTACAGTTGTAATATTGTCAAAAATCAACAGCAATGAAATGAAATGATGGCTTGCAAATACTTAATATTAAATACACTGGACATGATATTTGTTCAAAGACAGTAGACTTTCAAATGTCATTAGTTAATTGAGGAATCACATGACAATTTGTCAATTTTACAACATGGCAATGCAAAACTCCATTGTTTTTCAATGTCGTCAACAAGGAAAGCCTTTAAGGAGCTCAGCGAAGATTGTAGTTTTCAATGTGTATTGTTGAGAGAAAAGCATCTATAGCAATCCGACAATGAAATAACAGATATGGTTGTGCAATTAACAGGCGTTTCAGCAACAAGCATCATTCCAATAAAAACGAAATCAAATCGACGGGAAAGTTCGATGATGAGATGCTGCTCTTTTCGGGGCCAACAATTCTGTAAGAAAGAGAATGATTTTGCTCTGAAAATAAAATAATATTTCTTTACTTCATTAATAAAGCTTTCGTTTTTCAGTATTAATTACCAAATGACTTTTACATAAAATGCAGTTAAATGGAACTTTAATGTTTGCTAAACAAATTTAGAAATAGTTATAACTGTTTACATTTTTCTGTTTTTTTTTTTTTTTCTATTTTCATAAACACAAATATTAACAATAAATATTATAAATGAATTTATGACAAAGCAAATTCAAAATAATTTATAATCGCAGTTGACTCTTTTAGTAAGTATATTTTAAATCAGCTTTATTTTTAATTTCCATATTATTTCCAAATTTTCATTATACTTCCTATTTTTTATTACTTTTCAAATTATAATTAACAATTAGTTTCATGCACTGATTCTTCAGCAAATTCTAAAAATTCTTAAACATATAATACAGCAACATTGGATTGCGATAATCAGATTTCGTATTATTTACATTGGAAAAGAAAGTCAGCTGACAGCAGAGGGAGACTTCAAAACACAATGTGAAATGTCGGAAGTTGTGATTCAGCTTTCGTAACTGTTTCTGTATAGTCAAGTAAGCTTTGCCGAAACTATAGTTCTTCTTTGTCTACTTGCAGCCTGCAATAAGTTTCTGATCATTGTCTTCTTTTTTTTTTCAGCTTAAAAAAAGAAAGAAAAAGAAAAGAAATTTAATGCTTTAAAATTTGAGAGTAATAGTTTTAATTATTAACAAAAGAATAATACTTTCAAGTTAGATAAATGATCAAACAAACTTATTTGTTAATCAGTTTCTCTTATTTATTGTTATATTATGTTTTGGTTGTTTTCTTTTGGGGGGGGGTTGCAAAAAAAGAATCAGAAAGATGTAAGTAATGTTTACATATGACACTTAGAAGCTGTGACTTTTATTTTTAGCAATTGCTACTAGTCAAGTAGAAGATGTTCGTTCTGTGCTGTCTTTCTATCGTCAATATGATGATCCCATAGAAGCATTTAAAGTTAATCAGAAAAGGTTGCAAGTAAGTACATTTAGTAATATTGTGCTTTTAAACTTCTTTGTGTGTGTGAAATCTCTCAGATTTATCAGTAAGGAAATTTCTGTAAATTATTAAAATACTATATTTTAGGTCCTTGCTTCATGAAAAGTCACTAAAAATATTATTATCACACTATTTGAATTATAGGAAGAACAGCAGAAGCTTGCACAGCAGAGGAGAACAGAAAAAGGTGAACGTCGTCTACCTTTGACTTCCAATTGGTCTTCTTGGTTTGGAAAACATTAATTAAGACATGTTCAAATCTTTTAATACGGGTAGTGTGAAGGATAAGAATATATCGAAGCCGGGATGATTAATTACGTAGTCCTACAAAAACTACAGAGTTGTAGTTATTATTTTTCAATTTCCACTAAATTTTATTAATTTATGTTTCTTTTTTCTTTTTTTCTTTTTTTTTTTTTCTTTTTTGACAGTATTTACCAACAGTTTAAGTTTCATTTGAAATTTTGTTTCTTAAAAATTTCTACCAAAAGTAGTAGAAACTGTAAATTACTGTGTTCATGTAGAATATTTAACTGTATATTGTCAAAAAGAAAAATATATTAAATATATTTTTTGATAAATGGTAAGTAACTTATTTTAAAATAAAAACAAAATCTGTTTACATTTTTTTTAACTATAACTATGATATCAAGAACATTCAGCTTATTTGGTCTAACACAATCTTGTTTCATTTTTTTACATATTGCACTACATATTATTGTTTATAACAGCTTCATCTGGTGCTCATTTTTTCCAAAAGATATGGTTAAAGATACAAACTAAATTAGTTTAAGCATTTCAGGAGGAGAAGATGAAGAAGAAATGGCAATGTTGCTCTTTACTTGCCCAGGAGCATTAATTTGTTTATATATGGAAATGATTGCACAACTTCGAAACTTAACTACTGCACTTTTCTTTTGGTTCCACTTTACTGGCATCATTTTGACATATCATAAAATCCTTTTTTTTTTAATAAAACCTTTTCTTACGTGCCGTTAATTCAAATTGAAAAATCGACACACATAAAAATAAATATTATTTACAATAAAATAACATGTACGTATTCGGAACCCCTAATTTTAGGTTCCTTTATCAAGTAAAATGACCCCCCCTACCTTACAAGCTTAAAAAATCTCTTCCCTATTCGGGAGTCATCAGAGTGAAAGAGGCATGAGTGCTTCAATGAATAATCTTAAGTACCGTTATCCCCTGGCGGACAAGCGCTGAACGACTTGGCGGAAATAATTCGTCTGCTTCGAACAAAGATGCGCGTCGTGTATAAAAAAAAAAAAAAAAAAAAATTTTCTTTCCCTTTTTCTTTTCTTTTTTTTTCCCTTTTCCCCCCTTTTTCTCTTTTTTCTTTTTTTTTCCCCTCCCTTTTTTTCCCGAAATTCAATGTTTTACAGTCCATATTCCAGCACGTTCGTGGTTGATAAGTCCTGATTGTAACAACCCGTGAGCCTAATCATACCAGATTCGAAGAAATGAACGGCGGTTCATTGCAAAAGAATGGGCCATTCCCTTAACATAGACAATATTGAGGTTTACGGAAAAAGAAAAATAAAGTATTTAAGGGAGTTCTTCGAATCTGGTATGATTAGGCTCACGGGTTGTTACAATCAGGACTTATCAACCACGAACGTGCTGGAATATGGACTGTAAAACATTGAATTTCGGGAAAAAAAGGGAGGGAGAAAAGAGAGAAAAGGGAAAGAAATTTTTTTTTTTTTTATACACGACGCGCATCTTTGTTTGAAGCGACGAATTATTTCCGCCAAGTCGTTCAGCGCTTGTCCGCCAGGGGATAATGGTACTTAAGATTATTCATTGAAGCACTCATACCTCTTTCACTCTGACGACTCCCGAATAGGGAAGAGATTTTTTAAGCTTGTAAGGTAGGGGGGTCATTTTACTTGATAAAGGAACCTAAAATTAGGGGTTCCGAATACGTACGTGTTATTTTATTGTAAATAATATTTATTTTTATGTGTGTCGATATAGTTGGCTTTTTAAATTCCTTTTTTTTTTTTTTTTCATTTGTAAAAGGAGTGTATGCATAAAATGCAGTTTGTGCAAAATAGTGCATTATTGCAATGTTAGCACTATATATATATTGTGAGGTAACTGTTCGAAAACCGCAGTTTCCCTAAAATTGCGCCAGTAAGTGCGAAGCTTAACGAATTTATATCCAGGGAAATGCATGCAAACGTCAGGGTTGTCCAGCTTGCTCAATCACCTGCGGGTGTAGGGACAGTATATTTGGCCAATATAACCCCCACTATATTGGCCAAATAATGCAAACACACTTATCCTTTTTTGAAACAACTAAACATTTATTCCATCACACCTCCTGCGGAAACTAACATAGTTGGATACACAATAACTTGTTGCTCTCATGTTGGACAATGGTAATTAACACACTTAAATATGACAGTTTTCTAAACCTATCAAAACATTTAGTTTGCCGTTAGAGTAAGATTAAACCAAATTTAACAGGCAATACCTTAGTTATATCAACTGTTTGGCAAATTTAATAACTTAAGCAGATTACATCTATAAGAAGACACTTATTGAAGGATTCTCCCACAATAATAATTTTAAACAGAAATGAGACAGAGTTGGCTTTTCCCTGTCCTTCCTGTTAATGAAGAGCTTCAACAGATAGCGTCTCGCTTTCTCCTGTTGGGACAACTTGCTCCTCTTGCACTGTGCTGAGTTCGTCCGCTGTCTGAATCCAAGCCTACTGACTGAACGTCAAAAATTCATCCTGAATTCCTTGAGAAACTATCGCACTCCTGTTCCAAGAATAGCGTAATGCTCCTGCAACGGCTAAAGCCTAATTCATGCCTGACGCTAGTTCTGGTAGTCTCTAACCTAGCTACTACTGATACTTTAGGCAATCTCTCTTCAGTTACTTAGTTACTTAGTTACTTAGATGATTTAGGAAGCTATACTATTCACTGGCTGACAAATAGTTCTGGAACCTAATATAAGTGTACACCAATCATACTTAGCTTCGCTGCCTGTAGTCACTCGCTCGCCGCTTCATAGAAAGAGGTATAAGGGCTATCCTCCAGCATGCCCATGCGTTTTTAATGCTAACTATCTTTAACACTGAAAAACTCTCTCTGACTGCGTGGTTTCTACGTTGTCCTGTGTGATTGGATAATCGGACACAAAGATAGGAGAATAAGAGAGCGTTTCTCTGTGAACAGCTCTTTTTATTGCAATTTCCTGTCTTTTCTCGGGCGCAAAATTCACGTGATACACTTCCTCGGATTAGCCAAACAGTGACCGATATCATCAAAATCGCCTTATTTGAAGATAGCGTTGCGAACGTTCGTATGCACATTTGCGGTGAATCATTACCAGTTGCGAGAAACAGGTGTCTTTTTTTTAATTAAAATAAAGATTAAATTTTCCCTTGTGAAATCTTATCATAGGTCCAAAAAAAAAGAATAACAATTACTTAAATAAAATACCGTCTTTTCCTCACGACATTACAATACAGGATTTGTTTATAGCAATAATAAAAAAGAAATAATTCCCTATATTTCGTTTTGTCATATATATATTTATATTGGGTTATTGAGAAAATTATGTTTGGTATCCTTGATAACCACCCAAGTTTGTCGGTCTAATTTTGGGTCACCCTGTATATATATAGAGGGTGTCCCAAAATTATACCGACAAACTTGGGTGATTAGCAAGGACACCAAACAAATAATTTTTGTCAGTAAACCCATTTCTGCAAGTGAGCCATTTTGACATGAGATAGATTCAAAGAAACATATCTTATTAGCATGAGAGTAATAAGACAGCAATTGTTAGAAGTGTTGGCCTGACCATTTACTTTAATTCAGAGATTTTATCATCATTTCTTTGAATGCTGACTACACAACAAAGAAAACTGTGGTGTTGAGCTCAGTCAATAATGACCAACAATAACAGTATGTACAGTCCTTGTACCTGCTTTGCAATCCCCAAAATTCTGCATTTAATAATGCAATGTTTAATACTGCTTTTTGTTAAGAGATAGCAATAAAAACTCAAATCAGGAATAACGATGATATGATGTCCCCAACCAAATGAGAAAAATTATGTATGCATCCAAACGATGGATAACAACAATTACTCGTTGATTCCCTTTCTTGCCAAAATGACTCATTCGTAATCATGGGTTTATTGACAAAAATTATTTGTTTTGATATCCTTGATAACCACGTGAAATTTGTCGGACTAATTTTGGGACACCCCTGCATTTAAAGAATAAAGGCTACCTTAACTTCTTACAACTGTGGTCTATATGACCTGCACCACATATATAAAAACTGTAGTTCAGTTTTAGTCTGGCTTTGTCCGGCTTTATAACCCCGATTTGTCCGTCCGGCTGTGGACAAGTATCATTAAATTATCATTAGCAACAATTGCGTCTTTTGTATGCGCAACAATCACATTTATAATACAGCTCTAAAACAATCACAATAATCTTAACAATTGCACCTTTAGCATTCACAATAATCACATTTATAATAAGGAAATTAAAGCAATATCAATTATATTGTCTTATACGCATCAGAAGCCATTGCGAAGCATTGTGATTGGTTGACTGTCACTACCTTGTTTATGTGTGTGATGCAGATCATTCCGCTAACTGTGGTCCTTTCTATTATTTTTACTGTTATATTGTAATGTAACTACCTCAGTAGTTTTTCTTAAATTTCACAATAATTGTGAACATTTGTCAAAGAATTTCATTTTCTTATTGACATGTTCATAACCATGTCAGAAATAATTTTGCATTCATTACTGGTTCTACGGTAACTTAGCTCTTCAATAAAATGCAGAAAAAGCAGTAGTTTAAAGGATGCTTTGAACTTAGTATTTGCACCCTGAACCTCAGTTGTAGAAAATTAAGATAATACTGATTTTCCTTGTCAATTGAAAATACAGTATTTCTTTTCATCTCTTCTGACAACATCACTGCACAAAATAAGAATTAGTATTTCTTATTTCTTCTGTTATTTTAAACTTTATTGAAAGTTCTTCTATAAATCAAATTTAACATGCACAACAATATTATTACATAAAAAAGAACGCACATAAGTAAACAAAATTCACTGAGCTAATTTTGGTTTTGTACCGGGAATCAAAGACAGTACTGTTTTGAGTAACTGAACTCTCATCAGTCCGACTCATCCAGTATACCCAGCTCAGTGAAGAAGGACAACATACAAAACAGACAAAGAACAAAATG
>JAFIDM010004315.1:28593191-28605826 GCA_023159025.1 Thereuonema tuberculata
GTTATATATATATATATATATATATATATATATATATATATATATATATATAGTATTATATGGCAATGTAACACTAGTGCAAAAATAATGAAAAAATGTAAAGCAGTATTCAAGTTTTTGACCTCCTGAGACATCTGGAAAAGCCCAATTTAGTTCCCATTTAAATGATGCATGGGGTGAACATAATTGAACCCATTTTCAGTCCTAACTCAAAAAGTACAAAAAGTTGACTTAGTACCTTTTTCACATTTGCGATTCAATTATTGTTTTGTTCATTTGATACAGATGTTAAAATGTATTTTCAAATCAGTTAAGTTCTAAAAACATTTCCTTCCAAATTACTATCAAGATCATTGGTTCCAATTCTAATCTATTAATTTTCAAATATATAGTAATTTATTTTTTATTTATTTTTTTTATTTTTTTATATTGCATAATATTTAATCAAACCCATTTACATCAGTACTTCATACAGCAGTACAATATTTTTTTGTGGTAATATTTTAAGTTTCTCAAATATATTAATATAAAAAAAGACTTTAGTAATCAACATACAGATTTATAAATTATAGTTATAAAATATTAATATTCCAAGTTTTCTGACAGCATCTCAAAGAGAATTGTCAAAATAACTGAGATTATAATATTAAGCAATTATCAAAAAGTAATATTTTCAGAATACGTTAAAAAAAGGTTTTACTGTTTGCTTTAATAATTGTTGGCATTTTCTGAATCATCATTGACTTTTTTAACTAGCATAAATATCAAAAAAAAAAAAACTTTCCTCATCTAAGAACTGTCAGATTTTCAAATTTCTGTCGAGTCAGAATCGAGTTGTTTATTTTCTCTAATTTTTCTCAGTCTTATTTGATCACTTTTTTTTCCTACGCTTGTACCATTAGACTTAATGAACTTACAACTTCCTTTATTTTATTTTCCTCCTCCCATTATCATCTTTTAAAGATCACTAACGCCATGTAATCTTAAAATCGTCGACTCCTTTTTCAGTCCGATTTCATTTCTTTTATCTATTGTCCTAATTCTTTTCCTGATATTCTGATTTCATCTTTCTCCTTCCTTTGCTTTTGTAAAAGTTTTGAATTTGACCTTATAGATTCCAGTACTTCAAAATTCAATTCTGTTTCAGATTTCTTTAGTTCATTTTAGATCTTTAATTTTCGTCAGTATCTCTCCCTTCATCTATTATCTATGACCACAACAACGTAAAAAAAAAAAAACTTTTTTTTTTTCATTATAGGATTTTAATATCTTTTTTCCAAATTCCTATTTATTTGATTTTTTAATTTCATTTTCTGAATTATTCCGGTTCTTCAGTTTATATTCTTTGATATAGAACTATCAGTTTGAACATAAAAATGGTAAGGCTTTGTTTGTTTGTTTTTTTTTCATTGTGTTCCCATAAATCTATTTAAAAGTGCTACAGCAAGATAACATGTTGCTGCTGTTTTGGACCAAATGCATTAAAATCACAACAATGTTTTCTTTAAAGGCCTATTTATTTTACATTTCCTAAAATTATGCATGCTGATGTATATTTTCATTTTTGAAACATTGTTCTTTCTTAAAATTGCTGTTTGAATTTCAGTTACAAGAAAAGGGTGAGTAGATTAAAAAGTTTTGAAGGTCTTGTTTTAGTGTTCCATTTTTCATCATGGTGAGGTTTGGCAGCAGTTATATTGTTGACATAACTTTACAATCACTGCTTTCAAGAGCACTAAAAATATGTAGGTTTAAAATTAATAAATGTAAAACTTTTTACCAAAAGCCCCTTCCATTTTAAAATAAATTTTCAAAAACATAAATCTCCCAACCTTTTAATGCAATCCTGCTTAAGAAATTTAAGGAAATCCTGTTATCCTTTTTCTCAATCAATTGAAATTAGCAGAAGTAAATACTTAATGCCAACTCTTTGAACAAAAAGAAGGGATATTAAGGATTATCCAAGACATTCACATTAAAAGTAGTTTTTGTAGATATATGTTTTTGAAAAATGTATAGTTTTGTTTTCTAACTTTTATAAAACATTTCCTGATGCCTTATCTAATTCACTAATTTCTTATTCAGATATCAGCGTAATCAAGAAAAAGTGGTTATCTTAAGAAGTCTATAAAGCCAGTACTAACACAATACTTAGAGCCAGTATTTGACATTTAAGCTCTTTTTGAGAACTGGACTAAAAGTTTATCTCCTAATGTGAATTGTGATTAAGAAAAGATCAGCCATTTTTACTGTATGATACGATTAAGAAACTTTGGGAGTGTAGATGGTAAAAGAGAATATAGAAGAGGATCTTAACTCTGAAGCAATGTAGCCCAAGTAATATAATTAAAAATGGCTGGTCTTCTTTAGTTAAATTCTAAGACATAAATTAGGCTATAAAGAACTTTGAGGACTTTAGAAAGTATAGGAGTTTTTTGTAATTCATAAAGGGCTCCTTACTATTCAGCATCTGATAATCACAAGTTGGAAATATAATAGAAGAAAGGATTTATATAATTTTTTTATTATTATTTTGCTTGTTTGTCTTGCACAACATATTTGAGACTAAAATTCTATTTTATAAAAATTAAGCAGTCAAATACCATTTAAAAGTTGATGTTTTTTTGTTTTGTTTTGTTTTTCTTATTTCTTGAAGCTAAGTTCATGTATTGAAATAAAGATAGTATTTCCTCAAATACTGAGATATTTATTTAATAATTCTATTTTAGAATTTAAAAGTGACAGTGTTTTTATTGTCCATAACAGATAAACATACATAAATAATTCGGAATCTTACAAATTTATTTTTATAGGTATAAATCTTCAGATATTTTTATTTGTTAAACACATCTAGCATAAAAACCTAATTTTATCTTGTAATAAAATAATACAAAAACATCACATGGCGAAAATAATGTAAATTGTGAAAATGTTACTGAAAGAATAGTAATATTTTTGGCATAAAGATATTTGAAGCTCCTACAACAAGTCTGCCTTCATATCCACTTCATGCAGACTGAGATCAGTGCCTTGAAATGCTGTTGTGTTTTAATACATTTTATTATTTAATTGTGGTTATTACACATACCAAAGTTTTGCTTCTTGTTAACCTGGCATTCCAAAAGGATTAGTTAATTGTTTTTATAATTACACCAAATAGCCATTACATTATGACCACCCAGCCTAGAGAAATGAGCCTGCCTGTAGAATGAACAGTCACTTGTGTCAATGGGCACAGAGTTCATCGAACCCTTTTGTATATGGAGCTGTAGACTTTGTCACGTCCCAAAGCTAACTGCACTCTATCGACGATTGTGCATGACATGGGCAAAAGATCATCAACATTGGACTGTGGATGATTGGAAAAAAAGTCACTTGGTCCAACGAATCCAGATTCCTGGTGCACACGTAGACCGTCGTGCAGTAATATGCTGATTACCATCAGAGACTATGGCACCTGGATGCACTGTTGGGTGAAAATAGGCTAGCGGAGAAGGTGTGATGCTGTGGGCGATGTTTAAACTTTACGACCCATTATCCCAGTGCAACAATGCCTGGCAGCTGTCAACTATCTGAACATGTGTGAATCTGAACAATGTGTGTATTTGAACATGTCAGTGTGAACCAAGTTCACCCACTCATATCAACTGTATTCCCTACTAGTGATCATCATTACCAACAAGATAATGTGTCATGCCATGGCCTCAGAAATCATCGGACATGAACCCAATCGAACATTTGTGGTTCGAATTGGAGAAGGGGTTTGCGTTACATCACACTGCCCTGAAATGTACAGGAACTAGAGGATCTGCTGCTGAGATTATCGTGCCAGATACCCCAGGATACCTAGTGCCACCTCAACAAATCAATGCCTCGCAGAATGGCCACTTTTTTGGGCTTAAAGGAGGTCCTTACAATGTATTAGGTAGGTGGTCATAAAGTAATGACTCTTCGATGTCTATTAGTAAGGCTTGTGATTGATTAGTCTAGTGGTGATCTCACAAACATAAAAGAAAGATACAGGCATCCAAGCTACAACTCAGCTAATGCCATAGTATTTCTTCACCCATTTCAGACTTATTATTTTCAAAAAATGAAATTGGATAATTAATTTAGGATAATTGCTTCAAGGCAGCATGATGTATCTAAATGGGATTGACAGTCTTATTTAAAAGAAAAAAAAAATGTGAATGCACAGTTTCCTAGTTAACACAAAACAAAACAACCTGTACAATTTGTAACCTGTATTATTGATTGGCATAACTCAATTATTCAAGTCATTGTAAATCAAAGGTCAAGTACAATTTCAAGCCATGCTTGCATGGAGATCATTCAGTATTGTACTCCATTTGTACCAATTGGACATCTCAGTCAGTGGCCACCTAAAATTGGAAGTGACCTGGGCCAGAAGGTTGAATTTTTTTTCCCATGAATCTCATGGTAATAAGGAATCCAACGAGTTACAATTCATGGGGCTCCAACTCTTGGTGTGAGCTTTGGAGGGCATTACACGTATGCACATAGAAACCCTAATAGCTCTGTCCTGTGGGGGTCACTAAAAGAAACTCACATTCTAGCAAATGAAACTACTTTCTCTGAAGATCAAAAAATAAGATAGCTGTTGAATTGCACAACTTAACAGCTTAATAAATGCAAGGAAAAAACATTATTTCAAGTGTCTGTAAAGCAAAAATATTAGTATAACCACTATAGAGGTTCCTAAAAATGTTCTGTATGTTCTCTGGAATAATTTGTGGGTGTCGTACAAAAGGGGATAGATCGCATGAACATGAGTTGGGAAAAGGGCGAAAGAATGTTCAAAACCTAGATAAGATCACAAAATAAAACACTACTGTTTAAGGGCCTTATATTAACACATTAACCTTTTAGCACAATTTTAAGATTTGAATTTCAAGTTTAACTCGTGGCTTGTCCCTTTTGCCTGTACATTTTTCAAAATTTTTCTCCAGCAAAAAACACAACGGATCAATACCTTTCTTCATCAAACAGATTTAATAAGTAGGTTAAGGAATTAGCCTTTGCCGTACTGTTACCTTTACAATATGGACACCAGATTTTATTAGCTAAATGTGTAACAACATGGGAGTTTAAACATTCAGATGATCATGTAAGTTTTCTAAAAAAGGCAAGTTTTCAATGTTAAATCGATTAAAAATATTTTACGTGTGTTTCTTAATATGAAATGAGTAGATTCTGGCCACCACACACAAATTCTAATTTAAATACATAAATAAAAATACAATTTTTATTTATGTATTTAAATTAGAACTGTCTGGTGGCCAGAATCTACTCATTTAATTTAAATCGTGCCATAGTTATTTTTTTCAAAGGAAAAAAAAAAATGAGTAGGTCTTCAACCTCAAAATATCACTTGGCGTAAAAATAGAATAAAAACTAAAAAATTTTGAGACTAAAAATTATCTGTATTGTCTACAACAATTAAGAAATAAATGGGGCTCAAGTGTCAGTGTTTTACGTTATTTGATGTTCATCAGCTAAGGCCAATCGGCTCTAAATTGCTCTTGCACAATGAAGAAGTCAATTCAAAGATTTTCTTTTTAAAAAAAGTTCTTCCTCAAAGTGAAATTCTTCTCAAAGTTATAGTTGTAACGATGTTTAGTTCATACTATGCATTTTAATTTTTCCACCTTCGATTGCAATTGATTTACGTAATTGCCTTTGCATATAAGTTAACTAATGGGATTGAAAATTAAGTATTTATTAATTTTGCAATCTGTATTTAAAATGGTGATTCCTAATCTGTTTGATTCACGAACCCCTTTTAAGCGTTGTATTTTTATCACCAGTCCTCCATACCATCCAACCCAAAAGAGAGAGAAGAAAAACCTTATTTTATATTTCTTGTTAAGAGATTAAAATTATTCCCGTAAAATCACTTTCAGACAAAATATTTTCTCTTTTTTTTCAAACATTTTTATTAGTGGATAGCTTTTAATGTGATTGCAGGTTGCATCGCGAAAGCAAAAAATAACTAAAAAAATGAACTTTGTTGCAAACAATTACTTAAAATCTTCTACAATAACTGTTGTTTTCTGCAACAATGAATTAGCGACATAGAAGGCGATCACCCATCCGAAGCAAAGACATATAATAATAATATATATATATATATATATATGTCTTTGTCCGAAGCTTCATGGAATTTGTAGATATCGATGTTTAGTTTCTGTAAGGTCAGTATCTTATTTTGATTTGCCAGTAAGTCAGTTTTAAGTATTTTTTTTTTTTTTTGCGCTTCGAAGATTAAATTAAATGCTTACGCGAACAGTAAGTTTTATTTTTGTGCTTCAATGAAACATAAAACACAAAAAGTTGCTAAATAATAACTTGATATATAACAGTGGTTCCATGAGCATTCCAAGACCACAATGAGATGTTTCGGTCTAATCAGGGACTTAAATGATACGTAGATTTACTAGAGAAATGGAAATTAGCAAGCTATATAAAGGTTGAAATAAAGAGTAGTAATAATTTTTTTTTTTTTTCGTTAATAAATTCAGTGGAAAACAAGGAATAGTTGGTTAAAATATCTCCAGATAAGATCTAAACAACAACAACTGTTCAGTGCTAAAAAAAAAAAAATGAAAACTTATGAAATAAATCGTTTTGAGGGATAGCGAAAACAGAGAAGAAAAAGTAGACAGTTTTAAAGATCAACTAAAAAGAAAGAATGTAACAAGGAAGTGAACTGTACAATTTTCTTTTTTTTTTTTAAATAGAAATCTTCCTTATAAGAACCTAACCATTTAGTAAAGTTTCAGGTTTATAGAATATACAGTTTTTAAATTATCTTGATCACGGATGGACATGAATATATTTTACTTAAAATTGAATTCTAATTGAGACAACTACAGGATATTAAATTAAAAAAAGTTTCTTTCTAAAAATACTCGAAAATATTTCTAAAACTTCTCTAATCTTGCATAATAAATATCAATGACGCCACGAAATTCGTTATCAACCAACTTACTAAATTGTAAAATTACATTTCCAACTTTTTTTTTCTATATTTCGAATTATTACTTTTTTTTTATGTGGCAACTAGTTTTTATGCGATACAAAAAAAAAATGTCAAATCATATCCTAAAAATATTAAATTCAGTACAGATTTTTTTCTATTAAATATCACACTTTCCGTGCTAAATCATGAAACAGAATTCTAACTTTTGAAATCGAAGTAATTGAAGGGCGGCAAAAGCACACTAATCACTAAGTATATGGCGGTCGTCCAAGGTTTTGAGAATGCTGTTGTAGATACATTCAATTTAGCAAAGGGAAAAAAAAAAAAAAAAAAAGGTTCTTAAAGGAAATCACTATTATATTGCTTAATAGTGTAGGTTGTTGGAGAGAAAAATAATATGCTAATGCCTGTTCAATTGAATTTGTGTAATTGTAGTAAAATGTGAGCGTCCAAATCTCAAAATAGGCGAACATGTCTCCTGTGAGTCTCTGTAGGCTGCGAACCCTTGACCGCTGTTCCACTGATTCGACCTTTTCGTTTACTATGGGATGGGTTGAATTCCCAACCGCCAAATAAAGTGGGAGTGGCTCAAATGATGTAACAGGCCTCGAGCTATGTATTTGAAAGGGCATCAGGAAACTTCTCGAAAGTTGTCCTATTGTAAGTGAAGCCTCGAATCACAAAATGCAATATATTCCAGAAAACCGTTCTAAAAAATAAATATATTAAATTTATTAATTACGGTAATAAATTTGTTATTAAGACAATTATTATTTTTTATTTTATTAAAGGAATAAAAATAGCTTTTAATGCAGCTTTCCCCAAGATTGTAGAGAAAGAATTCAGTGAAATTATTAATCTAGGGACACATAGGCTACATGTGTGCATCCATAAGACGACAATCATATAAGTTATTAAAAATTCCAATTAGTCTACAACAACCGTTTGTAGACTTTATAATTGGCTCATCTATTTCAGAAATTCTTTGCACATTCATGCTAATTTAAATACTGAGCATTTGTAGTGACTATGAAACAATATAAAATTGAAACGTAAACGACACACTGCTGTAAAGCAATTTGAAGTTCTTTATATCCAATTATTAAATTTATGTAAACGGTGGTAAGACCTGCAATGATGTATGGTACTGAGACATGGGCAGTCACCAAGGCCCAGGAAAGGAAAATGGAAGTAGCAGAAATGAGAATGCTAAGATGGACGAGTGGTGTAACGAGAGGACAGGATTAGGAATGAACATATCAGAGGAACAGTCAAGGTGGGACAGGTGAGCAAGAGAATTCAGGAAAGTAGACTGAGATGGTTTGAGCATATAGAACGAAGGAATGAAGATTACGTAGGAAAGCGAGTAAGGATGTTGGAGATGCTAGGAAAGAGAAAACGTGAGAGATCCAAGCTCAGATGGAGAGAGAAGGTGGCTGAAGATCAGAGGGAAAAAGGATGGACGAAAGAGGAAGCCCCAAACAGAAAAAAAGAAGGAAACGCCGACCCCACATAGAAGAGATAAAGAAGATTAAATTTATGTAAACATCGGAATGAAAAAAAAAAACTTTTCCTTCTTCTTCAGCTTTTCCCATTTTCCGTGTGGAGTCACACATGAGCAAGGAACTTCGCTATACATTAAAAGGAAAGGAAGGATAGGTTTCATTTTAAAAATTTAGATTAATAAAGTTGGCATTTGAAATCGGCTTAAAAAATTTTTCAATGTATTATAAGAATTAAAACGCCTACACACAGAATTAAAATTGACATTAGCATTAAAAAATATATCAGTATTAACAACCGACATCCACCGATTTCTCTTGTCAGTTTTTTTAATACATTTTTTAAGTGTTAATGTCAATTTTAATTCTGTGTGAAGGCATTTTAATTCTTATAATATATTCATACACTTGTTAATCTTAGGTGTTAGCAGTAAATGCAATAAAAAAAAGATTGGTGTGCCGTGGGATTTAAGGAACAAGGTTTGTTGTGCATTGGGACTGAGACGCACAGGATTAAATAAATCCATTGTTTTAGTCTAATGCTTTTCTATGGGATTTTTGTCATCTTCTTTCGCTTATTCATTGATCTACTTGGAAAAGATTTCAAATAAAAAAGTTAAATTGTCTCTAGTCTTACACATGAATACCAAGAAGATTCATCCAGCAGAACACACACACACACACACACACACACACACAGATTAACTAATTTGATGAGCTACGCTTTTCTTGGTAAATAGGTTTAAAAAATAATCTTCCGTCTTTAGGAATAGCGCTTAAGTCTTTAAGCTATACACGCTTATCCTTCAGTTGGTATCGCATACTTTATGCATGGCTTAATTAGCTCTTTAAACTTATGTAGGAATCAAATTTCTTATATTTGAGAACCACAGAGATTCATTTCAGATCCACGTTCTAACTACTAGCTATTTCACCACACACTCTAAGAATGATGAAAGAAGATGCTTAAACTTCCTTTCACCGTTTTTCACTCTATTTAAAGAGGTGTGCAATTGTTAGACCAAACTTGTGGTTGCTTACTCCATGTGGGCAGAAAAATAAATTACTTTAATTTTTTTCTCAATGATTAAAAAAAAAAAAATAGTAGTTTTCTCGAGACTTGAACTAACAATCTCTGTTTCTATAGATAGACACGGTAATATTCTACCAAAGCTTGATTTAGTAGTTAAACTTAACCATTAAAGAAATAGAGAGAATACCATTCAACAGTAATTGGTGATGTTATGAAAACGTAAACGTCCTTGGGAGCTCAAGGTAAACATCACGTGGTCATGCAAAATCGGTTACTAGCGGGACATTAAATATTTCAAAGTGCTTTAGTGACACATCAGATGTTTTGATGGCTGTTTAGAATAAAAAAAATTACTGCTTCCCAAGCGATAAAGACTGGGTTTGGCACACTGCCAAAACAATGGAACACGCCCAAGTGGAGAAAGGAATCGTTTGAGTACGTAGTTATAATGAGTGCTCCCCTATTTTCACGCCGAGAAAGAGATAGGAGCAACCAGTAAAGAAATAGATAGGAGGTGACCAGTCTCTTTCGTCCGGCTAAGCAGTACTTCACAAATTTCCTGCCATCCATCAATTGATGAGTCTATAAACTGTTTGCTTGGGAATTTCCGTGATGGATCCCCCTGCCCACACACAAACATACCATTACTGTGGTAAATCGCACTGAAGGTACTTCAATTACATTCTTATATTCACGTAAATCTTCACGATTTCCATATAAATTGCTGTAAAATTTTTCGACACATTTCATAATTTTCTCACGATTTCTAATTGCTTCATTTCTCGGAGCAGTCGTGAACTTCTTACCAGTGCATAAAGAACGTTTAGCAGCTTTTAGGCTATTATTCTCCTCTATTGTTTTTCTTAACAGTTCACAATTGTACTTCCTGATATCCTCAGTAGTGTGTTTATGAACCGTTTTACAAAGCTCAGCATATTCTATTCGCATCGCAGGATATCCTTGTTCATCTTCATTTCTATTCTTTGATCATCAGTTGTTTAGTATTATCAGGTATTTTCTTCTGAGATTTTTGCTTTTCAGATCCTCCAATACTTACAGCTGTGATTCGATAATGATTTAGCTAACTTACCATTATAATTCATTCAAAATGTCTTCTTCATCAATGTTCTGCAATGCAGTGAAACGATTTCTCAACTGTAACTTAAATTCAGATGAACGATCCCTTATACCTTTGAAGGAGATTTAAAGTGCGTCTTGAAATTCAGTAGTTTTAAAAAAGCCACCTCACATAATTATATATAAAAACAATACTTTTTATAAAACAATATTTACAACCTGTTTCGAGGAGTTCAAGTTACTCCTCTTCATCAGACGGTTAAGAACAAAATAAACGAAATTTGAATTTGAAAGAGTCTCAGGAAGTTCGTGTTGGGCGACGAGCAAGGCAGGACCAAGGCAGATATGGACTCTTCCCTGTTGGCAAATTCGATTCTTTCCAGTCTGACTTCAAGATGTAACTTGCCCTTTACTAATCGATGGTCACTTCCAGTATTTAACTGATTAAGCACAGAGCAATCTTTCATTGTATTCTTTAGCCAGAATAAGTTCTGCAAGGCTCCCAGAAGGACTTCTCCATGTCCACTTTCTATTATATTTTTTTTCTTAAAGAAATTCATAAAGAAATGATTTTCAGTTTCGGCAAATTCAACTAACCTGTTTCCTCGTTCATTTCTTTTTTCATATCAACCTATCCAACTGAACTTTCGTCTTTTTGTTGATTGCCAATTCTTGTATTAAAATCCCCCATAATAATTCTTAAGTGTTTTTTACTTTTCTCGTTAACTTTTTTCATCTCTCCATAATAAAAAGCAACTGCTGATCTTTCTTTGATAGTTGTAAAACAAGTGTTGCCACTCTTATCTGAATTCGTGTCAATTGACACAACGTTACTTTTTAGTCGTTTATTAATTATGAAATCAACTTCACTATATCTTTGTATTGCTGTAGTAGAACAGATGTTCACTCCTTAGTTCCACCAATTCTTCTCCTTTTCTTCTAACTTCACTTAGTCCCACAAACATCTCATTTGATGTTGCTAAATACTTCCTCCAACTCCTGTAATTTTTCTTCACTCGAAAGAGTACGATAGTTATATGTAGCCAAGGTCATCAACGAATGGCAGTCTAGTCTTGAAACCCGGTGATTCTTTGCATCCACTGACTGCTACCATGGTCAGGAACTTCCAGCCTCCGTTGAATGAGTGCCTTGGGTTGTTTGGACACATAGTAAGAAACTTGGAGGTGTTGGCCGTTGCTCACCAACATGATCAGCGCGAGTAGGTGAGGAGCCCATTCAACTTCTTTCACCAAGTTCTCACATGGCTACTAACATCTGCACCTCATGAAGATGCACTACGCTACTGTTCCAGTCGGTTCCTATAAGCCTTAAATAAGAATTACAGAGTCTTTTCCCTGTTAGTACAGTCTTTATTAAACGCATGCATCTTTATATAAATAAACGCAAGATAATAAATAAATTCCCCCGTTTATCCAAATTTTAAAAATAGGCAAGCATGGGATGGAAAATTACAGATAGATGGCTGCAATTGACAAGTTACAGAAAAGCCCTGTTCGTTTCGTTATTGTTTTTTTACAACTGGAATTCAATAAAAAACAATGTTTGTTTGAGGAGTATAAGGAAAGGGATGGTTTCCATTGGCTTTCTGAGCAGTTTCAGAAGTTTGAGGAACTGATAGTAAAGAAAATCATATAAAATGGAATCGGTACAGGCTTGGAAACGAAGTGAAATAGATAAGAATTAAAAATAATAAACGAATAAAAGATAAAGCTGATTAGTTGAATAGAAACCCTCATATATTAACATTTATAGGGAAAAAAATTCATTCATGAAATTTATACAAATTAATGAAATACTATTTCTCGACACAAATACTAAATCAAAATGTCTGTTTTAGGTCTCTTTAAAATAAGGATTTTTAGTACTATGTGGGTCGTTTTTTTTTAGGGTTTCCTCATTCCGGAATGAGATATTATCTCGATATTTCGGCCCAGTGCCTCGGGTCTTCTTCAGGAGATGTATAAATATCAATTACATCAAGGTGAGCGCAGAACTAACA
>JAFIDM010004315.1:28606226-28621430 GCA_023159025.1 Thereuonema tuberculata
TGTTAGTTCTGCGCTCACCTTGATGTAATTGATATTTATACATCTCCCGAAGAAGGCCCGAGACACCGGGCCGAATTATCGAGATAATATCTCATCCCGGAGTGAGGAAATCCCTCAAAAAAAAAAAAGGACCTGTATAGTATCATGTCTCACTCCTCCTTCAGAACCAAACTATAAGGATTTTTAGATTTTTATTTTTTTTTTGTAGTTATTAACTATGCTATTCTAAAAGGTTGAATGTTACATAAATGATAGGAAATTGTCGAATTTCTAATAAAAGAACATAGTATAGATGTCAGAATGGCTTCCCCACAGACCACAGATTTAAAATTTAAGGACTCAACGTAATTGTTTAAATAACTTCTTTATTAACTATTATTAACTCCATGAACTCCAACGGCAATATTTCATAGGTCTAATCGACTACTTTATCAAGCCTTTTTTTAAAAATAATATCACGAGAAGAGACTCAACGTAAGTTCGATTTTAAACATAGCTTTACAGCTCTAAATCCTAAACTTTTAATTTTTGTATAAAACGTCGCGTCGACGTTATTTCGGGAATAGCCGGTTTGGCCCTGAAATTTGGTTTAACAAAAATAGTGTAAATTTGTTGACACATAAGATAAAGCAAATGAAAAAAGCAGTTCATTTTGTGATTGTTTTCATTACATTCGGACTGAGTTTCAACAAAAAAATGCAAGCATTGTTCTTTATTTTGCTTGAGAGTGGGGGGAGAGGTAAAAAAAAAGGAATGGTATGTGTTAGCTTTCTCATCAGTTTATGAGGAAAATAATGCAGTCAAATATTTGACGTAAGCTCTGATATGGAAGGAAATATGCATGTAGTACACGATATCATAGTCTATGAATGCTAAAGTGGATAGATAGTTTGGATACGCTTAGAGAACTCGTAACATCGGGAGTTCTGAGAAATAAAGGTCAAAATTTAGTTGCTCGTTTACATTCAAAGCGATGCTACGGCAGAATAAAACAATGGAAGTATTGTCGCTTCTTAGTGGGAGGTCAAAGAAGAGCGAATAGCTTTTCATTGGATAATTAAAATTTCATTATCCAACTTATGGCTTAGGTAGTGTTACTAGTTTTGAAAACGACACAAATAAAATTCAAGCACAAGATTCATACATTTCGTCTTCAAAATCATACAAAAGGCTGATTCTCATAGAAAAACAAAAACAATTATAATAAAAAGATTTTCAAGAAACTTACGCTGATTTCCCGCAGAACGATTGGACAACAAAATTTAAAAAGCTCTTCAAGTTCCTTGCGATGCAGTGAAGCCGATGTCTGTGCGGTGCTTTTTTTTTTTTTTTTTTCGTAGGAGAAATATGGTTTCTTCATCCGCAGTTTTCCCGAACCATCCGTCAACTGTTCTAATTTTTTTAAAATACTTGGATTCCAATGAAAAATAAGAGTGTTATTAATAAATAACTGCTTTACAACTATGAGGTTTTTGGTGAATTTCCGAAATGATTGAAAGGAAGTGTAGGATTCTTTGGTAACTGACCTTTCTTGAGGTTCATGCCAGGAGAGATGATTTGCCTTAGATAAAGAAATAATGTGATTGCAAGAAAATTTCTTTAAAGTAAATCATTTAGAATTCTTTTTCAATATTTCAGTCACAAAGGCAAAAACTACGACAAATTTTAATTTACGATGAGAAAGAAAAATAGATCTTGAGAAGTTGGTTGTGGTAATAAAATGTAGAACAAATAAACCAAAGCAGAGCATTCATATTTAGCTATATTTAACTGTATATATAGTCAAATAAGAATGCCTTGCTTCGGTTTAATTTGTCTACTGGATAAAAAGTTCATATAAAGGATTTGATTCCATTAGGGTTTTTTTTTCCAAAATCGCCCTGCTTAGATTTTATAAAGGAACAAACCAACTCTTCCAGTCCAATTCGCAAATAAAACAAAATAGACAGACTATTTCTACAAAAATTTTATTTCGTTAGATAAAAATAAAATGAAAAATCTCAAAATAAATTCAGACACTGTTCTGTCACATTTACTAATAATTACAAAGTCTGCTCTACCAACAGAATATCAAGATTCAAATATGGGTATTATTTTCAATTAGTTGTAAGAAATAAAAAAAATTATATAAAAGTCAATAGTCTAAAATTCAATTACTGGAATTGAAACACAGGGATCGAATCCAAAACAATTTAATTTCTGAAACTTCTAATAAATTACTCAGAAATTCCAGTGTTCCATTGGTTTGATGCACTGCCTAACAGAGCAAATTGGAGATTTGAAGGAGCTTTAAATTAAATTTCAAAACTTTTTTTTCTTAACCTAACCCATTCCAGATGTAAATTAATCATTTTCCACAATAGTTTCATCATGGAATGTATTTGTTGAAGAAAGAAATAAACAATAAAAATCTAGTCGTGGCTAAGCTTTAAACAGCTGATCTTATAAATTATATTTTCACTGATAAAAGTATTCTTGACTTAAGGGAGGAAAGGTTCCTGAGTATTTACTACGATTTTTACACAGAATACCTTTAAATATTTATACCTACATGGTCATTAACTAACGTTTGTTGTATTATACGTTTAGTTAACGTTTGTACATCCTTGTTAAGTATCAGGAAGAAGAAAGGATCGCACTGATAACTTTGAATAACGGAAATGCACTGTCATGTATTCAAACAAGAGAGAATATATAAAATAAGACCAAAAAAAAATTTTTTTTAATTCATTTGGGGAGACAAGATTAAAAATAACAGATCAAATACATAATTTATAAAAGATCATTGGTGATGGAGTGGTTAATACAGCTCACTTCAAAATTACTAAAATATAGACAACGATAGTTGAAACTAAGTGCTTACTAGGATGACATCTCAGAACGGCCGTTTCACGCTTTATTGGCGATCATTACCTCAGAAACACTTGGGTCTCAACCATTGTTATTTACACATTTTAGGCTTACTGTGTGTGTTTTTTTTTTAATGGCTAAAGAAATTCATCTGAGGCTGGAGGAGGCCGGCACATGAATTTTTCCTGTTGTATTTTTAATGTGTATGTACTGTTTTATTTTAATTTCTGGAGGTGCCATATTCTTTTTCACGATTACAAAAATATAGATTCAATTCGAAATATTTAAAAGAAGAAAAAAATCTTTAATAAACTTTGGCATTACGACTAGATTCAAGACTAAATATCAGGATCATGGATCCACACAAAATATTAATGATATGTGACAGATGATTATGAAATAGCTAGCTCAATCTTGGCCGAAGAAATAATATTAATTATAATAACAATAATCTACAAAACATTAATAATCTTTATCACGATTACATTCAAATTATCATGGCATTTTTTAGAATAAGAGAAGTACAAAAAAAAAATAGAAAAAAAAATATTTAAAAAACAGTGAAATCGTACGAATAAAATAAAACCATGTCAAAAAACTTCCTATTTTACAAAATCTTCATCAGTATCCAAACGCACAATCTTCTCATTCATTGAAGTGAACGCACCCATTGGATCACAGGAATTATCTTAAAATATAATTTCAAATAGTCTTCTGGTATTTGTATAAAAAGTGTGTTTTTCAGAAGAGACGAAGACGTGTTTAAAAATTAAAATACCAGTAGAAATTGTTAGAACTGAAAGTTAATAGGATAAAAAAAAATCAAAAAACAATTAAAAGCTTACCCTCGTTTACTCAAGATAGAAAAGAATTAAATTATATCTTAAAGGGGTAGAAATGATTCTAGTAGGTTATACAATCAATACCAGGGGTTATCAGCTATGGGAACTCCGAACAAGTTATGGAAAAGTATGTACTAATTAATGAAAATGAAGAAGGCCTACCGGAACCGAATTAAAAAAATGTCCAGAAACCAAGACAAGAATCAGTTGAACATGAAATGAGTCAGTGGAAACGAGATTCTGACGGGAGATTGACTCAATAGCGGGGTGAAACTGATACGGTCTCAACAGGAAACGAGAGAATCTCTGATCAATAAACTAAAGGGATAGTAAACAGTAAAAATGCGGTAATTGATCCTGAAACACCAACAAAATCAGAAGAAGTTAATCAGTCGGGCGAAGGTAACGAGTCGGTTAATTTGTCTTCTCCAGATTTCCAATTGCACTGTGAAATAAAAAATATAAAAGATGTGGTGTGAAATTATGGTTAATACATCTAGCCTAAATGAAGTCACTCACCTGATTTCACACAATATTCATTCCGCACAGATAATATCAAAAAAAAAAATAGTGTTATTGCCGATATCCTAACAACAAATGTGCAGTTGTCAACGTGCAACAACCAAGAATCATCTAGCTGCGGATACACTAATGTTAACTGAGCGGATGAAATGCTTTGTTAAAAAAAAGAAGGAACTATGTGGTTGCTAAGCAACTCAGGGTGTGTATCAAGCTCTATACGAGAACAGTGTGTGTTTAGAAGTTGTGGCAATGAAGTGAGAAGACGAAATCTTCTCATATTGGTGTTATGTTACCAGTGTGTGTAAACATAAAGTACAAATGCTTATTCAGTGCCTATCAGTGAAGTGCGAATCAACGAATAGATTCCAGTGATGAAATCAATTCATCATCTTAATTTTGTGAAAAAGGAATTTTCACAAATTAGAGGCGACCGTTTCCAGGGTAACGGAAAACATAGTTAGGGTTACAACATCAACGTAGAACTCAAGTCGCCATGTTTATCACTACTAGTATTTAGATGTTAGCAAATTCAGTGTCAAGTGACCGGTGCTACCTACAGCGTATTCTTCGATGGTACGTCGAGTTCCACGATTCCAGAGAAATTAAAAGATCGTAAGTACGAACACTTTATCGTTCTAATGTTTGAACGCCATTCCATAGAAGCAAGGACCCAGGATTAAAGGACTGTAGAATCTAAATAGTAGTGAGGTTAAATGTTTATGCAAACTGTAGCAGTTTAGTTAAACTGATTTAATTTATGTAAAGCATAAATTTCAGCTTAAAAGTATATAAGTCATTTTGAACTGAATAAGAACCAGAACTCTAATCAAACACTAAAGTCAAAAGGCTGACTATAGTTTTTGTTTGCTCATATTATCATTAGGATAATATTCAATGGTTGTTTAGAATTTAATTCAAGTTACAGAATTAAATCTTTTTATTTCCTGTGCATTTGTGTATTAAATGTTCGCTTTGCTTTATTTCTTAACTATTTAGGTTTAGTCAAATTTTATCTGAAGCTAATCTGTCTTTACATATACGTACTCTGAAAACCGCTCCGTGTGGAAGCGTTATAAGTATTAAATTCCCACAAAAGAGATGCACAATGTCGAAGTTAGAATATCAAACTCATTTCAAGAAACTATGTCGTTGCCAGAGGTAATGATACAAGTTAAATTGTCATGAGCCTCGAGGAACATGGATATTAGGACCTGCTCCAAAGACGGCCAGACTGATTGCGTATAAATGGTTATATACTATAAAAGGGAATGCAGTAGAATTAAGAACGTGCGATTCACGTCACGACTTGATTTGCGAAAAGAGAAGGAATTAACTACGAAGACGTGTTCTCGCGTTGTTCAGAATATTCCTGGGTATTTCTATGCTACTGGGTTGTTTAATAAACAACTGGGTTATATTATGTATACTTAAATGTTGATATAAATGAAGTACTGTATATGAAGCGACTGTCAGGCTTCATCCGACCTGAAGATGATCATTTGGCTCTTAAATTAAATAAATAGATTTATGGGTTAAAACATTCAGACAGACAGCGCAATTACGACAAGTTTGGTACGACGTTTGATGAACTTGGATTCGAAAGGCTACAAATATGTAGTTGTATTTTTCGATGCGGATCTGATTTTAACAAATGTTGATGATTTAATTATTTTCAGAATAATTACGGAGATAGGCAATGAAAACAAAGAACGAATGGCATCGAAATTCGAGGTAAAGGACTTGAGGCCATTCTCAAGTACTGTGCTCAATTCGGTTGAATTAAAGACTGTACTGCATTCATGCATCAGACAGCTATGTAGAGAAAGTTCGGCCAATATTTGAGTTTCTTGAAAGAAGTATCTACGTTCCTATAGATCCTGCTCTTAGCAAAAAAGACTATCCAAAATCCAAAGAGGAAGTACAGGCTGCAAGAAATGTTCCTTATCATCAAACAATTAGTTGCCTAAATTTTCTCATTGGTAGAACTAGACCTGGTATTATGTTTGCTGTAGAAAGCTTTCTCAGTTTTATAATAATCCTGGCATCATACATTGTAATTAGTTCAAAACATTTGTTAACATATATTTTTACTTCTAATTACGGTAGAGAATACAAACCGAAATATTATGAATTAATTTCGTATTCAAAAGCTAACTGGGATGGAAATGTGGTTGAAAGATTTCATATAGTAAAGTACTAATCATCTTAGGGGGATGCCTGTTAGTTGGCAATCGATAAACAGCAATGTGTTGTTCTCTCTTCCACAGAATCTGAATATATAGCACTTAATATTGCAACTCGTGATGTGTTATTTGTTAACTAGGATTTCGAAAGAATTAGAAATAGTAGAAATATTGTAAAAGTATCCAAGGTATTAAATGATATTCGTGCATTGGCAATGAGTTGAAAATAGTGGTTCAAAACATATTGAAAGAAGATATCGTTACATAAGAGAAAGTGTGAAGAAAAGTTGATTAATTTGTGTTATGTATCATCTAAAAAACACTTAGTTTATCTGTTAATCAAAAGTTTAAAGAACAGTAGTCACGAGGAATTATGTAAATGTAATAGTTTTAATTAAGGGGGGAGAATGTTGGCATTTGTGTAATTTAAGCGTGTGGGAAGTTTTGTTTGTTAATGCACGGTTATCATTTGCATTGTTGTAGTAGTTCTTGTTCAGTTGTGAATAAATGTTATTTTTTTTTTTTGGTTGAATAGATTTTTTGGCCCGGGCCCCTCCCGAAATAATGAAGGTATTTCCTCCCAACGTTTTTTTTTTTTTTGTTTTTTTGGTTGAAAAGATAGGTTTTCATGGGGTGTCTACTTAAAATTACTTAACTTAACCTTACATTAATCTTGGGCCCCCCCCCCCCCAAAAAATATATTCTATATTCGCCACTGAGATATATATATATATATATATATATATATAAAAACACTCGATCTTGCAAATTACCTCTTCATGAATGTGCCCATTTGACTACCTCGGATTCCTATAAAAATTAAATGAAGTTTAATATCTCTGAAGCAGACAAATTCTTTTTTTATAGTATTTTTATAGCATATGTAAATACAAAGTATTTTCCGAAGAGAAATTTAGTAAAATAAAAGAAAGCTTTTAAAAAGAAAAATAATAAGAGGAAATTGTTAGGAAAAAGAAAAGATAATTATGAAAAAACAAAACTATTCTTTAATTTTAAGGGTTATTCGAGCGCGCAATTTTCCGATTTATCATTCTTTTTATATCTATTTAACCACCATGGATTTATCAGAAAACTGAATGAAGTTTGATGTATGTGAATATGGGTGGTCTATTTTTATACTTTTACCTTTGTATAATTAGTGTTTTCCAAGGAAATCAATATTTTCGAAGAAAAACAATAGAAGTCGTTAGAAGTGAAAATTAATAGAAAAAAAAAATCAACGTCATCAGTATTCGAACCTGGAAACTTCTGATAACCTGTTCAAGCGAAAAGTATATGAAGTTCGATCTATTTCAACATGTACTTGAGATGACCTATTTTTGTAGTATTTTTGTAGCATTTGTAAAGAAGTGTTTTCTGACGAGAAATTTAGAAAAACAGATAAAAACAATGATAGAAATCGAATTTAAATAAAAAAGCTAACACACAAATAATAGGATAAAAAACAGTTAACACATTAAAAACGACATGTTTCGTTCAGTAGCTGAACTTCTACAAGTAACTAACCTCAAGGGTGGCAAGTGATTAAATACAGGGATTTTTTTTAGGAAAAAGCCAATAGGGTGAAGATTGTCAGGTGATCGGAACTGCCGCGTCGTCTGGAAGCGGAGGCGACCTCTTCAACATCGGATCAGAGCTGAAGTGGAGCACGTGGTTATGATATCAAGAGAACCGTCATCAATTGGAATGAGGAGCTAACCAAATCTATAGATTAAAAAAAAAGGCGAGGGCGGGGGGAGGGGGAAACAACTGAAAGAGTTAGGAGATGCTCTCCTTTTCTTTTTGGGGGAAACCATTGGGTGAATGCGAAAGTTCTACCCGTTTTTGGATCTAAAAATTTGCAATGGAATTGCCCTCCCACATGACATTGTAATGACGCAAAACGTCTGCCAATCAAACGTGTGGATGCCTCACATATAAATGCATCGTGTCTCACAAAATTAATCATCTCAAAAAAAAAAATCAGAGGGTGTAACATGGAACGCGAGAAGGAGCATATAAGACATTGTTGTTATACGAGTTCGATAAAAAGAGTACGGCAGCCGCAGCATGTCGCAATGTTTGTCAAGTTTACGGGGAGAATGCAATAGACGAAAGCACATGTCATCGATGGTTTCGTAAATTTAGGGAAGGAGACAGAAGCTGTCAAAATCAGGCTAGGAGTGGACGGCCATCACACGTTGGAGAGGACGATACTGACCAAGCCATAAGGAACAGCCCGAACCCAACCGTGCAAGAATTAGCGGAGACCTTCAACGTACACCGGACAACGGTCGAGAGACTGCTGGTTAAGTTGGGTTTACGAGAAAGTTGGATTGTTGGGTTCCACATAACCTGACAGCTAAGCAACGGGATGACCGAATCGCCACCTGTGTTTCCTTGCTTTCCCGGTACAAAAATGACCCATTCTTGACACGAATGGTGACAGGAGATGAGAAGTGGGTTATGTACCGTAACGTAAAGCGTCGTAGGACTGTGTGTCGCCCTTCTGATCCACCTGCATCAACTTTGAAAGCTGAACTTCATCCCAAGAAGATATTATTCAGTGTGTGGTGGGATGTGCAGGGAATAATTCACTGGGAGGTCCTGCCACTCAACCAAACCATCAATGCTGCCTTCTACTGTCTACAGTTAGACAGGCTGCATTCAAATTTGGTAGCAAAGCGGCCAGGTCTCATCAATCGTCGCGATGTTATCCTTCATCACGATAAAGCCAGGCCACATGCTGCTGTCATCACTAGCCAAAAGTTATTGGGCTTTGGTTGGGAGGTTTTACCCCACCCTCCCTATTCTCCTGACTTGGCACCAACTGACTATCACCTATTTCGTGCGTTGAACAATTCCTTCAATCAGAAATTCTTTGATCATCTTGATGCTGTGAAAACTGCCATCCAAGACTTTTTTGACTCAAAACCGCCAGAATTTTACCGCCGTGGGATTCATCTCCTACCAGAAAGATGGCAAGAGGTCCTAGATAGCAATGGGAATTATGCACAATAATAGGTACTGTTCATTTTGCGTTTATTTGCCCTTCTTTATGGGTAATAAAAACGGGTAGAACTTTTGCACTCACCCGATAGTTAAAGCACTACCACCTGGACCAAGGCTTCCCTATGCCGGGGCTCTTGGTGTTTTTGCCATTGGTCTCGACAAGAGATGTAAATTGTGGCCAAATAATTGTACCCGCAGAAACGAACGACACACAGGAGGAGAAAGTTACATCCATACCGATGTCGGGATTCGAACCCAGGTTCCGGCACAACTGCCTCTTGGCAGGCCGTCGCATAGACCACGAATATTCTTAATATTTATATATGGATGTAAATATTACAAAAAAAAAAAAAACTTGTTTATAAAACTTCATCATTATTCGAATTTGCAAACTTATGATTTGGCATTCTTGCACATTTCCACTGGAGCACTAGGACTTTCCAAAAACCTAATAGAAATTTCAACTATTTGATTCTTTTATAATATTACTTTTATACATGTTACATGTAAAGAAAAATTATTTTGCAAGGAAAAATGCAAAAAAAAAAGTTGAACTTCAACTACTTCCATACCTTCTTAATTCAAATTTGAGCTTGAAAAAGGAACGAAGAACAGTTCCAAAAATTTGAGTTTTATAGTATTTATTTATTTAAGTTTAAATAAATAATTTATTTGAGAAGATTAATTATGTTTTATTTAATACAATGAAGCTTAAACTAACTATTTTCATAATTATTTTTATTTTTAAACATTCTGTAATAAAAATAATTGATTAGCAAAATAACACAGATATAAACATTCAACAAAAATAAACATCTGAACCAGGAACAAAATTAATTAAGACGGAAGAAATGAATATAAAGATTATTAAAAAATAAAAATGATCAGCAACACGAGGAAGAGAATGAAATTAATCTGCTCGTTATTATAAACTTGTTTATTAAAATTTAAAAATACTCCATACTTTTTTTGTTGTAATTATATAGAACGTATTCTTTGTAATAATTGTATAGAACTTACACTATGAACCTTATTCTTTGTAATAATTCTTAAGAAATTACACTATGAACCTTATTCTTTGTTGTAACTGCCTTAGTTTTAAATTTTTTCAAAATGTAGCCTGAAGAAACAGGGAAAGATTATTACCCTGCGAAATATCGCTGGGAAAGTATGGAGTTTTTTTTAGTCTTCTGATACAAGTATCAGAAGACTTATATTCCCGTTTTTGAGGACAAGTATCATTAAAATCTCATTAAATTATCATTAAGCACAACAATCACAACAATTGCGTCTTTTGCATGCGCAACAATCACATTTATAATGCAGCTCTACAACAATCACAATAAACGCAATAATTATGCCTTTTGCATTCGCAACAATCACATTAATAATTAAAGGAAATTAAAGCAATATCAATGCTATTTTATTATCAGAAGATGTTGCGAAGCATTGTGATTGGTTTACTAATCGCTTTCCCTATCTTGTTTAATAATACAGTAGAGCCCCCGATTATCCGCGAGTTCCGCGAAATTTTTTTTTAATTACGAACCTCAAAAAAAAAACAATTTTATCCAAGCCAACAACAGGGAAAAAACGATAGGCCTTACAGTGCGAAGGTCGAAAATTTCTGACAGGTTTATTGTGCATCGTGATCCTATAGGCCTTCTCGGAATTTGTGGATGCAAACGTAGAGCAAAGTTTTCTGCTTTACTGTACATATTTTAAAAGTTTTACATATTATGTTTTTTGTATAATAAAACGTGTTTTTAATGGTGAAATATTTTTTTTCATGTTTACACCTCATTTTTAGTCTTTTTTCAGGTTATCCGCGATTTTCGTTATCCGCGAAGCCCTTGCCACCCAATTCCGCGGATAATCGGGGCTCTACTGTAAACAAGAATGAAATTAATTAATGCCTAATAAAAATGAAACAGAAGCAGGAGGAAAAGAAAAAAATAATTAAAGCAAAAAAACGAAAGAACAGCCTTTCAAAAATATTACTGATCAGCAAAAGAAGAAAATTAAAGTAAATCCTAACAAAAATAAAACTGAACACCAAAGTAGCAGAAGAACCATATTAATTAAAGCAAAAGAACGAAAGTTAAGCTTTACAAAGTAATCGTTCAAATAGATTAGAATTGTAATTGTGTGGGAAAAAAGTACGTAATGTGTTTACTGGTGATATTTACAAAATCTAAGAAAGTTAGAGTGAGGTACTGTTGATGCTGTAGGTTTCTATGAACAGACATTACACACGATTCCCGAAATCACTCAAGGCCACTGTTAACACACGGTAAGTATTTAGATCCCATCCCTCTGTTGCACTAATCTACGTCATATTTCATGTTAAGTTTTTCTACACGTCACTGGCATACCTGAGGGTAACCACTCCCCCATCAGCAAAAAGAACTTAACTTTTTTTTTTTGTTGAATGGCTACGAGGACCATCATAACCCTATCCCTCCCCCCCATTTCAAATTCTTAGACACGCCTCTGCTTGATATGATATATTATGCTTATTTAGGTCAAGTTTAAGAACAATTTTGCTTAAGGGCCTAAACCTGGTGAGGAGAATAAAAAGCATTAAACTTCCGGAAGTACTTGGAGTTACTAAATATCGAGAAAGTTTTGCAATGGTTGGTTTGTTTTTGATTAGCATTTGAAATATAAATCAAAATAACATCTAATTTCACGTGAATTTGTTGAGATTAAAAAATCATTAAAAACAAGTGAATATAATTTTGTGCTAAAGCATAAATTAAGGGCGACCCATAATAATATAAAAAAATTAAAAATAATAAGAATAAAAAAAAAGGAAGTATATTAACTAAAGGAAAAATAAAAAATAAAAAGTTAGGAAAAGAACGTTAGGAAAACAGTAGATACACGGATTCGAACCGACAACATTCAGCATGAGTCCGGTAACTTACGGATCACGCTACAGCTCACGACTAAAATTGTGTGTGGTCGGTTCGCACCGAAGTGCGAGCTTCGTTGCCGAAGCATCCGTGCTCCAGGGAGCGCTAGTGTTCCCAAGACGGCGAACCCCTAGCAGACTCCCTAGAATTACAAGGGAAAGATACTGGGGTGGTTTCCCGTGGCCTTCCCCAGGACGCCATTAAGGTTGCATTTCTGACATTTAAAACGACCCCAGGAACGACTAAAATTAGATGGTTGCATTTCTGACATTTAAGCTAATAGCGGAAATTCAATGTAAGCAATGCCAAATATATCGAATATGAGGGGTCGTTGGTCCCTAAAAATACCACATTCCTATGTTGTTTGGGTCTCTGAACACGATGGTGAAATCCGTTTGTCGATCTGACCTTCCGTTCGAGAGTTGTTAGGGGTGGACAGACACGGACGGACAGAATAGCTACCGATTTTGGTCGCTATCACAATAGCTCCCAAATGGTCGATAATAACAACAATAATTATAATAAAATGATTTTTCCTCTTGCCTAGAAATCAGGAGCATCCCTGATTAATTCAGATTTGGTCAAGGACTAGGAAATCTTAAAATCAAAATTATTCTGATTCAAACGTAACAGCATAGGCGGAGGAAAAAAATAAATAAATATAAGTTGACATGCATTATTCGCGTTTAACTAACAAATTTCTCATAAATTAAATTATCCATAAGTTACCTTCAGTGGTAATTTAAAATATTTTAAGGTTTGCGAGCGAGTATTTGGAAAACTGCGAAAATAACTCCAGTATATAAAAAAGGAAAAATTGATGATATAAAAAATTATAGGCCAATTTCTGTTCTTTCCAATATGTCAAAAATTATAGAAACATGCTTAACTAATACAATATATAACTTTCTGTATAAATATAAATTACTAAAAAAAGAACAATTTGCATATCAAAAAAATTTAAGTACTGATAAACTCTTTCAAGATTTCCAAAAAATCATAAATTGTGCATTAAATAACGGTTATTATATATATATTATTTTTATAGATTTTGAGAAAGCATTTGATAGTATTAATCATAAGATATTGATAGAAAAATTACTTCATATTGGAATAAGAGGCAATATGATAGAAATATTAAAAAACTATTTAAAAAATAGAAAAATAAGAATTAATTTAAATTCAAAATTAGGTAAAACATATAAATTAAAAACAGGAATTCCTCAAGGTTCAAACTTAGGGCCACTTTTATTTATTTTATACTTAAATACATTATATAGTACAATATCAACATCAAAAATTTTTGCTTATGCTGATGACATCATATTGATAAATATAAATGAAAATTATGAAACTGCAGAATACAATATACAAAAAGACTTTAATAAATTAATTATTTGGACACACAATAATAAAATGAAAATAAATAGTGAAAAAACAAAACTAATGATATTGAAAACAAAAAATAAATTTTTACATACAAATCCAGTAATAAAATATCATGATTATAATTGTTTATTCGATGATGACATAAACTTCCAAAGTTGTAATTGTGAAAATATTGAAATTATTAAAACAATTAGATATCTAGGTTTATATATTAATGATCAATTCTCTTGGAAAACACATTATTTATATATATTAAATAAACTTAATTCATTAATATATATGTTTCAACATATAAAGGGTATCTTTTCTATAAGATACAAGATGTTAATATATAAATCATTTGTAGATTCATTAATAAATTATGGATTATGTTGTTGGGTACATTTAGGTAATACAGACACTAATAACATAAATAGAATATTAAATAAAATAATGAATTACATAATACAAGATTATTGTATATTAACAAAGAATGAAAAAATACAGATAAGAATAAAATATAAAATTTTAATGCCAAAAGAAAAAATATTATATTCTTTAATAATAAATAACTTTTATAAAATTAGAAATCAAATTAGAAATTATAACTTAGAAAATATTACTAGAAATACATTAATAAAGATTTTATATTATGAAAATCCTAAGAACAACTTTGGATTAAGAAATAAAAATAGAATTCTATTAAAGATTTTTATGCAAATTACAAATGAATTAAAACAAAATAAATTTAATAAAATAAGTATATTAAAAAAGCAAATACTGAAAAAAATAATATTTGGCGAAATTATCTGGAATATTTAGGTATTTTTGATTACATATACTATATTTATATTTTGTGTGTTTTTGGTCTTGTGTATTGATATTTTGTTTATATATTTTTTAGTTGAATAATTTTGGCATGAGAGATTGTTATTTAAAGTTTTATTTTCACAATTAGATTTAGAAATTTTTAATGTTATACAGTATAAACATTATGTTATACAGTAATGTTATACAGTATAAACTTTGAAAGAAAGAAATTGTAATTAGAATAATAAGTAAAAAATAATTTGGGAACCTTAAATTTGATTGTAATGAATGATATTTATAATAATTTTCTTTTTGTATTTGATTTTCTTTTTATATTTCTGTGATATATTGATTTTTATATAATTATATAATTGAATCTAATTTAAGTATAATTCGTATAATTGCGTAATTATATAATTTTTATATGATTTTATATGATTAATACTTTTTAAATTACAAATATAAATTATTTATACTTTCAGCACCTGCATCACAGGATTTCATTTTGAAAACCTAGCAGGACTGTAATTTTAAATTTAGAAATAAATAAATAAAAAAATAAACGAAAAAACGAATTTTTCCAAAGGCGGCCGGCTATCAATTTTATCCAGAAATAGCCATTTTTAAGAAAAAAAAGTTTTAACGAAAAAACGAATTTTTCCAAAGGCGGCCGGCTATCAATTTTATCCAGAAATAGCC
>JAFIDM010004315.1:28621530-28653588 GCA_023159025.1 Thereuonema tuberculata
CGAAAGATTATAATATAAAACAAAAAAAAAAAAAAAAAAAAAAAAAAAAAAATTTTTTTCCCCCCCCCCCCCCCCCCCCCCCAACGAGATGTTTGCCACTTCAATCTAAATGCTAACATTCCGCATTTGATATTATGCATTTGATTAAACATTTAACTCAATATCCCAAAATGTGCGTTAGAGTGAAAAGAAATGATTAGAACAAAGAAAGTTTTAGAATGCAATTTTAAATCACAATAAACATATCCATCTACAGTTAAGATAATTCAAAAAACATAGGATCTCAGAAGGAAAATTTCTATTGATGAGCAATAGGTAAAGTTTTCTTTGAACCAGAAACCAAAATACATTGGCATTTAAGTCCAACATCACTATAACTCAAAAACTAGAGTCCATTTCTCTGTAAAAAGGTTTTACAGTAAATTGTTTTTTTCTCAAAAGTTATTAATCACTGTATTGTTTACTTTCCCTTTCTTTCTAACTTTTATTTTATTCGCTATATCCTTTTGTGTGACTGGACAATTATCTATTTATTTATTTATTTATTTATTTATTTGTTTGTTCATTTGTTTTAATTATATAAATTTTCTTTTTGCGAAATTACGATGCAAGCATTCGAAAGTTGGCTTATCAATTATTCTTTATTTTATGAACCGCTTTAGAAGAATAAAGGCAACTAATTCACTATTCTGCATTTCAAAATAAATTTCCCAGTCAATGATTTGGTAATGAAGATTGATGGGAATAATTTTATTGAAACAAAAGCCAAAGATGAAATTGTAACACCGAGTTCTGCACAGCTGACCTTCTTTGTGAAGTATCTCACCTTTCGATGCTCAAGTTCCTGGTAGCCTAGTGAAGGCCATTGGCGGGTAGGTGGTTGAAAGAAGGCGTCCCTGAACTTGACACGGTAACGGACGCCCTATATGGATCGAGAAATACA
Source organism: Thereuonema tuberculata (assembly GCA_023159025.1). Taxonomy (NCBI): domain Eukaryota; kingdom Metazoa; phylum Arthropoda; class Chilopoda; order Scutigeromorpha; family Scutigeridae; genus Thereuonema; species Thereuonema tuberculata. The sequence goes on from JAFIDM010004315.1 coordinate 28,622,474, forward strand.
TCATCAAACCCGTTAAGCAATGGATAAACTAAAAGATCAGAATCATCCGAGGAGCGAAAACATGAGGATCTGGTGTGTATCTTGCATTTTGGTTATCGCTTTAGTTTCTAAGGTAAGAGCATTTATTTAGACGACGATTTATAAAACAATTCCGCTTAAATGTTTCTCATATCTAGTCTTAATTAAATTGTCAATAAAATTGTAATTAGCGTTTTATCGTAGTTTTATTTTTTTTATTTATTTATTTTAAAGAATGACTGAACTAAAAACAATAATATTGTTTACTGTTAACTACAGTTCTATGAGAATTAGTATTAATCCTTTTTACAAGCTACGTTCTTATATTTTTTCTAAACTTTTGAAAAAAAAAAAATTAGCAAATAACTTAAGAATTTTATTCACGTTATATAAATAATAAATAAAAAAAAATTAATTGCCTAAAATTCCCCAAAGTTTTTATTTATGATGATCTACTGTAATACAAACTGGTGATGAAATTAGAACTGCTTGAGAACAATTTAGAAGGTGATAAAAATAAGGTTTTGAAATGGACAGACGGTAACTAAATAACAATAAATAAAATAAAACAAAATTTATGTTGATAAAAACAAAAAATAAACAAATTGACGTAGCATCTGAAATTAAACACCCCTATCTACTACATATAACAAATATAACAAATAGTTCTTGTACGAATAACAATTTGGAAGTAATTAAAGCTATAAATTTTAGATATTCATAAAAATAAGAATTATGCATGGTATGATCACTATATTTATATCATTAAACATTAAATAGTTTCGTACGTTCTAATAAATTAGAAATAAAAATAAATCAGATTAATAGAGTTTTTGATCAATTCATAAGATATAAATAGTTAATATTTCCACTTTAAAATAAATGATATTTGAAAAGCTAATTACAGGAATCAAAATGGCAGAATTGATTCAAAAATAATAAATTACAACGATTACTATTAATTTAGCTGTAATGATTCTGATATTGCTGAACTTTTAGTATATTTATAACAACTTTAATAAAATATCTATTGTTTGTTTAACATTGTGTCATTTGTAATGACTTCATGCTATTAATATAAGTTTTCACATTTATAAAAAAAAAAATCTATTATTAAAGTCATTAATCCTAAATTTATTTCCTAAGTTTATTTTGAGGCTTTTTTTAGAAGCTAAATTGAATTTCCGTTTATTCATAAAATCATTGTGAAATGATGCGCAAGAAATGGGTCATACAGAGCACAAGGTGAATCTCGATAACAAACAAAATAATAGAACTCCTCTCATGACACTGCGCAAGAAAAAAATTCAATTAAAGTCTCTTTCCAACTGATTCGTTTGTATTGTTTAGTTTTTATCTGATTTGTAAGTCTCTCATATTCTGATCACAGTCTCAAACAAAATGGTGGAAGCAGCTGCGAAGGGTGAACGGTTACTTTGCAAAAAAAAAAAAACAATTTTAATAAGCTTAATATGTATAGTTAAATAATTGTTTAAGCTACTAGCATAATCAAATGGAAATAGCTTTGAACAACAATAACCAACCATCTGCACAAACCTCAGCGTTGTTATTTTAATACTAGGCCATCCCCCTGTGCCCCCCCCCCCCCCGCGTCATTGTTGACGGAGGGAAGCTAAATAAATGAACATTGAAATTGAAATTTTAATCTAGTAGGTTATTTTTCTTTTTTCACTGGCTCTTCTCTCATTGCGCCACACACACATAAAGGGAGTGATAAGAAACAATAATTTGAACGCAGTACCCGTGGCCTAATGGTTAGGACGTCTGATTTCGAATCAAAAGGTTGCAGGTTCGATTCCCGTCGCAAACGTTTCATTACAGAATTTTTTTCACAGAAAATTTTGAAGTTCAATAATGCTCAGTTTGAATCTGTCTACTTCCTCCAACAATGAACAAAACCGTTTTCCAGTGTTGCACTTGTCCACGCAACAATGCAACAGGAACAACAACCGTGTTCCATTGTTGCACTGCACCGAACATACAGAGAAATAAAAGATTTTATATAATACATGATTATAAATTTGTCTTGTTATTTATTCATGTAAAATTGTTATTAATATTGCTAAATGCACCTACTGAGTGGAGAATTTACAACTCATCAAACTTGTTTACTAATGCGCATTCAAAAACTGTGCCAATAAAGATAGCCTACTAATTAATAGACTTATTCTTCCTAGGTTTTGGGAGCAGGGCTTCTGTGGGTAAGGGTGGCTCATTATGAGAACAAACACCACCGATTGCTCAATGGAAGTTGCTGTGAACCACCAGACACCGACTCCAGTTCCTGCATTCAATCCTGTTTCGCTCAATTACAAGTCTGTTCGACCCTCGGGTGTGGGGTGACCTTACTTGATGAGCCTCAGCAAGTTTGGCTCCCAATTCAGGTAGGATAACATTTTAAGTATCTATTCTCATATTACCGAAAATGCAATGTTTATGAAAGATAAATTACACTTAATAATGAAAAGTCGTATTTATTAAAACAGATAAAAATAGCATCCATTTTCGCTCTCTGTCATTAAGAATGCATCCTTCAACTACAAATTATCATGTAAGACTCCTTATGTTCATAGGAAACGTAATTCGTATCCTATCATTTGTAGAAACTAAAATCTGAATTTTATTTTGAAATGGTTTAATTCTGGGACAGGTGACTCGAATACAGATTTAATTAGAGGAATATTCATGCAAAAGTTAATTCCTTCGCAAAAGTTAATTCATGCAAAGTAAAACCCTTTTACAATTAACACAAGCCATTTTGGAGGATGGATAAATTGAAAATAGTAATAAAAAGAAACAAAATTGGATCCCTGATTGACATTTCAATACCCAATATAGCAATCTATTAGATTATAATCAGAGAAAAAAGGCAAAAAAAAAAGCAGAACTTGCATTGGAAATAAAAGAATAATTGAAATTCGAGAAAGTTCAGATGGTTTCTATTATAATTTTGGCTAAGGGTATAATTGCAAATTCATTATGTCATTCACTGTCTATTTTGGATATTGAACAATGTATCCTTTAGCTTTTGCAAATGGCAGCAATACTAAATACTTGAAATATCGATAGAAAATGCTGGAACGAGAACAATTGTTATTTTCTTGAACATACGATTACTTTGACCTTCATTATCCGTATAGTACGGGTCAATTATGAATGCAAACCAAATTTAAGCTTTACGGGTTTCTGAATGTTTAAACTGTAGAAATAAAACATAAGTGGCTTTATTAAATTAGCTTAAGTAAATCCGACATTGTTCGTTAATTTGCGGTTTTTGCAGCTCTCTTAGGCTTAGCGCGCATCTGAGAAAATCAGCCACACTGAGAGGGGTGAACTTCATTATAGAGAACCCTTTTACTGCCTGCCTCCAGCAGTATAATGGTCACCTTCTATTGTGAGAATCCCCTCTTCTCAACTTCTCTGGATAAATCCTGTATTATTTTCCGAGCCTCCAGCAAAAAGAGGGTTCTCTAATGAAGTTCTCCCCTGTCAGCGTCGCTGATTTTCGCAGGTGCGCGCTTAGCCTTTCTCTCAACGAAACTGAATTGCACATTTTTCAAGTTTGTGTGAAATAAAATCGGGATCTAGTTACTCTGCTTCCGTCCTGCTTATAATTGTGTAGATAATTGTACACGTATCCCTCGTTACAAGTTCTAAACAGATCTTCTAATTTGATATGCACATTTATGGACAATACACTATCTCTTTGTATTTGCAAAACTTGTCCTTAAGACCAATTTAAAAGAAGAGAGTGAATGGCTTTTTTTTCTGATTGGTAAAAATAGACCAAATGCTTCTAATGACAATGTGAATGGTCAGTAAAGGAACAATGTTATTCATTTATTAATAAAATTCATTTTATAATCGGGAAAAAAAATATGGAAAGTTGTAGTCTGTTTTCTTAAAAATACAAATGGAATAATTGACTGAAAAGATGACTTAGCAATGAAAGATTAATTTACAAGAAGCTTATCTTAGATATAATTTACAAAAATATTTTAAAGAACTTCAATCTTCGTACCATTAGCGCAAATTGTAAAGTATTCTTGTATTGAAAGCTTAAGATTTATTTATCTTAATGTCGCATTTTTTTTTTTTATAGCAATCTTTGAATTCAATCAATTTACACACACACACACACACAAATAAATAAATAAATAAATAAATAAATAAATAAATAAATAAATAAATAAATAAATAAATATAAATGAACGATTTATAGTCATAGGAAACATTAGCATGGACTTTGGCATCTGCAAAGCAAAATCAACTTTAATTTGTACTAAATTAATAAATAATTTCAATATAAAATATATTTAGATTTTTTTTTCTATTCCTGAGAACATTTTAAAGAACTTTTATTCAAATTACTCTGTTAATGACGTGTATAATTATCAACTTTAAATCGTTACTTACCTTTTCTTTGACTCTTCGTATAGTTCAGGAAAGGGAATCAATTCTTTCTCTTTTTTCTCGGTTTTTTTTTTTTTAATTTTCTTTACAAAATTTCAGCTCAAATAAAAGAGAAATATATACTAACAGTTACCAATAGAAACAATCGAAGAATTATAGAAATAAAAATGACTGCTTTGTATATCTTCCTATAGAGTGTGAGCAAAAATTTCTTCAGATAGAAAAATACAACAATGATTTAACGACGTAGTATTGTCAGACTTTTGATATTGAAAATTGCATTTCAAAAATGTGACATCAAAATTTTACATTTCTTTAATTTACATTAATAAGATTGAGAAATGAAATTTATGTCAATATTGTTCTTATATTTAAAAATTTGAAATTTGAAATTAGAACATTCTCTTTGTTAGCAAATACACGTTGTCTTTTATTAATTAGATATTTTTTTTTCTTTTGTAAAATAATATTTGCCAAATGTAATATTACGCCAATTAATTTTATTTCAAGTTAAAAGTAAAATTTTCCCAAAATAAATTTGATTTGGAAAATAATTATTCAAGACAGTATAATTCAATACTGAATTATACTATTTAGTTGAAAACAGAAGAAAAGAAAAAAGCACGAAAAAGAAATACGTAGAAAACATTAGAAAAACATACGTAGAAAACACTAAATTCTTCGAAATTAGTGGAATAAAATTAATTCATCATAAAGCTCCAGAAACCAAATTTTTATTCCCCAAATTTATGTTATTTAGCAATTTTCAAGCTTTTTTTTTTTTTTTAATCGAAAAAAAAAAAAAAAGAACCTTGTTTTGAGGCAGAAATTCTTAGAATTAATCCATGATTTTTTTGCATAACTTAAATGGCTATATATAACTTCCTGCTGAATGCATATTAATGATGAGAAGGCGTATGTCTGCTCTTTAAGGAGCATCAAATCCGGCTTCCAAAATTAGTGCCCACGCGGAAGTTGACTTTACATTCAGACTGGTCACATTCACAACCGATTGTTTATACGGGGCAGAGGAATATTAGGTAATAGAAATACTTCCAACTACTTGGGCGAATATTTCGTCTTTTAAATGAAGTTATCATAGCCTTCTTTCTTTTTTTTTTCTGTTAATAATTTAAATAAATAAATATTTAACAATTAACCAAACCCCTATTAAGGTATTATTAGGATAGCTCCTAATATAAACCAGAGAAAATATGGTTATGAATAAAAAAGCTTTAAAATGTAATTTAACTCAAAACACTTAGTAAAAATTTGTTCATTCAATGTCCATTCATGTATCATCAACGTAACTTATTTATCTCAAAGTTGAAGGGAAAACTAATACTGAAATTGATATTATCATTTTTTTAATAAAAAAAAAATTGATATTATCATTTTTTTAATAAAAAAAAAATTGATATTTTTTTTAGGTTGTTAAAAGGAAAATATCTATTGAATTTGGAATGTATTGGAACTTCAGATCTTATAGGTACGAGGGGCCAAAACTCACTGCAGAAAACTTTTAAATTTTAAAGTGCAATAAATCATATGTTGAAAACTACGTGTCTTACACCTCAAACGTTCCTGGTTGATGATGACGCAGAGTTCCTATCGGCTGTTACAGGGTGACCCAGAAATAAGGAATTTGTCGTCAAAAACCTCCAATACACAAATTACTGTAATATAACTGCCTAAGGTAGGGTGACCAGACGTCCCTTATTTTACAGGATTGTCCCGTTTTTTGAGGGTGTGTCCCATTGTCCCGATAAATTTAATACAGGACTCATAACTGTCCCGTATTTTAATGCAATTTCAAGATAACTATTTATCCTCATTTTTTAGTTTTATTTTCTGCCGTTGAAAACGTGGATAACTATGGATACACACGTATTAAGGTATCTCAAATATTTTATTTTCAAACTCTGGTCACCCTAGCCTATGGCTCAAAACTCTTAGGCAGATATGAAAGAGAATCACATTACTCTATTAAAAAAGCATCAATAGTACCATTTGATAGATGGCTAGGTGTAACCTAGGACATTTCTGTTGTAGTAATAACCAGGGATTCTAGGACTCTCGTAGAGATCAAATCCGCCACCTGCAACCTACAGCTAAGAACAAATTCCACTGATGCCCAAATTTCATTACCATGACAGATAGTGTCTAGCAAACCTAATTGTAATATCCAGTCTTTAAGAACTATTTTATGGAATTTTCAGAAGTTGGCACAAGTTGTAAATCTTTTTGGCGATTTCGTACACGAAAAGTGTAAAAGGCAGGAAGCTCTCTCATTGATTCTGAACGTCTGTCTGTCTGTCACCACATCTACAGTCGAAACTAGAAGAGACAGACATGAGACTTATTGAAATCCTCATAACTTGTAGAAGTGGGCAAAAATACGAGTTTTCAGGTCTACCGTCATTTCATGTCTCGCAGGAAGTGGCCAAAAAACGAAACCCATTCGAAGTCGTTATGATCTTCTGTACATTGTGAAACCAGTTTATGTCTTTTGATTTTGTTAATAAAATTTCAAATGTTTTCCAAAATCACAATGCAGACATTGATAATAAGATGGAAGATTACACTGAGCTAAGGATTTTTGAATAGTAATTTTGAGAAAATATACAGTACGGTCATAGATTTTGGTATGTTGTTTTGATAGTACAGTATTTACAAAGATTAATTTATATAATTCATGAAGACAAACAGATCAAAGATTTCAGGTTTTCCCTTAACGATTGAAATTTTCTTGTTTATACTTTGACAAATCAGTTTAATTTTTCTCCTGCCTCTTCCCCTTCATCCAATTACATCAAATGAATTAAAAACAAAATCTTTTTTTACTGAAAACAATATTTTTGGGAAGCGTGGCAAATAATAAACTCACCATTCTTAATAATGATTTATAAAAAAAAAATATATTTGTGGTACAAATCCATTTTATTTTTATTAATTTTTAAATTTTCTTTGCAATTGCAGGGAGAACCAAAATTTGTTGTAGAAGTATGGCATAAAGCAAAAAACAGAAATTCTTCAGGAATAAACTTTGGAGGTAACTTTTATATATAAATTCAATGATAAATAAGTTCCATCTACATTTTTTTTTTCTGATTATGTCCTCCTATTATATCAAAAAAGCTAACTTCCTCTTGGCCATCATAACAAAAGAGGTCATCGTGAATCTTTATTAAACTGATGGGAACTAATTGAAATACCATGAAGCAGCATCGAATCAGTTTCCAAGGTCAAATCAGAATGAATTTACAGACTAAATATATGTTGCAGTAGTATATTACATAATATATCTCTAAATAGAATACATCTCACAATGATCCTGTAGCTCTGTATGCAAATTAGAGTTTTATACTAGATTTTATTAAAAATAGTTCAAGCATCTTTCTTCTTTGTTTGAGGTAAATCACTTAATAGAAGTCAACAGAGGAAACGTGTTGATAAGCATGAGACAGAATATATCAACAAATTGGAAAAGAATTGGATAAAGTTAATGGTGCAGTGGTATAGTAAGAGTGAACAGATGAAATAAGGCTGAATGTGGAGATGCCTAGTAAATAATCTTCAGAATGCCACAAACCACTATCAAGCTAACCATCCAATTGCAAAAAAATTACTGTAGGTTCAAATTATGGCATTTCTTGTAATATGTGATTTTTTTTTTCACGTATCATACAAGGGGAGATCGAAAAATAACACACAACAATGTTTTTACGGAATATTATTTCGGTCCAGAAGTTCAAATTGTGGAAGATAGATAGTCTGAATCCTGCACTAGAGAGCAATTGCTCAATCAGGTGTCGCCCTGGTGAAATGACCATGAACTACTGAGTAAGATGTATGTTTGCTATCATCATCGACTTGTGAAGAGGAGCAAGGTGTAGTTCGTTTTTTGTGGGCAAAATGAACTCCCCCCCCCACCCGAGTGAAATCCACAGAGAAATGTTGGAGGTGTATGATGCTGATTATCTGGACCATAGTAACAGATGGTTCTCCAGATGGTGTAGGATCTTCGAAGAGGGCTGAGTAAACCTTACTGATGAAACACGTTCCGGCCAACCAGTGACTGCTGCAACACCACTTAATGTCACAGGCATTGAGGCGGCAATTCGAAACGATCGGCACATCAATCTGTGGACACAACAATTCAACATTTATTACGGTACAGTGTACGGCACTGTGCATGACAGATTGAGGTTTCGCAAAGTCAGTGTGCTGGGTATCCAAAAATCTGTCAGATGTGCAGAAGGGCCAGAGAATGATGTCATGCTTGGACTACTTGGAGTGTTATGCTGAAGAAGGTCATGACTTTCTGGAAGGTGTAGTGACTAGCGATGAATCTTGGGCATACTAGTACACGCCTGAAACAAAGCAGGAGAGTATGGTATGAAAACATTCTGGGTCTCCACCACCAAAGAAATTCAAAGTCAACCATCAGCGAAAAAAGTTCTGGTGACTGTGTTCTGGGACATGGATAGCATACTCTTGGCAGAGTTTCTTCCAACCAGGACCACTGTGAATGCCGCAACCTATACTAGAACATTGACAAAGTTGCTTCGTGCCCTTCAAGACAAACGCCCTAACAGAAACGCTGCAAATGTCAGACTTCTTCACGACAATGCTCGTCCCCATGTCGCAGCTTCTGTTCGTGAAAAAAAATCGAGAAGTTTGGCTGGGAGGTGCTCCAACCCTATAGTCAAGACCTCGCACCGTCTGACTTTCACCTCTTCGGACCACTGAAGAAATTCCTAGGAGGCCAACGCTTCAGTTCAAATGAAATGAAGAAGTGAAATCGATCGTGAGCAGGTGCCTACAATCCCAGGAAACAGTTCTATAAACGAGAAATATTAAAGTTGGTGTCACGATGGGAGAAATGTGTTGAGAGGCTTGGTTCATATGTTGAAAAATAGATAACACCTGTAGTTTGTTTGTGCATTATTTTTTTTTCTTACCTATTAAATATTTTGCAAAAAAAAATTATTGTGCATAACTTTTTGATCTCTCCTCATAGATATGATGATGATATCTTAATAATATGGAGAGGTTCTATGAGACAGTTCAGGATATTCTATGAGTATATCAATTCTATCGACACTTCTATCAAAATTTACTGAAGAATAAATAGGCAATAAAGTAGAATATTTAGATCCTTTACTATATAATAGAAAGGATTACATTGAAAAATGGGAGAATGAGAAAATGAGAAAAATTATAAAATTGTAATTGTTAAATTTCCATTAAGGACTTGGAACAAATGTTAAAAAGGAAATTATTAGGAATTGCATGAGGAGAATAACCACTAATACAATGAATAAGGAATTATGGGCAAGAAAAATACAGTTTTAAAACAAATTAAATGTTAATGAATTACCCATCAGATTTCATTAGTTGTATTAAAGGTTTTTTTTTTTTTTTTTTTTTCTTTAAGAAATAGACAGTAATAAAAATTGCAAAAACAGGAAAACGTAAAGTATGATAGGATTCTCAAAGTACAACAAGGTATACAACAAATTAAAGAAATTAATTTACAGGGTTCAAGTATACAGAGACTTGAAAACTATATACTATAGGTGTGCTATACAAATTAAAATGCAGGGATTGTATTTATTATGGAAGAACATTATGAGAAAGCGCCCTAGAACACAGTGTAGAAGCAACAGAAAAAATATATCAGATTGGATGGATCACTGCCTGGAGAATAACAATCTGACCCTGCAGCCGAGATACAATATAAAATCAAGGACGATAACTGAAAGATTTATAGTTGAAGCGATGATAATTAGCAACTTTGATTGTATCAAAAAACAAAGGAATACAAATCAATGATTATTCAGTAAATTTATTTACAGAAAGTATAAAAAATGTGCAAAAATTCATGTAGTTATTATATAAATGAAGTTAGGGAATGTAACTCAATAATTATTTTGAACAATGTTTATGAATGTGTCTATATTATGCTTTTGTTATACTGAGTAATGCTTAACGAAATGCTGTTTTGTTATATTTGAATTTATTTTATGAAATTGTAGGAATAGGCTTGATATTTATACCAAACTTATTTTTTAACTGAAGATGGATCAGCAATCTTTCAGTCAATCGAAATATTGTGATTGGACTAAAAAAACAGCAATATATGAGAAGATATGTTGTTTTTTGATTACTAATATATATAGTTGAAATGAGTTATATTATGATGCCCTAATTATCATTTTTTTCTAATCATATTTCTTATCAAATATTCCTGCTTTTAATCTAAACTAATTCAGTTTTTAATTTCCTATTATATCCTAGGTCAAGTCAAAGGTTTAATTGCCCAGTTTCTACCCGAAATTCAACTTCTCCCAAATAAAAACTGGACATCATTTCGTTTCCAAAACCAAAATATTGTTCTTGATTTGCAAATGCAAGTTCAGTGTGAAGAAAACTCAACTCTGTCAAATTGCAGAAATCCCTGTAAGGATTGTGTAGCTCAATCTAGGACGTTTTTCTCAGGAAATTTCTTCAATGTATTCTCTGGTTTTCAAAATATGTTTGGAAACTTTGTAAGCAGATTTTCTGGATTTTCAAATAGAATCAGTAATATTGTCAGTTTATTAGATGTAATGCGAAGGATTCTAACTTACATGTCTTAAATCTAACCTAAAATTTCTAATAATATGCATGCACACCTGAAACAAGCTGAAAACTGCTATTTTACATCATTTCTATAGAATATTTTGCCAAGTATCTGAATTTGCCATTACAGCGATGCAATACTCATTAAGAAGATGGTATAGCAATCAAATCTCTCGATACTATTAGATAAAAGATAGCAGATTTGCTAGCGCACCAAGTTGTTACAATTTTACTATAGATTACAGCTTCATCCAGACGAATACTAGTGTTATCCCACTGTTATTTTACTTCGGTTGCAAATAAACTGAAAGTAAGCTTTACAAGAAGGAATGTTACTGGATATCTTAAAGAGTGTATCCTACAGTAACAACATATTATAATATACAGCTAATTATTTTTCATACTAGTACTATTACAGTCAAAGAAATTCATTGAATAAAATTAAAGCTTCACTATTGGATACCGTAGTTCCTTGCAGCAGCACTAAAAATATACTAATTTTATATGTTTGCTGGGATAATAAAAGATTGCACATACTGAACCGAAAGTTCTTACAAAAAAAAAACAAAAAAAAACCACCAACAAGGAGAGACAACCTGCACATCAAGGAATTTAATGCCCTTTTGTGAGATGAAACTACATATCAAGTAGTTTAAAAATACATGTGCCACTCTACTGATTTCAGGAAATTTGACATTGTTTTCATTGGATTTCCTCTATTAGCTTAAATGTCAGAAATGCATTTTGAATAAAGCATTTGTTAACGATGGCTAAACTGATAACATAACATCTTCAAATGATAAAGATCCTGTGATCGAATCCGCTGCAAGTTTTTATTTTTTTATTTGCTTTTCTTTTCCTCATTTTTAGCGACCCATTTGGGAGCTGTTGTGATAGCAACCAAATTGGTACTATTGCGTTTGTCCTATCCATCCATGTCTATCCCCCCCTTAACTCCCGAATGGAAGGTTGGATCGGCAAACGGACTTCATTGTGTTCAGAGGCCCCAAACACAGTAGAAATAGGATAATTTCAGGGGCCAATGCCCCCCCCCCCCCCAGCCCAATGTTCGAGATATTTGGCATTGATTTCATTGGATTTCTGCTATTAGCTTTAATGTTAGAAATGCAACCATCTCATTTCAGTTGTCAGCTATAGCTTGATGGGCAAGATCTGGATGCTGAAGATTGTCGGTTTGATCTGTACATCTACTGTTTTTGGTTTTTTTTTTTCTTCATCTTTTTTTCCTCAATGTCCGCTTGGGTGTTTTTTTTTTTTTTTTTTTCTTATTTTCCCTTACATTAATGTATTTCCTTCTTTTTTTATTATTATTATGGGTGGCCTTTAAATTTATGCTTCAGCACAAAGTTAAATTCACTTGTTTTCAGTTTTTTCTTCTCTTGTTCTATCTGTTTTTGTTTCTTCTTCATTTTGCTAATATATTTTTTTAATTATTTGTTATTTTATTAATTTCTGGCTTACATATAATACAATTATTTATAATTTCTAATTGTAATTATAAATATTATTCTCTTTAATTAGAACAAAGTGTCATTTTATATTTCCATAAATGATCAATAGATCAGTTATATTTGACTAGCAAAATAACCGTTCAAAATCTATTCTTCATTTTTCAAGAAGAGTATTTTAAATGAGCTTAAGTGGTTTCAGAGATACACAAACCCTTCAAGAAAGTTTTCACCTTGTCTTCACCCTTAGGATGCGAATATCAAAAATTTGTGGAATACATATCTTTTCAATTTTGACAAGGAACATTCGTGTCAAATTTTGTGTTTCAAACTCAAGTGGTTTCGAATAATGCCTATTTTTTTTTAACCCTCTTTTTCACCCCTTTGATTTCTAGAAATCCATTCTTAGCGGGCACCTACGCCATAAGGGGAACATATCCCTAAAATTACAAGTTCCCAGGTTCAGCAATTTCGGCTGTGAGGTGATGAGTCAGTCAGAGAGTAGGTTTTGCCTTGTATATATAAAGATCAACTCATTTTTTTCCTTTCTTACATTAATGTAGTTTGAATTCATATTTATATTAAATTTGAACCTAAATGAAAAAAAAATAAAATAGATAAAAAATCTGAGATTACACAAAAAAGTAGATACTGTATATACTTACTGGTATATATTCTTAACTTCGATATAAACTCATTACCCTTTTTTTTATTTAATATATCCAATAGTTCAAATATTAAATAAAAATATGGAATTAATGATCAAAATAAAATTCAAGTTAATACAAACAAAACACTTATACCTATGCATTTTATTTTTACAAATTAACAATTATAACTATTTCAATTAAAAAAAATAAAGGGATTATTATTTACTCATTTCCAATTGTATTTTATTCTCTAGATTATAATAATATTTTAGGTAAAAAATGTATAATATTAAATTAAAAATAAAAATAAAGTATAAGAAATAAAAAGAATAAAGTAAATGTATAGTTGATCATTTATATAAGTAATAATGTAATAACAATGAAGTAGCAACTACATTAATATAAGGAAAAAGAAAAAAAAAAAAAAAGAGGAAAAAAATTGAAACATGCAGGAAATTCAAATTCCAAGATCTGTAGCATCCGAGGTGGCCACGTTATCAATTCAGCTATTACCAACAACTGCTTTATTCAAAATGTATTTCTTACATTTAAGCTACTACAGTAAATCCAATGAAACAATGTCAAATATTGTATCTTAAAATCCATGGTGTGTTGCCCCCCCCCCCCAAAAAAAACAACAACAACATATAGTTTTGAAGTATTTGATGTATACTTTCATCTCACAATAGGCAATAAAGTCTGTTGTACAGGGTGTAATTTATCCTTGTATTATTTATTTTCAATTATTATATAGTCAATTTCACTGTTACAATACACTATTTTGCCTATTCAGACATGGTTTTAATTAGTCGTAGGCATTCAACTTATCTCGTACCAATCTCAAATTATTTGCATGTAAGTCTTCCAGAACTTTTGGCTGATCCTTCATAAATCTCATTAACTATTTCTTCAAATCTATTAAGTTTATAACTAATGGGATTGTGTTTTTTAATAGTATTAAATCCAAATTAAAATATCTCTTGTCAATGCCGAAAAGTAGCATGCTTCAATAGTTTTATATAATTCCAGCATTTTTACATAGTATCAGGATGCAGCTGAGCACCGTTTCCAAGTATTACATCACTAGATCTGTCTCTTTCATTACTAATCCATTTTTTGAAACTTATCAAATTCATATTTTTACACATTGAAATGCATATCTTATTATTCATGAAGAAAGTGTCGATTGAAATTAAGAAAGGGGATCATACACACGGAGAACAATATACGTATATTTAATAAATTCATTAAATATATGTGCATTGTTGTCCGTGTGTATGGTCCCCTTTTTTAATTTGAAATGCATATCTGCATGCAAATCCTGTTATAATTTTTTTTCTTATTTTTGTGCATCTGATATTTCTTATTTTGAATATTTGATTCAAAACCTTATTTCAAAACCTTACTTGAGGGTTTTCACCCACCACAACACTGACTACTGATTTCCTCCAACTTTATATCCTTATTCAATAATTTTAAATTTTAACAATTTCCAATAATAAAAATAATAATAATAAAAAAAAGAAACAGAAAAGAAGGCTAGTAACAGGGAAAGACGAGAACTCTAGCAAACTTAACATTAAACTATTTATACAAACCTTATTCAGTATATTTTTTTTTTATTTATGAGTAAAAGTGATTTTTTTTGACGCTAGTAATTAAATTGTATTACTACTGATATCCTTTAGATAATGGTGAAAAATCACACAAAACTTAATGCCATACACAGTTATTTTCCCAAAGTAGAGATAAGTTTCTCATTGTAAAGATAGAATTAACTTTAAGCCTGATTAATTGAAAAAAAAAAATCAATGGTTCTATCCTATGATTTTTTTTTTTTTTTGAAAAGGCCTTAACTTAAGTAGATTTTCACTTGTAGAAAATAAAAAAGAAATTATAACTGTAATAATGAAATGTCTGCAAATAAATCATTCTGAAAAACTGCCTTTATAACTACTAAACAGTTAATCTATTTCTACAGAAGCATAATCTCTATGCATGTAAATATATAAAAATCTGTAAAAACAAATATTGAATTAATAAATAATAAACAAAAATATTACTTTATTTTCCAAAGGTATATCCAATTATATGTTGTTGTTATTTTTAGTTAATCCTTATTACATTAATCATTAAATTAAGAGATACAAATGTAAGAAATTATTTTAACAGAACAAAAACATTACACAAATCTGGTTTGTGGGAAAGAATGACAATATTTTCTTGAATCAATTATGTAGAGACATTAGTTCCAGTCATAAACAAATATGCAAATTTAATTTTCATGAAAACTTTCCAAACAATGAAATTTAATAAAATTCTTGATGAGAAAAAGCAAGCTGTAATTTTGATATTAGTTTATCATCATCAAGAATTTTCATAAAATATGTTGAAAAATCGATCCTCCTCAAAATTTTGATTGTTTTGTATTCAATTAATAATCAAAATCATAAATAAAAGTCATTTTTAATCACAGTGAACTTAATATTGCCTGAAGTCATTAATTTATTCAAAATCTTTCTTTTTATAAATTTAGAACAAAACTATAGTTGTAAAATTACAATATCTTCAATTCATTTGTCTGTCAAATCTCAACATTTTGTGAAATAACAACAGGATTACAATTATTCAGTAAAGTAATTAAATAACAATATAAAACAACATCATCAAAAATTTACTTACTTTATCTTTAAAAGTATTTCAATTTTCCTCAGTTACAAAAACAATTTAATACTTTCTAATTAAAACACAAAAACTATAAATAAAGTATTCTACTCCAACAGCTTTACATTTTAAGTCGTTTACTGTGATGCATAGTTCATCAGCATTTTCTGAAAAGATAAATGGAATTATCATCAGGAAACAGGTACATGTAATTATTAACTAAATGTAAATATCCATTATTAAGGCATGTGCACTTGATGGAAAGTAGAATCACAAATGTTCAAAACTAAAGGCATGTTATATTTCCCCTTGCTTTTCAGTCAAAGACAAATCATAATATTTTTACTAACTAAAGTTAATAGTTCTCAAATATTTTAGTAAATTTAGTGTATCTGGGATATTATTTTTCCATTTCACATTTTTTTCTTCAAAGGCAAGCAATTTTCAAATTAAAAGATTTTATTTCAAATCCATTATCTTTGCTGTACAAAGCTATGTAATTCAACCACTGTAGTTATACATTGAATGAAATATATTTTCACAAAAGTTTAAGATTCAAGGAGGCCTCATGTAAAAGGAATTACCTAAAAAGAACATTTTTTTACTAGTAATAATGTTTCACAACTAAAATTAATGGCAGATGGTTAAAGATAGATTACTAAGCTGTGTGAAGAACAATCTTGACCTTTTCCTGCAGAAAAGACAACATTCTTGGTAATTAAGATATACTTAACATGAAGCACAATGGACTGAAGAGCAGATGGTTGAAGAACGATCCAGTTTAGAAAAGGCTACTCAAAGAGCCTACTGTAAACTGTGCAAAATGATATTACATCAAGATGATCACAACTGGGCGAAGGCTAACTGGGTGACAGAACTTTAAATTTTTTGCACGCTTAGCAGGTGTACAATGTTGCGGATTTTTTTGTAAATATTAAATATGAATATTATATACAGGGTATACTTGAAATGTGATGCCAAACTTAAAGGTTGTATTCAATCATGCAAAACAACGAATAAATATCATATAAACATGGGTCTGGAAATGCTTTATTTCCAAGATATGAACAATGAACCGATACAGAGGTGTTGGCCGCACAGTCGCTCAGTTTCACAAAAAGTGCTTAAAATGTTCTCCACCGGCCGCAATGCAAGCAACACAACGTTGTTCCATCGACTGCCGAACACAGTCGATTTTGTTGCACCTATTTCTATGCAATCATGCAGTGCATGGGCGTCAGGAATCGGGGTGTTGTACACTAATGCTTTATGATAACCCCAAACGAAAAATAAGGACTCTCTTTAAATAAAAATATACAAGACTAAATTATATGTAACAGATAGTTACCATAGAGATATTTGAAAAAGAAATGCTATTAAGGAATGGTCCTGGAATGATGACAATATATAGACTCCTGATTCGTAGCCCCAGAAGTTAATATCTGGAGGAAAAAAGTTATAGCCTACTCAGATGAAATATTATAGAACTATTTACAAGTTACATGGAGAATTCAACTATTTTGGCATTTGCACAGCGAGGGAAATATTAAAGGAAAGTAATGATTAAGTTGGATCATCCTGTGGTATTCTAGAAGTGCATCACTGAATGGTTGAGACTTCTATAGATAGATAATTGCAAAATTCTATTAACTATCAACAGTTAGATAGTACAAAAAAAGGTATGTTAGATTCCACATTTAGTTTAATAGATATCAAGCGTATGATCATTCAAACATGGTCACAAATCAGTCACAAAACATGCAGACAATCCTATCTTTTGCAAATGATGGCCAATTGAAAAGTAAAGGACATTTGAAAGTAAATTTTGTAGGAGTCCAAAGGCAGATTTGAGTGGATATGCAACTAAAACATGGAGGAGGAAGAGAACCTAAAAGGCAGGATGGACAAAGTGAGGAGGTCAGAATGCATAAATGATTGCATATCAACCAAGATAGAAAATCTGGAGAAACAATGGAAAGTCATAAATTTCCAAACTTCAGGAAGAATCTATAAATAACAGTTACAGGATAAAAACTAAAAAGAGCAACTTTGCAATTTGGTGAAAACAAACAGATCATCCCCAAACAAAAATAACATAAGAAAAAAAACGAGATGCCTAATTGTTGTGAAGTAATGCTGAAGGTGAGAATGCCGATATTCAATTTTATTTTGAAAACACACAGTAATACCGTCAAGATAAACACATAAAATATTTAAGATTTAACTTAAGATTGTTATTTCAAGAAAGCAAAAAATTAATACTAATATCAATAATTTGAATTATAATTCACATTACTTCTTTAATAATATCATAATTCACTACATTAAAATATTATTTAATTCTTCATTAAAAAACCTCATGTAAATAAGATGGGCGATTACCTTTACAGGATTAAATGCATCTGTTAACTGCAAACCCAAACTCCGTACTAAAACCACAGGTACAATATCAGTGCTGTACAGTCGTTTCAGTCCATCAATTGTAGCCATAATAGGCATGATGTGCATCTGTCGCCTTTTTTCATATTCAAGAAGATGACTTAAGTTTCCTACAAATAATAAAGCAATCTTAGGAATTTAGAAGAAGTTTCAAATAATTGCTATTCTTTACACTTTATGCTATAAATGCCTTTAAACTCTTCATTCATAAAGGTTTGAATATCAATTGAAAACTAGTCAAATGAACATAAATTACATCTTCCCTTTTGCCAGCTATTGTCAATTTTTTTTTTCTTGTGATCAAGCTCTATGTTATAGTTTGTAAAATAATCAATCAATCTTTGATTAGAAATCTACTTGAAATCCTTTTATTAAATTACAAAGAACAATTGCAAGTCAATTGTAATAAATATTTGGTTTTGATATAAGTTCACTACAGTTGCTTGAAAACCTTCATGGAAATACAATATTGACATCAACTGTAAAATACAACGACAAATTCCAGTGGTAACCAATTCTAGTCACTTTACAGCTTCAAGTTCATTATAATAAGTGGAACTTTTCTGGAATTCAAAGCCAAATTCAATCTATTATTTACAAAAAACAAAAGGCAATTAAAAATCCACAAATTTAAGGCTTCATTTCATCTCATAACATTAAAACTTTTTATTACTTTATTTAGCTCTTAATTTTTATTTGCTGACTAAATGTATTCAGTATATTTATTTAAATTTTACAGAAACTTTTAGTTTTAAGCAACAGAATAAACCTTAAGATAACCCATATACCTGAAACTAAAACTACAATGACCACATAACTGGAAAATGGTCTTTTGAAATTTACACAATCATCAAATACAATTTAGGGTTATTATCAATCAATTACTGTATTAATTACTATATCAATTACTGTCATTAACAGTTCAGATTGACATTTTTAATATGCATTTTTTGAGAATTGGATTGAATGTACTAATTCTTTTACATTTCTAACTATACTTAAATTTTTGTTAATGGGGTTTAATCACTTTTACAGCTTACAAGATTTAAAACAATTCTACATTAACGGAGAATCTTTTACAAGTGAAATGGCTCCAATACTAACAATTCACTCCAAAATAATGAACCCTAAAGCAAAAAATGTGTTTGTAGAAAAAAACTAAAAGAAACTGGATTAAAAGTATTATAAAATTAAGAATACCAAAAAATTTTAAAAATTATTTGCTGAAAGTGCCATTTTTTTTTTTAATGAAACTATTTAGTTAAAATCAATATGATTACCTATCTCTTCCCCTTGATAGACAGCCTCATCTAATATATTCACAAGTTCTTGAACATCACCAAATCCAAGATTGACTCCTAAACCAGCCATAGGATGAACTTTATGGGCAGCATCTCTTTAAATAAAAAGTAAATAAATAAAGCTATTTTTAGAAATAAAGGTTAAAAAAAAAGGGAGGGGGGGTTTCTAGTTCTTATGCTTAGATATAAACAGATCAATCAGCAACATTCTGATCACTTCTCAATATAGCATATCCCATAATGAGTGTTCCTGACTCAGTAAGGTGCTACTCTTTAATTGGATAAATTGCAAAACCTACCTAGAGATATTGAGTTCCAACCCCTCAAAATAAATGGATTAGAATTAACAATGACTTTTATATATATAAAGAAAATTCTATTAAATACTGAACAAACATTTTTTTTTTTTATTAAAGTTTTGTTCAATTGGAAAGTTTCAAGAGAGATGATGATTATACGTGAGAAAGAGTATGAGAACAGATGAGAGAGTATACATTAAAATTGATTTTTTTTTTTTTTTAATTGCGAGGAATTTTTCCATCATTTTTGAATTTATACTTCTTTTCTCAAAAACAAATCTATTTCTTCATCAAACACCTTAACATTAAAATGGAATTTTTTTTTAAAAACAAAATGAATTCTTCATTTTCAGTGATTTTAGCTCAAATTTATTTCAAAGTTTGTATCCTGTTATGGTGTTAAAAACCATGGATTTTTTCTTATATAAATACATGTAGATATTAAAAACCAATGCATTTTTTTTTTTGCCAGTCACTATGCAGCTTCCTATAATCCTTATAAGATATATTCCTATATGGGTTTGATAACTCTGGTTCAAATACTAATTCACTATGTATGTTTTGGAGTTGTATCTGTAATAATGTTTTCTGCAACAGGCTTGTTGTTTGCCAACAAGCAAAACCAAACAGCATTTACTTTCTGCTAAGCTTCAATCTAATCTATATTATCAATTATTTAGTTAGGTGTTAATTGTGAGTCTTTCTGTATGCTATTGACCAAACGATTTTGAAAGGACAGTGAAAAAGAATAATATATTAAATTATAAGTTCAAGAAACTTTACTGAAAAAAGGTTCTAATCCAGAATTTGATACATGTCAATTGATATTTAAAATTTTGTTCTTATCCAAGAATTGCAATTAAAAAGGAAATACAGTTTAAAAGAATATGATAGTTAAGTATTATTATACCATAGCTGGAAATTAGGATGTCAGAAAGTGCACAACTTGGGATGTTCCTGATTGAGATGTCATCAAAATTCTTTCATTTTAGGATGCATTGGTAATAAAGCTACGGTATAAGTATTTAAACTTTTAATAAAAATGAAAGAATAATTCAGTTTTACAGTATTTTATTGTTTTTGATTATTAATGATGATGATGAATTTACCCTATTAAGGCAACCCTAGATGCCACATATTGAGCTGAATGGCCTAATCCAAGAGGAAATGCAGCTCTGTCTTCTGCACTCTGTATACTTGGAGGTAGTTGGTAGCCTGACGATGGAACTAATGTAGAATAGACACACTTAAAAATCTGAGGCAGCTAAAACTTATTTCAAGATTAATTCAACATCAGAAATATTAAAAAGGAAACATTAGCTAAATGAACTTTTGAAAAAAAAGCTGAAGATATGAATAATATACAGTAAAACCTCGTTAAGTCGTCACCCGGATAAGTCGTCACTCCGCTTAAGTCGTCATTTTCCTTTGGACCCGACAAGGTCTCGTAGACAATAATGTAAAATAACCTTCTTTTACTCATCACCAAATTTAATTCTACTCTGGATAACTCGTCACCAAATTTAATTCTACTCTGGATATCTCGTCACCCTCAAAAATGGCGAAAAGCATCTTTATTCTCAATTTTGCCTGCATCTTATCTTTTCAGCCCCGCCCCTTCACTCTAAGAAAGCCTAGCCTTTATGGGGAATTTTCACGTGGGAAATTCACTTGGGAAATTACACACTTCTCGCTGCGACTCTTTGTCAAGAGTAGACGTTTTTCTTGAGCGCTAATGAGTGTGATTTTATTTCATAGCGATTAAGCCCCGAAAATTTAAAAGCGATCGAAATTGTTTTTCTTCCTCCAAATGTAACTGCACTTCTTCAGCCTTTAGATCAAGGGATAATTCTTGACTTTAAACGAAAGTACAAAAACATGCTTGTAAAGGACATGATAAAAAGCCTTGGACAGGAACAAAAAGCTAGAAGTTTCAGTTTTAGATACTATTCACTATGTGCACAAAAGTTGGAGTTCCATTTCATTACAAAGTGTTTCGAATTGTTACCAGTAATCAGCACCTTCATCAATCAACACTGTTGGATTATTTTAATGCCAGTAAAAGAAAATAAAATATGGTAAGTATAAAATGTGTTTTTTTTTTATTTATTTTTTATTTTCCACTCATTCATTTGCATGTATTGATTTCTGAAAA
Organism: Thereuonema tuberculata; assembly: GCA_023159025.1. NCBI lineage: Eukaryota > Metazoa > Arthropoda > Chilopoda > Scutigeromorpha > Scutigeridae > Thereuonema > Thereuonema tuberculata. Next base: position 28,644,530 of record JAFIDM010004315.1, read on the forward strand.
TCTTGTTTTTCAATAATAAAAATATTGTATTTCAGTGTTTTTTTTTAATTCAAAAATGCCCACTCCGCTTAAGTCGTCAAAAATGTTCGGTCCCTTGAGTGACGACTTAATGAGGTTTTACTGTATATCATAATTTCTAGACAAAGAAATACATTTCCTACATTTCAAAGTAAATTGTTAATGTGGTGATAATTTTTTAAGTCAAATATTTATAATTTTTTTTCCTTCAAATTATGGAGTATCAAGCTGTTTATTGATTAACTATCACAAATTTGTATAAAAAATAAATCCCACCTCTGAATCAAAAGAAATAAAACACTTCCATAAATAAAAATAAAAAGGAAACAAAAACAAAAAAAAATTCTTTGATGATAAAAAATTCCTAGAAATCGTGGAATAAATTTTAAGGTTCTTCTTTAAATATTTCTGGTTTTTATAAACTATAAACTTTAAGAAATCTTAAAAATTCCAACAGTTTTTTTTAATGTTAGTAAATAGTAATAGTGAATACCTGAACAATACGTTTGAAGAAACTTTTGTAAGGCTGTCGTACTGTCATCGACAATTCGGATCCTTTTTCTTTCATTCCACTGGAGAATTAAAAAAAATAATAATTTAACTGTTTAATAGTTAATGGAATATTTAGGAATTTAGGCACAATTTGAAATGGAGTTGCTGATGAATTTAAACTGTTCACTTAAAGCTAAACATTAACTACGAAGCACCAGGAAAAAAACAAAAACAAACCTGCAGATTTCATAATTCTGATAAAATAAGATCTTAAGTAAATGTTAATATAGGCCCACTAAAATACAGCAACATTATTTTTGTTAACAAATTAAATAAAAAATTAAAGACTCAAAGTAAAAATTTTAAATTTTTTTTTTTTTAATTTGTAGTTATCCGACTTACTGAATAAGGAGCATTGATATGCTTATAATATTAAAAGCAACACAGTTCCTATGATTGCATGCTTTCAAGCATGCTTTCTTTCTTTGAGGCCTTTTGTTCCCTTTTCTTTGACCATTGTCACATGGTTTGGCTTTATGCCATCGAGTGCTTTCCCAGAAACGAAGCCATGAGCCTAGGTGGATAGGGAGATAGGTAAAGGAGAAGGAGCTGAAAAGATTGAAAAGGAGCTGAAAGATAGCTGGTGGAAAGCTAGCTCAGACTGTGGGAAGCCATGGCCTGCACCAGCTCAAAAGATCATGAAGCAGACTCAGGAAAAGGGTTAAACAAGAAAACTTAATTAGGCTGTCAGAGGCTAAAGGGATGAACAAAACAAGGAAAGCGTATAATCCAAACCCAATCAGTCACTCAATCTGCGATGATCATGGACCTGGGTTACTTGAGGAGTTGCATGGTGTGATACTGGATAAGGCAAGTTGAGCCATCAGAGCAATCGCTAATAAGTCTACTGACCAAGAGGGGAGGGGGAAGCATTCACACACAAGCACTGTCTTCTTTTGGGAAGTTCCATCACAGGAGTAATACACTATGCAGAACACATGCATTTCACTGTCTTGTCACCAAAGCAAAGACTGGAATAGGCAGCAACATCTGTAGTCCCACACAGGAAGTAGGAGGGCCTGGATGAGACTAGAATGAATGTGTCATGGCAGTTACTCTCCAATGGGCAGCCTATCCTGGAGGGGAAAGTTGATCATAGCCTGGTATTTTGAGAGACTGTAGTGTGAATTCCCTTCCAGAATGGTGACGCAGCAGGTGCCATCAATGTATCTTGGTTTAAGATCATAGGATTTGCCGACTTTCGTTAATGGAAATTGGTAGGCCAAAAAAAGGATCCAACAGGGTTCTTAGATGGGGGATACGGCACATGTGATGTCCACTCATCTTCACTGTCAGTCTTCCATACCGGTCTCTTCCATTCAGGGTCTGGCAGGGTGGCATGTGTTTGTTCTCATCATCGCTCCAGATAAGGAAGGTAAGCAGCTTTCTATGAGAGCTTCAGGAACGGCCATTCTTTTGTCCCCCCCCCCCATCAAAAGAGAATCTCAGATGTAGTTTCCAATTGGTAAAGTGAAATAGTCTTTAACGGCAAAAACAACAGAATTCACAGCTTGAGTGCCAATGAAGATCATCCATTAATGCCCTCTTGAGCCACCCCTGAGATTGTCAAAAATTCCAAGTATAGTTTCTTTGGAGCCATGTAGGCAGCAAACAAACACTTGGGCCGCAAACCCTTCAAAGACTGGGAGTTTGGCACAGAGAGAAATGGAGAAAGTGAAAATAGACAGAGCACTAAGTGAAAAGTGGGCAAAAAAAAAGGTGATCTGGAAGAAAGGTAGGGAGAGTAAGAGGATTCAGAAGCACAAGGCATGAACAGTGTTTATGACACCTGAAGTCTTTTATACAGGACTCTTCTGGTTCTACATGAACCAACAACATGTAGCTGTAGATATTTCATTGTAAATGACAACGCAAGGATATAATAGTGGTTTTCAGCTAATGAGTCACAAATAAAAAAAAAAAATGCACAGGGGAAAATAATAGAATATCCCATCAAACATTTCATTAGTGTGGTTTTTAAACTTGAGGTTTCAGGCAACTCTTACTCTTCCCCCCCCTCCCCCCCAACTGTAAGTTTAATATTACCGCCTCTTTTCTTTTGGTCAATAACAAGTAAAATTAATTTTTAATGATACTTTGTTTTTTACTGACAATCTTTATTTTAGAAGCAAAACAAACCCTACTGTGAATAACTAACGAAAGGATTACAGTTTATCCTTATTTTTTAATTGCAAAAAGTTATGAAATCTGCAGCTTTTAAATTGACCCCATGTATTGTATGATAATTTGCTTCAAAATATTATAAATCAAACAAAATGGATAAAAAAGGAACTTTGCTAAATTAATTACAATTCAAAATTTTCTTTCTTACCAATGCATTATTCAATGCATCCACAAAATTTTCTTGCGGCATTTCCATCAATTTTTCTGCTTCTTCAACACTGGTTGACCACACTAAAGAACTTAAATTGTTGTTCAACTATAAAAATATGATACTTATTATAAATCAAATATTCATATAAATTTGCCGATTTTTTTTTTAAAATTAAAAGTAAAAATCTTATTGGGAAAAATTAAGAAAGTCATCAAGTACAGCAAATGTATTAAGGATGTATGTTTCTGTCAAGAACAGTTTTTAAACTTATAAATAAAATATTAATGAATTTACAATTTTTCAAAAGTGATGCATTTCTTAAGTCAATTGAAAACGTATTAAAACTAAAAGATGTAAAGAATGAAGGTTTAAAATTAATTAAAAAAAAACAAACTTACAGGTAATAATGCAATAGGACCAGTAGTGACAAACTTCTGCCAAGCAACAACATTTTCAGTTGGCTGTTAAAAAAAATAATAAAAACAGAAGGATATCAAATTATAAATCATACACCTAATGTTCTAACATCTTCATTTATAGTAATACTATACTATAAATTATCTATATAAATAGTTAAAGTTAAAGTTAAAGTTGCGATCAGGCCCAGAGGACCGCGCAATGCCGCTGGAGGGTAGGCTCCAGTGCTCAGAACCTACGGGACAAAGTTGAGGACAGAGGGTCGGCCCGTCGCTCGCCCGCCTTTAACTCCCGGGAAAGAAACCTGGTACCCATCCTATAGAGGGCTGGGTAGACCCTAGAGCCCGTTTGGAGGAGAAAGAAGCGTGGAAAAATTCCCGTCGTCCGCCGAGGCCGGGAATCAAACCCACTACCTCCAACCCGCAGCCAAGCGCCCTTACCCACTCGGCTACCGGGCCCACTAAATTATCTATATAAATAAAAATGTAAATGTTCGTTTGTTCAAAATCTTAAATCCCCAAAAGTTCACAGATTGCTTTGAAATTTTGACACAATGTTGCATTCAAATATGTGCGTTTTTATATACCTATTTTTACATATAGAACTCACACCTGTGACAGATAAAAACATGCTTTTTTTTGACAACCCCGGGTGTTTGGTGCCAACCCACAATACACCTGAGTTAAGCGGAGAAGGCTACAACAGGCTGGGAAGTCGTATATTCTCCGATCTTGATATTAATTTGCTAAATAAATAAAGTTTTTGTTTTTAATGCTGTATATGCAAGAGTTCCGGAGCGAAGGGACGGTACCTGGCTAGTAGCATAATATAAACATTATTATAATTTACTACTCTTTGCATTCTACAGTGGAACCCCGCTATTCGTACACAATCCGTTCCAGGAGGCAGTTCGAATGGCGATTTGTACGAATGGCGAATCATTTTTTCACATAAGATATACTGTAAATTGGATTAATCCGTTCCAGACCCACAGATGATTGCTTATATAAACCTTTGTAATAATATTTTAAGCCTAAAATACATAAAAACTATGAAAACAATAAATATATAGGCCTCTATTATTATTTCTTTCTTTTTCAGTATAGATGATATGGTTGATTTCGCCATGCCATACTGAGTTGCCAGGTCAGAGACATGAATTCCACTTTCAAACTTCGCAACGATTTCTTTTTTTCAATTCAATTGTCATTCTCACTGCTTTCCTTTTAGGCTTAGTTGATTCAGTAATCTTTCTTAGACTCATGGCTGCACTATTTTTAATAAAAATAACAAAAAATAACAATAAAATATCACAAAGTTTCACTAAGCTTGCGTGAATGATGCTTAGCGTACGGAAGCTAGCACTATACTGAACTGAAGCGACGGCGTGGCGCGGCCAGTACCGAGGTCACGCTGTTCGAATCACGAGCAAGCGTACGAATGGCGAGTTCAATTTTACTTGAAAAAGTTGTACGAATAGCGAGGCGGACGAATGGCGGGGTTCCACTGTATTTGCAATATTTCTACCGTACTATTGTCTGTCTTCTTCTAGCTACATGACTTTATTATAGAATACGTTATGCTTTTAAATTAACAATTTACATATGATTCTATGGATGCTTGATGGAGCATATACAAGCTTAAAAAGACAAATGAATGAATATATTATAATGGGCGGCCATTGTACGATTAATGGTCACAATCCCAATCCTAATACTGAAATTTTATTTAAAATAAAAGATGAGAAATCAAGATTTATAGTAGAATCCTGTATAATAAATAAATTTAATTTATAAAAAAAAATAAAGGGTTAAAAATTAATGAATATACTTTGGGCGCTTTTAAGAAAGTGTTAAGTAGAAAATTTCATGTAATAAAGAAAGATTATGAAAATTGTATAGCATGTTAATTAGAAATAGAATGCAAGTAGAATGTAAAGAATAGTAATTTATAGTAATTAAGATATTAGAAGGAAGAAGAAATTGAAATTGTTGATACTAAATTTGTGGAATAAATTATCACCTCTGCTAACTGAAGCGTAGCTACAATGGCCTTCTGATCATAACTCCATTCTAAATATTTAACACCTAATGATTTTCTTACTAAAGACTGTGGGCCGTCAGCTCCAATCTAAAATTAAAAAAATAACAAATATTTATCATATCATTCAATAATTTTTGTTTATAATAAAAGATTATAACTAATTAACTGCAGATTATAACTTTTTTTTTTAAATTTCAAGGAAAAAAAATCATTAAGAACAGCTTTTAAAGCTCCTTTCATATAATTAATTTCCTCTCATTACTAATTTTTGCTGTTCCAACTCTTAAACTTTCAGTATGAAATTGTTTCATGGCAAAATAATGACTGACGGGAGACTAGAATGTACCAGGATTAGGCTGGAGAATCATAGATAGTGGGGAGAGAAGATCCAAGACCCTAAAACAATTTATCAGCCTTTAAACAGATCGCAGATGGGTAACAGAAATACCCATACCTTATCTGGGATTTGAGCTGCCAAGCAGGTGACTTGAGGCTGGATTTCACTAATGGGGCTAGGTTGCTGCTAGATGTCTTGAAGTGTTGTTCAGCTGAAGATTGATTATATTGTCTTCCATAGACTTAACACAGGACAACCAGGTTGGTTTCATTTATACCAAGGTGTCAAATGCTATTGGGAGTTCTCAAAGTGTCCTTACCAATCACTTAGGAAGTGATTAGTCATGGTCACAGTCCTTGAGTGCCTTACACATCTATGCAATAAAATGGGAAGTTGGGATCAATTACTGCTTCGTGCTGTTTATGTTTCTCTAAAACATGTTTTCATTCTCATTTTCAAGGAGCATGTATCCTTGATATTCTCCCTAAGGATATTAGAGATGCACAGTCATCGCCCCCCTAGTGAAAATGTACCTGACACTTCATGACAGTCATTCAACCAGTGAGCAAATGAAGCACAGTGGGTCAGATGAAAATCAACCTTTAATGTGACTGCCACTGAACAGTGAAACAGCAATATTAAAGAAACTTCATGAAACAGTCCTATAAGGAGAAATATTGTGCACATGCCATGTTCTAAACAATGAATCAGCTTCACTTCTAAAAAATCAAAAAAAATTGCACGAGGACTAGTCAATTGTTTCAGATCAGACAATAAAGCAAATCACATATTACACTGACAAAATTAAATAAAAGAAACTGTTGATTTTAAAGATAATGCAATGCCTCTTAATATCATGTTTTGCCATGAGTAAGATCAACATACATGCCATTTGAGTTTGTTGAGTTGGTGGCAATGTAAATTTAATGAACGTTATGATCAGTTCAATCATTATATCATTGAAAGGAGTGGTAATGAAGATTCTGATGCAGCAGGAATTTCATATCCTACTGCCAGTGGTGCAAAGGGAAATTCCATTGGGTACCTATCATAACATTTCAAAAGTTTAATGACTTATATTTTACAAATGATGCCTAGAAATAACATGGGCATATTTAGTTTTCAAACAAAAAAATAATACATGAAATTAAAATCAGAATTATTTCATTCCAGTCAGCAGATATGTCCTTCTGCTTCTAAATACAAAGATCAGCTGTTATTTCGTAAATAAGCAGATGATATTGAGAAGTGCTGTTTCTATTATTATTACTAATTATCTTTGTTTTTGTTTTTTTAATTTATATGAAATTATTAGAAAACCATTTTCCCAATTTGGTCATCTTCAGAATCTCAAAATTAAAATCACAAAAATGTTACAAACAACATCAAATAAATACTCTGAACTTGGCAATAACAAAGGCATATGGTCTCCTTTCTTTGCTATTACATAATGTTTTTTTTTTTTTTTTTTTTTTTTTTTTTTGCGAGTGCCCGGGCTTGTAGTAACTAAGGGCCACAACAAGGGGTGAGAGAGTGAGTGGTTGCCCGAAGAATCGTTGCCCAGGGTATGCCATAATGCTGGGCGAACACGTACCAATCTCCGGCAATATTGGTGGACAATATTGGTCTTTATTGATATTGGCGGTTGGCATTGTCCGCGAACACACAGGTTTTCCTTTACGATTATTGGCGTGGTTACGGCGTTTCTCACTAGGGAGAGCTAAAGAGAGCATGTTTCCGTACAGATTCGCTATAGTATTAAACGCCGTCCCTCTGTAGAAATCAATGAGAAGTCTTTCCTGATCAATTGACCAAATGTTGTTGTTTGAATTATCTTTTTTGGGCCGACCCATTTTGCTGATTTTAAACCTTGTTTCTCAAACAAAATGGCCAGCGTGAGTGAGTGATTTTCCGATTGTCAAAGTCCCGCCTTCCTTCTACGTTACCATTGTCACGTGATTTCATCCGTTCATGTGATTCCCTCGCTCACCAGCAATATTTCTCACCAACTAAAATTGGTACTTTTTTTCCGACAATCGCCAATGGGCAATATTGTTCATTTTTATTGCTGGAAACGGTTGGTACCAATTAAAATGACCAATATTGTCCACCAATATTGCTGCAGATTGGTACGTGTTCGCCCAGCATAAGAGGCAGCTCTCAATATACCTGCAGAAACGGACGAAATACAGAAGAAGAAAGCAACATCCATGCCACGACCGGCATTCGAACCCGAGTACCAGCACACTGGTCACAACAGCAGACCGCCGTCTAGACCACGCGGCCACGGCATTACATAATGTGAAACTTCAAGAGACCAAACAACATGACTTGCATCAAGCAAATCATACACAGTAAGAATATTATTGTTTATTTTCAAAGCACTACTTTTGTTAATTCTACAAGATCAGCTCAACACATTTTTTCATAAACTCAATATAAAAAACATTAAGAAAATAATTATGTAGGTAAATATTAAAAATATATATAATTAATATTCAGACATTTCAGTAAAATTATAGGGAAGAAACAAATATGAAAGGGTAGGGAAACAATTGTTTACAGATTTAATTAACAAAGAAACAGTGGTTAGTTCATTTTTAAACTAGAACACTACAATTTCTTTCATTAGTTGTTTCTTTTTCCTTATTAATGATATTTTAAAAACGAAACCTCTGAATCTAATCAAATATTGGTTATATTATTGCTACTTACCAGCAGTCTTGTCTGGAACATTCTTCCGTCTTCTAAACAAACTTGAACTAAGGGTTTGTAACCTTCAATGGAGCCTTCAATGGAGCCTTCTGGCAAAATATATTTTTTAATTTTAGCTTTGTGGATTAAATGAATCCCATTTTCTAAATTCTGAATGCTGTGCAATAGTCCACTGAGAATAACATTATTTTCAATGATATATGCTACCTCCTCTTCCATCCGATTGCGATCAAAAGTAATCATGGCATCAGAACACGATTCCCATATCTAAAATACATATTTAAAACTAAAATTATTACTTAATCAGACTAAATTCGTAAAAATGCAAAATGAAATGAAAGTACAATTTATTATAAAAAAATGGCAAAAAAATAAACTGAAATAAATTGAGACAAAAATGACTTTTTACCAAGTAGCACATTATATATTTTTGTAATTGTTTTCTGCAACACTTTAGAGAGATTGATTCAACTTATTCCAGTAATCAAAATACTGAAATCCTTACTAGAATAAGCTAATGGTTTATTTCTACGATTGACCAGAGGATCTTAAATAAAATTATACAAATTAATGCACTATAAATAAATAAATAAATAAATAAATAAATAAATAAATAAATAAATAAATAAATAAATAAATAAA
>JAFIDM010004315.1:28657893-28787025 GCA_023159025.1 Thereuonema tuberculata
CTTAGCCACCAACCTGTTTCTTTCCATTATATTTGTCGTTGGAATAATAATAATAACAAAAATTATGACACCTTAGAAAGGCTGAAATCTGAAGAAAAATAATCTTGAATAGAAGATCTGAATAATGGAAATGTGGGTATCTGAAGATTGTAAGATGAGCAGCATTAGACTACTGCACGAATGAGAAGTTTCGTAGCCATCCAGGAAAGTTTAATGTGAATCTAATGTAAGATGAAAAAAGTTACATTATATGCACTTTCCTATTTATGAGTACTTCATCTTTTTGTTTGTGTTGTCCTTTTCATTAAATGCCTTTCGTCCTGGCACTTAGACCAAGGTATTAATGATGTACTGATTACACTGATATTCTTACTGTTGTTTGCTTTTGTGGGATGCCACTCCAGGAAGAATAATTTGTAGCCTTTCACTCTTTCAGAGCTTATCATTGAGGGGAAATCTTGCTGATAAAAAGAGTCCTAACAAGGACAAAACAGCCATCCCCGATTCTGGTCGATGATCGCTTAAGGAGTGAAAGCAAACAATTGTGCTTTCTTTTGTCATGCAACCATCTAGCATCGATATATTCAGATTTGACCTTTGCCTTTAAATTTTGGAGGAGAAAGATACCAACAGGAACTTCAGAAATGTAGACTTTGATATCTAATGCAACCAGATTTTATATATGGCAATAGCTGAAGATTGTGACAGTTGTGGAGAAGCTCAAGTACAGTATTGGGCAAAACAAATAGTAGTGAAGCATTCTACATCCTCACACGATAATAGGAAATGTCTGAACATCATGATCTATTTGAATATTAACTGTATAGTAACTGGTATTACATCTTTTGAATCAGTTGAGGCAATCATGGTCCTGAGCACAGAAGACAAGGTATTTTAAAGGTATGCTTAATCAAATATTACAACCATTCATATGGTCTAGGGCAAAATGACAGACCTAGTCTTGCACATGTGAAATGGAGAATCATCATCAGAATGGAGAATCTCGTTGAACAATATATTATTAAATGTAAATAATTGGATATTAAGTTTGCAAGAGACATTATGTTACTGCAATTTTGCCAATTATCTGAAGATTTTCAACTTTTCCTATGACATGCTATTATGACTTGAAATAACTCTCAATTTTGGAAGGAAAATAAGAATAAGCTGCTGTAATAAGATCACTTGTAATTATGAAAGAAAATATTTATTACAGTTATTTAGTGCAACAGTTCCTTATCATGAACTTATTGTTCAAAACTTGTCACCATTATTAAACGTTATCAAATGTATGCTGCGTATCATATATTAATTAGTGAATAGATCTAAAAAAAAAAAAAAAAAAATACCAGTATGCACTTAAGAATGGAATAATAGATTTTGATCTTAGCATGGTGGACAAGAAATAAATATATATATCGTGATACCACCATTCTGACAAGTCTTGTGGATCACCCTGTGGTAGTCCAAACGGAAAATGAGAGAGATGAGACGAGATACCCAGACTCAAGATCCGGAATGACGAATTTGAACTATTTGTAATTGTCAATATTATTAAAATGAATGCTGAATCTGTATTTCAAAGTCCAAATTGGTTGAATCCAGATAGCTCGCTCACTTCAATTGGTAACTAGACAGATAGCACGATACTTTATGAAAATTTTGCATTACGGTTCCCGCGATCAACATATCGTTTGTTTGGATGCTTATCAAGAACTAAGACTTCCAACCAATGTCACATTCCAGGATCATATAGTTTTCAAGAAACATTTACGTTCAATATACAGTATGACAAGTTAAAAGCCTATCGAGAATCTATAGAAAATATATTTCTTTGAAAAAAATCAGATTAAATTTGCATTAATTGCCACCGATAACTAGAGTATAAATTTTTAGATAAATTAAAACTGAAGTGCGTAATATTTATAAATTAAGTCTCCGACAAATGCCCAATCCAAAAAATTCGAATGATGTAGATTAGAATCAAGTTTAACACTTTCGTAATTCTCATTACCCAAAGCACAAGCCATAGCTGTACCGACCATTCCTCCTCCTGCTATAATAATATCATAAACATCTTCATTTTTATTTAGTTGTTGAAGGAATCTTGAATTTGTATGAATTGAACGGTTACAAGAATTAGTTTTCAGACTTGTCTTCGACTTCAAGCAACTGCGTTGGCCGCTAATTATAAATCTTCGCTGACAAAATGTGACAGGATGTTTCAGCATCCTTGACATACAATAGGAGAAATTTCTTTCCATGTTACGATTTAAATTCGAAGATTCAGTTATTTTGTGTTGTTAGTAACAATTTCCATCACTACTTCCTTCCTAAAATTTCGCCGGCCTCAACATGTGTTTAGGTCTGGTTGCGGCATCTACCGGAATCTGAAAGAATTAAAAAAAATTAACAAATGAACACTATAAAAATCCAGAAGGAAAAATTTACCATAGCACTATTTTATATTACTGAAACGAAATTTGAAATTACTGTATATTACATCTACAGATATTTTATAAAGCACATTAAGTTAATGCTATTTCAATTGTAATATTAAAAGTCGTTAATTTGCCTGTTACTCTTGAACCATGATTTCCTTAGTATATTTTCATTGCACTTTCTTTAATTTCTCGTATAACAGAAGAAATTTCATATTAAGTATTGAGAAAAGATTGAATTAAATTATATAACATCAAGAGAAGAAATTAAAATTTTTACACTAATTCGACTAACAAGCCATCCACTTGATTGAGTTGATTGACGTAACAGCTCTGTCCTGGGATGCTTAAAGGCTCAAACGCTTCCGTTACGGAGCGTTTATCAACTAATTCCTTGTATAAATCACGGGAAGTCAGAAGTAATAGTTATTTGTTAATTTACTACCATATCCAAATCAAAGAATATTGTCATATATTTAAAGACTACAGATAAGATGACCATAGGTAAGTACTGGTTTAAAGTAAGAAGACACCCATTAACTTTGCTATATCATTATCCTTCATTTTGTGGTAATAAATGTTACAATAACTTGAACTGTATCAATTAATTATAGTCTGCCTTTAAATTTTCAATATGTTGGGAAAAGCCTAGAGCAAAGAGATAGAAAGGAGAAGAAATAGAACTCCTATTTCTTCGCCTAAAGTTCAACACTGTCACAATTATTATTTGTTTATTATATTACATGTGTACTTCCTTATTATTTGCATGAAAGATATCATTATACATTTACTGAAGAACACAGAAAATATGTTAAAAACAACAAGGGCCTTGACATGTTTGAAAGATAATTATTAAACATATTATAGTATTGGTAAAGAAAAAACCCAACTAATATGCATTTGTAGAAACGCTATTAAATAAAAGCACCTTGAATGTGTCTGGGTTGCTGTGTGGTTTAAAGTTTCTTAAAATTGAAATCCATTGCAAGTTGTTTTTTTTGTTTTTTTTAACTATTAAAGAAGGAATAAATTTTATTGTTTTTGTTTTCTTGAAGTTGCTGTAATCATTTAAAATACAAAAATATTTATTCTGATCAAACACAAAGTTAACACTTATGCAATATATATATACTGTGAATATTTATCACTGTTCAATATACTGCTTCTAATCACATGCCATTCCACACCGTAAGATGGTAGCATCATAAAAAAAAAAAAGCATAGGATTGGGCTACATCAAATATATCTTATAAAATTGACTTGAATACATTTACGCCTGTTTTCACAAATTGAAAGAAAACAAACTTTGCATATATTCCTGAAGGTATTTCTTATTCTAATCAAGTTAAAGTATTTTGGTATACTAGCATGTTCTTAAAGGCAGGAATAACTTCTGGTTATATATGAAAGATTGTATTTTAATAATGGCTTATGAAATGATTTCTCTTTTGTGCTGCTGCAAATAACTATGGTTCTGGAGGCTGAAAAAATTAACTGTATAACTTGTCTATAAAGTAGATTATATAGTTGGTAAAAACAGACACGTTTTAGTATCAACCAAAACATCCCATAATCTGATAATAAAAAGTTTGGAAAAAAAAAAAGTTTCTTGTTCATTTATTTGTTGTTCATCTTTATTACAAGCATTGTATTGTTATCATCCTGGTTTATGAATATTCCCTGAAAAGCAAAACACCTGTATGTACAGTATAACAACTATACTGTAGTTGATATACTACGAGATTTAAACTATTCCAGCACAAACTGCAAAACAAAAAATAAATAAATAAATACAATTTAAACGATTTCATTTTTATATATCTAATAATAATAATAATAATAATAATAATAATAAAAAAAGCTTTTCACCACAAACACTGTATTTCATTTGGGTGCTTTAAACTACTCAGCCATTTGAGCATTGATTACTTCCAAGAGCTATTCATAATATCAACTCCTTAAAAAATCTTAAACTTTTAAAATTCTTTCTTTTTTTTTTTTTGCCATTCCTAATAATGTTTCTAAAGATTTCAACCATTCTCAAGATTGACTTTTTTTTTTTAAGTAAATTTATTTATTTTCAATTTTTTAATCATCCTATATCTATAATAAACCTATCTGTAAAAGAACTAAGATGATCTCTTATTTAAAATTAAATTTGGGATGTTTCCAATATGTGTTGTTAAATTCAAGAAAAAAGTTTTCATCAAAGATACCGCAGATATTTAAAATAATTATATTTTTACATATTCATTTTTTACAAATGAAATTGTTTATTTGTTTTAGGTATAATAAAAAAAAAAAAATGGTTTGCTTAATGGATCCGAGTTAAAAATTGAACTTGAAGTTGTAAAATCTTCAGTTTTTTTAAAAAGATGAAACTTTGGCAATTTAATCTAATTCAGATAATGTTTTTTTTTTCTTTCATTAATTATTTGTTTTATTTTATTTATTATGGCAGTAATTAGGGGAAAAAAAATCTTTATTATAGGTCATTAGGTAATTTATCCATACTAGCTTTGATTTTTTTTTGATTTTTTTATTCTTAGTTTCCATTTTATTAATTTGAAGTTTCTGATTCTCATTGAGTTTACTATGATCATGTTTTGAATTTTTAAAAACCATAAACCTAAAAAAATTTATATTTACGAAATCATAATAGAATTTTGCAAAATTATTTAATCAATTTAAAGAAAAATTTAACATGCAGAAGGTTTAATTGAAATCAAAAAACACAACAAGGACAGCACAATGAATAATAAAATGCCTTTCTGGTTCAAATTAAGAGAGGGAATTGGGGTCACTGTCAGATGTGATGGTGATCTTCACTTATATTCTTGCCTTTCTGGGTTCTTTTATCGGGGAGGGCGGATCGGGCTGATGAGTCCCTTGCAGGACGAAACGCCATTCCCGATTCCCTCTTAATTGAACCAGAAAGGCATTTTATTATTCATTGTGCTGTCCTTTTTGATTTCAATTATTCAATCGTTTGCTAAAAAATAAATTTCCTACAGAATTTGCAAAAAAAAAAATGAAGAAATTATGTTTCTTACTCTTTTTATTCAGCCACAGCGCTTGTGGAAAAATACAGCATTCATGTTGCCGATACATTAAATACATTATTCAGGAACACCACATGTAAATATCAGATTAAGTATTTACCTTTCTGAAAAGGTCTTACAGATTTCCCATATATACAAGGTTGATTTATTTTTTATTTTTTTTAAATGCGGGATATCCCGTTCACTGTTTTATCATGATGTGTAGCACAATCTCGCCCCTTGACTGTAATAGGCAACGACTCTCATGAACTACCCTCAAGCTTAATGGTTTGACACTTAGATTTAAGTATTCACAAAATCAAAGAAATTGTTGTGGTGGTTTTCTTGTCATTATACTATATTAATATTTGAAGTTCATTCTTTAATCAAATTTTGTCAATGTTTGGGTATCACCCCAGTCCCCAGCCAAAACCTTTAAGATTCAAAGAGCTTAGAGTGGGGTTTGAGCAGATGTAAAGATATCTGGACTGGAATAAGTGGTTTTCCAAGATATGGTAATTACTGCAGGACTATTTAAATACTGTTGGAACTCCAGCTAATGTTGAGGAAAATGTATAGCAGAACTCTATGCAGCTGGTAAAAGAACATGAAATCTCAGTGTTCAATGTGCTTCATGATTATCAATCAAGATATGTAGGTACAACATGTTTCTCCAAAATGCATTCCAGGAAGATACTGAAATAATGTATGACCAATGGATGAAGTGTGTAACTGCAGAGAGGAATTACTTTGAAAGACAATAACAACATTTTACGTTTCCTCCTAAAATTATGCACTGATTTATATGAAACTGCTTATTTTACGATTTAAATATATGTAACAGGTTTTTATATTTGGGCTAATTTACTAAAGATCCAATTGTGTGTGTTTTTTTATAGCTCTACCAATAAAAACCCTGGATATACTAAATTTTCAAATTTAAGATTGTGGTTGTATTATAAAGATTTGATTAGATTTTTGCTGTTGTGTCTGCAAATTTTAAAAGATATAATTACAACTTATAAAAAGAATAACTAAAACATTATGTTCTGGAATTATTTGGTTTTGTATAGGACTCTGACTAATGTGGTGGTTACACTGTCATTTATTTTAATGATAATCTCTAATAGAATGTTAAGGAGGCTTAACATGCGTGTAATGAAATAAAGAAAAAGTGGAAATAAATAAAACGCACTTACTTACAAAAAGTTGAGAATTATAAACGTGGTCATAATCCGACAGTTTCGGTTGGTTGGTGTTTAATGGCGCAAAAGCAGCTGCGGCTAAGAACAGTTTCGGAATACTGTGCGTATTCCTTCATCAGGGACGGCACAAACATATAAGACATTAAAACAACATTTAAGACTATATGAGGTGGGATAATCCTGTCACTTCCCACACTTTCAACATGCCTTCCTACCTCGTGTCGTCTTAAATGTTGTTTTAATGTCTTATATGTTTGTGCCATCCCTGATGAAGGAATATGCGCAGTATTCCGAAACTGTTGGATTATTACCATGTTTATAATTCTCTCAACTTTTTCTTTATTTATTTCCACTTTTTCTTTATTTTCTTCTAATAGAATGTTTTAGATGCAACGACTTATTTCTGAGGGAAAAAGACTTCTATTTACTCTTTAAGACCTGATGTTTGATCTTAAGATCTTTTTCTTAGTATATTCAAAATTTATATAAATCATTTTCATTTCAATGTAAATCTCACTGCTTTTACAAGACAACACTTGACCACACATTGCAAAAGTAGCAGTTCAAAAGCTACAGGCCTTGGGCTGTAAAATTCTGTTCCATCCATCTTACTCACCTAATATCTCCGAACAGAATACAAATTCTTTCTTATATCTTAACAACTTCTTATGCAACAATTGGGTCAACAAATAGATAGAATTGATTATTTCAGTCCTTGAATCCTAGTTTTATTCAGTCTGGAATCAAAAAGCTCTTGAGGAAGGTCATTGAATCTGATACTTTATAACAAAACTAATGTCATTCATTAAAATATAAAGATATCAAGTTTTCAATTTTCATAAGAAAAGCAACACTTTTGTCTCAATCTAATCTTAAGTTGTTGGTTTGTTTTGTTTTTTTATCTGAATTCAACGACTGAACAACCATATCCAACCAAAGGATTGCTTTTGCTTAAGCAAATAGAGCAAAGATTTTAAAAATTTTAATTTCTTTTTCTTTAATCTTTAAAAAATGTGAGAAGGTTCTGCCTACAATATGTGCTAAAAGCATTTGTGATTAAATCGTAATACCACAGTAATTTAATTTCTTTTTCTTTAATCTTTAAAAAAATATGAGAAGGTTCTGCCCCCACAATGTGTGTTAAATGCATTTATGGTTAAATTGCAATACCATAATACAACAAATAAATAGTAATATCTATAAATTAAAATTTATCGCGATTCTAGTATTTTGTATTCTTTGCACTTACTGAAGAAATGATTTTGTATGGTGGAGGTTGTGTCCACCTACATGACTATTAAGAATAAATGGCTTAATTTTTATTAAACTGATCTTTAAGCAGAAGTTATCAAGGCCTTTTATGTTTTTGTTTAAAAGCAAAAGATCAAGTACCAGGGAATAGGATTGGACCAATGGTGTGGCATAAGCCACTGCCAGGGATGTTAACTTTCAAGCTTTGTCTTGGAAATGCAGAAATGGTAGGAAGAAATTTACAGTCTAATTGGACTAGACAAATGCATGAATGCTTTAGAAAACGTATACTCTTAAAGAGTGTTTGGATGTTAAGTGACATCTCCGATGTGGAGGACGTCGACTATTGTCCATTCCATATCATCCAGATGAATTCTCCTCCTCCTTCCTACTGGTGCATTTCCTTTTATTTTTCCCTGTAGAATTAGCTTTATTAAGTCAAGATTTTCTGAACTATTTCTGATTATGTGACCAAGAAATCTAAATTTTCTTTTAGCTACTATTGTTTATAATTTATAAGACTTTTATTTTATCTGCCCGATTGATTCTTAAGTATTCCTCTGTAACACCAAAATTATTCTATTGAGGGAAATTATTCTTTAAGGGCCCATGTTTCAGCTCCATACAAAAAGACAGACCATATATAAAAATTGAAGCATCGCAAGTTTAAATTCTATTTTTATTTTCCAATTGCAAAATATGTTTTTAATGTTGTTGAATGCTGACTTAGTTGGCTGATTCTTGATTTTATTTCTTTTTCACATCTGCTCTCACTTGTGTTATAGAAGATCCAAGATTTTTGAATTTTATCATTTTTTTTTCTATTAATTGGTTATTTAATTTTAAATTATGGTTTATTTCTTTAATTTTTTTTACTTAGAATCATCTATTTACTTTTTTTTATTTTTTTAATATTGAGGTTCATTCATAACTTGCTTTATCAATAATCTCAATGATTTCTTGGAATTTAGAAAGTGATGAGTCCATGCATACTAAATCATAAGCATATCTTATATTGTTAACATTAGTCCCAGATTTACACTCTATCATAAGCTTAGATAGCGTGAAAGGCTTTCCCAGAAGTGGGATCCCACAAAAGCAAAGAACAGAGCAGAAGAAGGACCCATAACCTTTCACGCTTTCTGAGCTTATCATTGAGGGTAAATCTGGCTGATGAGCCCTAATAAGGACAAAACAGCTATCCTAGATTCCCATTGATGATAGCTCAAGGCATGAAAGCAAACATTTGTGCATCGCATTATTTTCCGTTTTTCATGTTACATTTCATGCACATAAAACCTTATCTAATATTACAGAAGGTTTTTTTTTTTGTTTAATTCTTTCACTGTTTTTTATTATTTTGTGGACTTCTTTTGAATTAGGTTTTTTGTCATTTTCTTCTATTTCATTGCATTTTTTTATTTAATGATTCTTCTTTAGCAGCTGTACATTCTTTTGATATTATTTGTTTATACTGTGGAGCAGAGATATAATAACTAGCACCAAAAAATTAATCTTTAATACAGTTACTGAAAGCATTATACTTTATGGGGCAGAAACGTGGACAGTGCGCAAGGTAAATGAAAAAAAACTGTTAGCAACTGAAATGGATTACTGGAGAAGATCGGGCAGAACATCGAGATTGGAGAGAAAAACGAATATCGAGATAAGAAATCAGTTAAATATCATAACAGACATTATAAAAAAGATAGATGAGAGAAGACGAAGATGGTTCGGACACGTGACAAGAATGGGAGACAACAGATTACCTAGAGCACTGATGGACTGACAACCAGAAGGTAGAAACAGAAGGGGAAGACCGAAAAAGCGTTGGAGAGATAACTTGAAGGAAAACCTGGAAAGATATGGACTGGCAGCAGCGGATGCAGAGGACAGAAACAAATGGCGAGACATTATGAAGACGACTTTCAGTTGAGGAAAACCTCAGAAATGGGGAAAATCCTATAAAGAAAGAAAGATCTTTTATATTCTTCATTGTTTTGATTTTTTAAGTCAATTCCTTTTATCAATTAAATCCATATTTTCACTATTCATCCAAACTTTTTTTACATTTGGTTTCCTAGTTTCTAAAGCTTTTTGAGAGGAATCAACAATAGAATTTTTGAAAAGTGTCCACTTCTCTGCTATATCATGTATGTCTCTATCTACACTTGTAATATAATTTTCAACTAAGGATGAGAATTTATTTTGCTTTTCCCTATCATTATTTAATAGCTCTTAGTTTAAAATTTGTGATTTTATTTTCTTTGCGATGGCTTTAAACTTTAGGTTACATTTTGCTTTTAGGAAAATGTGATCACTAGGGCTAGGATTTATATGCACAAATAAAGTTTAAAATATGCAAAATCTAATATTCTTTTGTTAATTATTATTTATTGATTTTATTATCTTTCTATAAAAATTTGAATGACATATCAAGTAGGTATATATTTTTAAGTTTCAATATGTACACTATTTCTTTATCTTTCTTTTTCTGATTGCAAAACACAACTACCAAGGTTTTCTGTTACCAAAGAAAATAATTGTTCAAGATCACATAAGGTTATTGAACAAAACTTTAGGGCACAATGAGTTTGTAAATCTGTTCAAGAAATCCACACTTTCTTGGCACAAGACTTTCTTTGTTGTTGTTTGTTGGTGTTTTAATGGCGCAAAAGCAGCAGTGGCTAAGCTGCGCCAAAGACTTTCTTTACTTTGAGCACAGTGGTGTACTCAAGAGTTTTTTGATAGCACCGTGTCTAGTTTCATCTTGACAGCCTAACCAGTGGGCCCTTGTGCCTGGGAAATGTGTGTTGTTAGGGATTCTAATATTTTTATCGATTCATAGAGTGGCATTTCTCTGGTCTCTAGGTTTTAATAAACTCAGGAAGTTTTCCAAAATTCATTTTAACATAAGAGAAGCTCCTCTCTTATTCTGCTATCATTGAAGCAATCTTTTGCTGTATAGATGGCTACATATCAAAGCACCAATGATCTATAAGAGACAAAAAGTACTAATCTGTAGTAAATTAAATTGAACTAGCACTGCTTGCACGTTTACTGAGAATATGATGAATAAGCAAAACAAAGACAAAGCAGGTAGTCACGTATTCTCCCTTCCAGACTCAAGGACAAGCGGAACAGCAGCAGGGAGGGGTTAATATCCAGTCATCAAAAAAATATAGTGATGACGGCCAAAAAATCCAGAATCTTTAAATTTTTTTTGAAATTATGCAAATTTGGGGTATACACAATGAAATCCTGAAAATATGCACCATTAACTTTTCATATTCGTCATCAGAGATGTTCAAAAGAAGAAAACATAGAAGTGGGAAAAGGTTTAGAGGATGAAGTAGATTATGTTCAAAACATGGATAAAAATGCTTTTCCATGACTTTCAATTAGCCAGTAAAAATATGCATTTGCATATGAATCCTGGCCGTGGTGATCATTGTTGGATAAGTTTTAACATTTAGGAGAGAATTTCGAAATCTTCTATTTATTAAAATTTATTTGGTTTTTTATTATATTACCCTTGCTGCCTTTAGGACTTATCCAAGTATGTAGTCTTCTGGGATGATGTTTGAACCAGGTATTACTTATTGTAAGGTCATATTTTTCAGCAAATTCTATTGATCAACGATCATTTATTTCTCCCACTCCAAAATGACCAACTGTCTCATCTTTTTGTTAAATTCCCATCTTTGCATTAAAGTCTCCAAAAATGATAAGTAAGTCTCCACTCTCCTTTAATTTCCACTCTAATTTTAGAGCATCATCAAATTCTTGATAAAAGCTTTAGATCTCGCCTTCTACAGCTGCTTCAGTAGGTGCATATATTTGGATAATGCTTGTAGGGATTGGGCAATTGTGAAGTCTAGCAAATAAAATTTTAGAGGTATGTATGTGAAAATATTTAACAAGCCCATGATAATGCAGGAATCTATAACTAAAGGGCATAGGAGTGCAATGTCAATCTCTCTCCCTCGCCTTTGTATTAGTCAAATATCAGAGTTATAACCTTCTTAACTACTTCTTGGCAGACTGCTTGAGCAAAGTTTCTGAAAACATGGCTGACATAGGGCTGTAGGTATTCATAATCCAAAATGCTTGCAAAAATCAAAGCTAATACATGCATATTTCAATTAGCATACAAACTTGAAACATCAGTCATTCCAAGAAAATTTTACTTTTAAAGATTTTTTTTTTAATTTTTTATTTGGAGCCGTCATTAACGTCCCCACTAGAATAAGCACAGTATCAGTTTTCCATTCATTATGCTAGTCTCGTTTGATAGACCACAGACAAAAAAAAGAAGAAAATGAGAGCTATTGGCTTAATTTTATATACTGCCCTTAATTGATTATGATACCATTTTATATGAAAATTTGAAAAAAATAAATGTTCTGACGCTTAGTCAAATAAATTATTCGTCTTTTTTACAAAGCACATAAAAGCTTGTTATCGTCCACAAGGATTGAGATATAAGATAATCAAATTGTTCGATCATCTGACTTTATTGTATAAAAATAAAAGTTAAGTATTTTTCACTGAACTTTATTACAAAACTGTCAGACTTGCAAATTTGGGCGTGAATCTGTTTTTCGTTTCCAAATGATAAAAATCATTTTGAAATTTTTTTAACTATAAATGGTTGAAGAGCCGCAAATGTAAATTTGCTATTTGGAAATACGCTTATTACCAGTTCAGGCAATTTGTGGAGGATTATAAAGTGGAGGATTTCACTGAATAATAAAATAATAATAATACAAAGAATAATTAATCAGATAAACAAGTTGACTTAGAAAATAAGTTTAATTACAAGCGTTTAATTAAAATATTAAGCTAAGCATTTGTTTCCAATGAAAAATAATGCAATAATTATGAGAAAAATAAAAAAAAAGAGTAAGTTATGCACTAAATGTAATGGATAAACTCAAGAAACAGTCTATTTTCATCGGAGATGAAAACAGTCAGGAAAACAGTGATCTACTTCATAAACTGAAGTCAAATGCATAAAGCAAACATGTTTGTCATTGGTTTGCAGTCTTTTAGAATTAACCAATCACGAAACCTTTTATAAATATGTTGAATTAGGAGAGTAGTAGGATAATCAAAGACGATCATATATAATGGTGGCATTATATTTTTATAAAATATATGCCTCCTGAAATTACTTCTTAAGTCATTGTTATCTGTAAGGCAAAAGATTTGGTAATCCTTTTTTAAATGGCAAAACAAAAAGTTAGTCTTTCATTGGAGTTCGAGGGTTTACGACCATGGCACATGGAACCAGTTTTGACCGGTTTGTATACTGAAGTTAGTTCAGTCGCTCATGTATGTTGTTGTTGAGTCGTTGAGCAGGAGCAAGGTAACATTAAACAATCTTGATACGGTCAATTTTCAGAGAGTTTGGAATCGGGTTGAATCATCCAGGTATAGTTATTATCTGGATAAATGAAAATCTGAAATTTACACTGTGGGCGCCGCCATTTTTGTTGTCACAACACGCACCACGCGATGGATTAGGCCTAACGGTAATGCGTTGAGCGACGACCGTCCACCAGATTTATTTATTACTCTATTCTCTGCAGCGTAGGCTTCACTGGAATTTAGAAAGCGATTTCCCATTCTTGAAATACTGAAATAAATCTTAACTATCTCCAAGATTAATTCCGATTCCCTGAACGCTAATTGACCTTGTTTAAGGAATGGATCGCTATGTTTTCTATTGGAAATAGAAATTACCTGATCAAATTGATTTTCATTCTGTCAAACTTGATCCATGAAAAGAAAGGGAAAATTTAACATTTAGTGAAATATTTTAGGTCAAAACACCAATTGTACACTATAGCTTTTATAAATTTTCGGCATTGTTTTCAGAAATTGTTTCTCTTTTACTAGGATCGATTATTTATAGAATTTGAAAGTATTTGTGTGTAGATAAATGGATCTTGGGTCATATTTTAAATCGTCAAAAGGAAATTATTGTATTTCAGAATTTTGGATTTTATTATTGAATTCTGATATTTCTCATTATTATACCGAGTTTTAAAAATTTTGAAATTCCGACAGTGTTACCAAGATGGGTAGTTGTCTGGTATTTCGTGTGATTGGTAGTTATTTGAGGCATGAATACGCGTGTTCCTCACTTTATAAGGCAAATTTCCCTGGTTTTTATAATTTGTATTAGTTTTTCTCTTCTGTTTGGGGATTCGGGCTTTTAGAAGATCGTTGTGAATGTGTGTTTTTCATTTTCTTTTCTTTTTTTTTATCTACAAATACAAACACGTGTAATTTGTACATTTTTTTTTTCAAACAGAATTGAAATAAAATCACGTTACTCTTAATAAGGCAATTATAAGCCTACTGTTGCCTTAATTAAAATTGGAGAGATTTTAGTAATGAGCATTTTTGTTCGTCTAGATCGATTATCGAAATACTTGCGTTAAATTCGTAAATTACAGGCTTTCCATTGAAGTTACAGTTCATTTTTTAATATAATTTGCTGCATTAATTTTATGGCATTTTAAATAATCAGATGATTACTTAATTGAAAGAAAGAAATTAAAAGGACAGGAATGTTTAAACTTTTGAATTCGGCATTTTCTTATACTTTACTGCAGAATAATGTCTGTTAGGGATTGAGCAAAACAGTGTAGTAATAAGGAAGTAGCAGCATTCACAATTGTTTTGTACAGCTCAGTATGATTATTATCAGAACTGGGATTATCGTTCTTCATCAAGTGTTAGTACGGCTTTTTTGAATTGTCGTAGGAATGTAAATGATGAATAAAGTTCCATTTGCTAATTGCCGTATAAATACATTGAGATAACAGCCAAGAAATATCTGAGATTAATATATCTTCATTTCAGTATACTATAAGTGACAGAATTAGCCATTGTTATTATTATTATTATTATTATTGTATGGCCTTAATTTTATGTTGATAGTTCAGCCTCTGAGTTCATTGCATTTGCTGCTGTAAACAAACAAAATTATAAAAAATAATGCAGTCGTATAAATCCAAATTTTATAAGTTATTCAAATAAAAAAAAAATTCATTATATATATTGCTGAAAATAAATTTAAACCAAATAATTTAATTTTTTGCTTTTAGACAATTGGTAAATTATTACAGTGATAAGAACAAGGATGGTATATGAAATTAATCACGAAGCCTGAACAATATTAATAAGTAAATAAAGCTTATTTACTACTGAATGATCAAAGAATTGTGCGTATTAATTATTTTGATCTAGAAACCTTGGTCCATTTGATAGCCCTAATGATTCCATTTTTTTCTTAATTAAAGCCATTTTGTATTTATCTTTCACAAATAGAAAGCTAAATCTAATTGGGCATTTGAAATAAATAATTATTTTTTATATATCAAATAGTACTACAGTGAGCTGATACTAAAAAATTATTAAAATTGCAGAATTTTCATTGATCTTTATTCTTCAGTATTCCTCTTTGTTATTGCATTTTTATTTAGTTTAGGTGTTTCCTTGAGTGTTAGAAATCTGTGGAATGTCATTACTGGCAGTCTCAATTTTGAATTTTGAATTCCAAGCTGCATTTTTCTATAAATTCAGTTTTCAGATTAACTAAGTATATTTCGTTTGTCTTTGCAAGTTGTAGTTTTTCATTGAATCCTATTTTGAATATTGTAGGTTGTCTGCAAATTATGAATTGAATAGAATCAAGGTTTATTTTCTTCTATATAGCCTTTATTTAATAAATTAAGCAGAAAAATGTTTATTTAACCTCATAGATGAAAAGAATTTTGGATTGTTTAAATTTTTTTGTCTCAAATTAATTTCATGTGTTTTGATGTCTCCCACACATCGATACACATGAAATTGAAGACTTATGGCTACAACTAGATCAGGCAAAGTTAGCAAACCACGTATCTGAAATAAGAAAATGCCATTGTTAATTTAAGGCTCCACATTGATTCCAGTGATTTCAGTATTTTTATTTTCTGTTTACTCATAACTGCATTTTTCATTTGCATTAAATTTACAATGTTTATTGAGCTGAATCGTAAAACAAAAAAACTTTGAAATATACATGGACCCAAAGACATTAATTGGAAGGCATGTGCAGAGTGTACAAAGCCCTTCTGCTGCCCACAAGTTTCAGTCGACTGGTTAGAAATAAGCTCTATTCCTCTCTCATTAAAAAAATACTGATTTTTGTGTGTTGAATATTCTTTAGAATAATTCTCTTGTGATATATGTAATTCATCTTTCAATGTCAAGTTGAAGGAAACAAAAACAGTAAATTATTCAGTAGAGCCCCGATTATCTGCGAGTGCCGCGAAAATTTTTTTTAATTACGAACGTCAAAAAAAATCAATTTTAATCCAAGCCAACAACAGGGGAAAATACAATAGGCTCTACAGTGTGATGGTCGGAAATTACTGACAGGTTTATTGGGCATCGTGATCCTATAGGCCTTCTCGGAATTTGTGGATGCAAACGTAGAGCAAAGGTTTCTGCTTTACTGTACATACTTTAAAAGTTTTACAAATTGTTTTTTGTACAATAAAACATAGTTTTTAATGGTGAAATATTTTTTTTTTGTATTTACACCTCATTTTTAGTCTTTTTTCGGGTTATCCGCGAAGCCCTTGCCACCCATTTCCGTGAATAATCGGGGCTCTACTGTATTTTCGTTTTTTCTTTAAAAAAAATTTTAATTTAGCTTAAAAAAATTCATGATCAACAAGTTTTCGTGATATTATCACTTTTCAATTTATTTTTTTCGTGTACACATGAAAAGAAACAGTTGTTGATAATGCAAAAAGGAGCTAAGGCAAAATATTTCCTCAAGCTCCACATTATACGTCAGAGCTGTGGTTTGGCCACCACTGTTCTAGATATTAAATAATGTAGGCAAACACAAATATGAACTACATTCAGATTCACTTTATTAGTAAAGGTTCATAAAGTATTAATTTTCGTTCAGATTAGCTTACAATTTAAAAGTTAAAACCGGACTAGTTTCAGACCTTTGTGAATGTGCTTTTGAAAGCAAAAGGGGATTGCCATTATTAAATACAAGTGTTGATCAATCTACAAATTGACAAAATTAGGTTGGATGCAATTTGACCAATTAATAAACATATTTCAAAAAACACGCAGATATGAACCTATTATCAATTCAGTGAATGAACTAGCGATCGGGGAGGGGGGGATAATTAAAAACTAAACTAAATTAAGTAGGGGGGAGGCAATCTGGACTATTACCCAACTCGTTGGTTAAACTTGTGATCAGAGGAACATAAACCAAGATGAAGGAAAAAAAGAATAAATAAACTTAGACGATATAAGGTTGAATTCCTCTGCAGATTCAGTTGAAATTTAAAACTTGTAAAAACTGAGATATAAAACTTGTCAAGAAGGATATGTAGGA
The DNA here is from genome assembly GCA_023159025.1 of Thereuonema tuberculata. Classification (NCBI taxonomy): domain Eukaryota; kingdom Metazoa; phylum Arthropoda; class Chilopoda; order Scutigeromorpha; family Scutigeridae; genus Thereuonema; species Thereuonema tuberculata. The sequence goes on from JAFIDM010004315.1 coordinate 28,675,256, forward strand.
ATTCCTAAACTTTCTAATGAATTTGTTTTCTACCCTTTCAAAAATAACTGGGTTATCTAAATCGAGCACCCCGGAGGCAGAATGTTTTTTATCTTTCTGCAACGATTGATGCTAACAAGTAAGACCAAAAACTTTCTGCGGGTGCGGGCATTTTTTTTCGTTTGCCTGCAAAAAACGTTCGTTCTATACCAGGGGTAGGCAGACTTTAGTAAGGTAAGGGCTACTTCAAGTATACTCAAGTGGCGCGGTCACCTTAAGACAAAAAAAAAAAAACCGGAGTCTCCAAATCCATGATCGCGGTCGACGTTTTGCTCACCCCTGTTCTTTACGATATCTTTCTGCAGCCCTCGTTTTCGTTCTGCGAGAGTGTCGCGCCGTCGCTTGATATTCTACTTCTGGGTCGAGCACATGTTCCATTTGATATGTGAGCCACGGTGTTGTAAGCCATACTTACTGTCTATTTTTATCATATTCATGTGCTTCTTTAAGCGAATTTCCAAGGCTTTGCTACAATTCCACAATATTTAAATAACCTTTTTCTTTTCACCTAATACTGTATACGCAGTTGCTCTTTTTATTATTATATGCTAATTTTGTCCTGTCCCTTCTTTGTTAATATCTGCAAAACTGTTTTGCCACTTTCCCTATTCTTATGCTTCTTTAAGATCATCTTCATATAGATCATGCATGTAAGGGACCGTAAATAAACTCCTCAGGCTTGATCTTTGTATCACATCACTACAATATTGATAACATACTTGTCACAGTCTTATTAATGAAGGTTGAGGGATATTCATTAATTTCCAATGAGTTTTCTGATATAGTATAATTCATTCTCAAAGCCTTCTTCAACTGAGGAAATCCTAATTGTGCGTGTTGTGGCCATACGAATTACATTCTTTTTGGTACTAATGGAAACATTAGATCTAAAATTAATCATAATATTTGCTGTTTGTAGGTTTGAGGAACACTGTTATTTTAAAATCTAATGTCATCCCTAATAATCATAACATCCAGAAATGACAATTTTTGTTTTATTTCATTCTCGGCTGTTGATTTTGTGTTATTCAGTTTGCATCTTGTCAATTGACCCACACTCAACAATTAAAAATAAGTCCTCAACTTATTCAATAGAATATTATATAATGTGTCACATTGATAGAAGTCATGACTTTCATATCAATAAAAGCCAGGATGATTTCGCTGTTTGTGTGGAATAAGGGAGTGAATATATCTTATTTTCAACCTGATATAAACTTGATCACTTCTACAATAGTTGGAATCTCCTTATTAACCTATCTTCCTGAATCGGAGAAAGCGCATAGTCCTAAGTTACTTGAAAAATAATAAAAGAAATATTTGTAAATAGTGAAACTGCATGAAGGGAAGCTGTTGCCTTTCCTTCCTTACCCTGAACCTCTTTTAAGATCTTTAATAAAGGTCATTGCATTATCAGTAGACCAAGGTGATGGTAATGCAAATGATTACTATCATGTGGCCCACAAATTTGGAAAACATTAGTAAAACTGAATTATGACAATCACTGGTCGCAAAGGAAAAACTTACATATTTTTTGCTTGTGGGTTTTTGGGAGCCCTTGAAATCTTGGTAAATTATATATATATCTCTATATATTAGCTTTGCATCAGTTCCATAATTTATTATCAATAATACCAATAGAATGCAAATCGCCAATAACTTTCTTTACAGAATCAGCTGCCCTTTTAAAATCACCTTTAAACTGCTGTATACCCTCTGTATTATTCACAAAATAGCTGCTCGTGTTGATGATTAACATAATCAAGCACTGCTATTGCTCCCTCTTTATCTGCTTATAATTATGTCCTTACGAACTTTTAAGTCTCTCAAAGCTTTAACTTCTATGCGTTGAATGTTTGTGGTGTTATTCCACAACTCTTAATGATATTGCGAAATCACAGTCTCAGTTCTTTAGCTGCATTAATGTCCTTGAGCATACTGACTCTTCATTCGAAATCGGCCATTGCTTGAAAAATATTTATCCTAGAACCCAACAGCAGCAAAATTTCGCCCTTCAGCTAAGATGGAATACTGCAAATCTGTCAACATTGTGAAACTTTCATTGACTATCTGTCGAGCGATAGTCTGATCTTGACAATTTCCTATGTGCCACTTTTTTAAACTTTGCCAACTTAAAACAGTGCTTTGTTAATTATGTTGTAAAACGCACGAATTGCAGATTTCACTGCCGCCTGTACAATTTCCACTATTTCTGGCGTTTGACCTTCGATGTAACTTCCTCCAAGGCTTTTATTTAGTTCATGCACCAAGTTTTTATTCTTTGAAGCTCATTAATCATCTCATTAAATAGCCTCTTCTGCATTTTGTCCAGTTGTTTCTGAATATAATCACTATTAGGGTTTAACTTTATGGCACCAGACCTAACTTTCGGCACAACATATTAAATTTTATCCCAGACTGTGTCCTTGCAAGTTTCATATGTAAATTAATAAAACCTCTAATGATTCTCTTGTCCTTTGAACTGCCTCGAAAAGATATTTTTTTGCCTCTTTTTTTTTTTTTTTATATATATATATATCGAGGGGTGAGTGCTAGATTGTCGTAAGTGCCAAACAGAAAACTTTTGGGAAATTGAGTTTAAAGATTGGCATATTTATAGTACCCTTTATAACTCAGCCTAATAATTTCTTACACGGCTGTAAAGTAGTTGAAGTATCATATATTTAATCCCACTTCTTATATTGGTTAAAAATACTCTACAATCCGTGTTTTGTAACCATGGTTACTGTACTTACGACAGTCTTGCACTGAAACATGCATAACGAACTTAATGCTGTAGTGTTGTAAATAAACAAACAATGCATATTATTATAAAAGTTCCTTTATTTTGGTTAATAATCCATTTCCACCACTCAGTGTTGTTAATTATCATTTTATAAAAGTACTATATATAAAAAACAGACTTACGTGTAAAAAAATTCCAGTATTTTAATTTTTCTTTATGCGTCTATCACTCTCTTTGAAGAGAGTATCCCAATATTGTTTGTGCGTAGTTGTGAAGTATTTGTAGCAAGACTTTATATCAGCTTGCTTGCAGCTCTCAATAGGCTTGGTGTTTATTAAAACATTGGGCTGTTTCAAATTGAACCTTACTTTCTCGCTGATTCTGTGCCAGTGTACTTCTCGTCCCAATAACCGTTGCAATCTGCGCCACCTCCTCCTTATCATCACCGTGGAAAAATTTGTATTTCACTAGGTTGGTTGAGGACAATTCAACTACTTTCACAGAAGCATAAGGTACCGTACCAAGGTTCAAACCGAGGGTTTGTTTTGCCGCAGCTTTGTAATCAAAAAAGTCATCTTTCCGCATCTGTAGGATAGTAAAGTTTTTTTGGCTTGGCACAATGCATAGTTCATGGATTATTCCCAATGAACTGTGAAGTTCTTTCCCAGTCATACTGTGTTCTATTACAGAATGCATATTGTGCACTTCCTGAATAGCTGAGTGACCTGACTCTTGGTATTTTTGTATAATACAGGTAATGTTTGGGTGCATTTTCATAAACAGTATTAGTGCAACTGTCATTATCGAATTACGGTTTTGTGGAACGCATGCATCTGAGCAAAGCGTAAGCGTTTTACACTGTGGGTTGCATTTTACAACTTCCTCTAAAAGTTTAATCACAGCACTGGCCAGTTCGTTAGCACCTCTGCCACCTCGAACTTCATCCCATACTGCACAGTACCCATCTTTATTACCGACATCTTTCAATGTCATGTTGTAAACTGCCAGCTTTCGTTTATAGTAAAAAACTAAAATATTTGATTTTGGACAGCTTAACACCTTTTATAGATCAAAACAAAGCAAAAGATCCTACTTATTTTTTGAAGTCATTTTCGCTTTATCACCATTCTTTTCTGCTCGTGCCATGTCTTTTTCAGTTATGTGCGTTTCATACATTTCAGGCTCTAAAGTTTTATCTTCCACATTACATACCTCACATTGATCTTTTTTAGGCACATACAATTCTAAATTAAACTGGTGATTAAAAATACTGCGGTATGCGTGAAGTTTAAGCGGTGTCCTCTTCTAAACACCTTTCCTTGTAAAGAGAATACATTTTGGTTAAACACAAACCCTCTTCCAAATATTCTTTTTGAGTATCTTTAGATGTGTAGTGAGAAAGGACTATTGGAAAAGAGTTTATGTGGGAAACAATAAAGTCTGTGTCCTCTTTTGGAAGTTTGAGCTTTACATTTTTTCCCCGATGATCACCTTCGGGTGTTCCAGATATCCCTGTCATTTTTTTCTGTGACAGTAGTATATACGTCTCTCGGAGATTGAGAGTGTTGAGTTATAAAATAATTTGCAAACACGGATTTTTCTCTCATGTACAAGAAGTAATATTTAAAAGAAAATGAACTCCGTGAGCTCTCTTTGTTGCTTAACATTGGTTAAGCGAGGTACAACAACTCAGCACTGAACTCTGACGGCTGTTGTGGAGATACGACAAAACTGCAACTAGGTTTGATCTTGAAGGCGTGCTGTTGGAGCTTCGTTATTTAATGCTTAGTGTGGGGAATGGTATGTGCGACAATTCAGCACTAAAAAGTGGATTTTGAAAAAAATGTCACTTACGACAATCTAGCACTCACCCCTCGATATATTTCCTCTGATTACAAGTGTAACCACTGATTTGGTAATAGAAGTCCTGTATTTGCATATTTTTTGAATACCTTTTTTAATTGGTCAAATTGCATCCACCTTAATTTTTGTAGAATTGGCCAATCAAAATTGATTGGTCCAATTGGATTTAAATAATGGTGATCCCCTTTAGACTTTGTGTCTTTAGACTTTTGACAAAGGATCTGAAACTAGTCTTGTTTTGGCATGTTTTTAAATCTATTTCTTGTGCGTTTTATAGTGGTTTTTAACTATTGATTAATTGTGCACACATTAAATTACTTATTTAGCTTAAAACTTTTTTTTCCAGATTTTTTTTTTTTTTTTTTTTTTTTTTTTTAAATATTTAAAATAGATTGCTATATTTATTTGTAAATGATAGATGCTTTTTTCAAAGGATTCTGTTACATCAATAAATAAATGAAAAAGTTTGATGTGCTTTTTTATAGCAACAAACATTATTTCTTTTATTATTGAAACTTTTTACAATCTGTAATCTTTTAATTAAATTTTGAGATTATTGCTTTTGTAAATCAAGTTTCAGTATTACTGTAAGTGCTGCTTATACGTGTAATCTTATTTAGTTTCATATCTAGACGTTACTTATCATTAGTGGAAAGTCACAGTTTATTCTTAGTTCTTGTATAAGTATATAAGATTTCTTATTTTATTTAAGTTTATTTCTTTCTTTCTTCTTTTTTATTTAAAAAGCAAATGAAAAGGTGAAATTATTAAATAAGGTTAATAAATTTCAGTAGAAGGAATTTTAAGCAGTGAGAAAAAGTATTTTTTTCTCCATCTTCAAAGACATGAATCTAACATTTCTCTGAACTAATTATTTTATTTTATTCATTATTTTTTTAATTTTTTTTTGAATATATGATAATTGGAGGAATGTTGAGGTACTAATTTATTAGAAAAGTTTTATACTAATCCTAATAAATGGAGTTTTTCCATTGGATTGATTTACAAGTAAAAACATTTAGGTTAGATATTCAAGAAAGATACCTTTTCACTTTAACATTGTTTCAATCTCCTTTTTTTTTTATTAATTTAACCTTGATTTATTGGAAAAGCTATTTATGCTCTGACAAAAACAGAGATTGTCAGAAATTTTTATTTGATGAAAAGTTAAAAATTTATTTACATTAAAAAAAAAAAAAAAATACTACAAAAGCAATTATCAAAACAAGTTTCTATTAAACAGAGGAAATGGAGAATAATTATTTAATGTCTTGATCTTATTTACCATTATTTAATCATCATTTTAAAGAATAGATTACAGAAAGATTGAAAATAATGATTATGATAAAAGCAATCGGAGATTAATAAATTTATTTTATTTTTTTTAATATTTATTAGACCAAATAACATACTCATTTGCAAAAGAAAAAAAAGAAAAGACGTTGCACCCCATTGTCTATGAAAGTGTTCTATTGCTATGAAACTTAGCACATACAATGAGTATATAAAGATAAAAGAAATGATTACCCTCTCATTTCAAAAGGATTTTTTATTACAGAGCAGTGGCAACATACTGGTTACAGGTTAATATGTAGTAAATCCTCTTGTGGTGATCCAAGCGAGTACATGGTGCAGTATGAAATCAATAATTTGTTATCCTGTGATAGATTCTACCAGATGTTCTGCAATTATTGGGTTAGTTTGGTCACAGTCTGCGATGGCCACAACTGCCTTCCCAGCATATCCCAGACTTGATGGATTGGCATGAGATCTGGAACCTGGCTGACCAAGGGAGGATGTAAGTCCCATAGAGATGACATTGAGCATGTTACCATTTGAGGTCTGGCTTTATGCTAGTAAAGAGCCCTAGAAGGCAAGACAGCAAAGATAATATGAACTGCAGAATGTTGTCAACATGCAAGTGTGCTGTTAAAGTAGCTTGTAGCAAAACTAAGGGAGATCGGCTATTGTACCTGATGGTTCCCCAGACTGTAACTCCAGAAATGATGGCCATGTGCTGCTTCATCACTGAGATTGATTTGAGCGATGACCACATCCTCCATTCACATATAGGTTTATCATCTGCTCCAAGAGAAAGAAGCAGAATTTGTCACTGAATGCAACATTACTTCAGTTGGACATCATCCAGGATTCCCTCGCTCAACACCACTCCAGATGGTACTCCTATGTTGAGTAGGCAGTGGTGGATGTCTTGAGGGACCCCAAGAATGAAGTCCTTCCTCTGCCAGTCTTCACCAAATGGTGTCCCATGATGTTACATGATGCATAGAGAAAGTTACTTTGAATGGAGGCATGTAAAGGAAAGTATTGGATGGAGGATAAGGGACATATTGGTATAATGGCTGCTTTTGTGATTGCATGATTCACTTGTTTCCTTGAGACTTATCTTTTGTGGCAGTTATTTGTGTCCTCCTGGTTTTGAAGTTCAACGATAAATATGTTTTTCGGATAAAGGTCTTAAATGTTATATTCTCTTCTTGGCAATTACAAAATAAATAAAATTAATTTATACTATTTCTCAAAAAAGTAAAAAAAAAAAAAGAGGAATTAATTACAATTGAAAAAAAAACAAAAAACTTTTATAACAGATAATTAAAGTTGTTTTCCATTTTAATGAGGAATTTTTCGTAAATATATCAAGCTTATTTTTTCATTGCAAACAAAACCAAGTAATATGCATTTGTTATAATTATAAATGCATAATTATAATTTTATTCAATAATTATCATTAAGAAAGTAAATTGAAATATCTTCATCATGTTTTTTCTTACGACTTAGAGGAACTCGTCGGTTATTGTTATGTCACTATTTGCACATCCGCCATTTAATTTGTGAAGTGCACCTCAAAATAGTAAAGTCACTGTAGTGGCTACCGTTGATTACTGTTTATTAGGAACACGTTTCAAGAGTGTAGTCAACTTTGTAACTACTGTAGCTATGAGGAATACTACTATGCATTGCTCTGAACAAGATGACAGCTGACATATCTTCATGACAACTCTTTAAACTATGATGTGACCTCTCTCAAACTCGCCCAGTTCCTGATACTGCCAATTGGTGCATCATAGTGGCATTGACTACTTAACATAATGAAACAAGAAAAATAGTCATATTTGCCTGTCCATTCGAATACTACTCCTTATGCCCGGGTCACACCAGCCTATTTTTCATCATTGTTTTCAATCGTTGGCCCTATCTTTCAGGTCTACGATCGTGTGATTTGCCCCTGTTGACCATTTTCAACACTGATTCCATCACTGAAAAAATTTGTGAACGGTTCTAAATACAACCTTGTTTTCAGGGATGCTCGTTAGTGAGCTCCAATCAGAACCGACCAGCTACGAGCCCGAAGGAGCCGACCAGCGCCATTTTGGCTATCGTATCGAGTGAATCCGAAGGCTATTAGGAATTAAATATCACAGTGAGGAGATTATTTTTCGAAAATAAACAATATTTTTACTGAAATAAATTAATTCTATGCGTCAAAATGTGCAGATGTCAAATTTTTAAAGAGAGATTTCATTTCTTCTTGAGCTGTGTGAAAGGCCGCAGGGGCTTGTGGGATACCCGCTCTTTTCAGCCGAAATTCAGTTCGCTTTCGCAAATAGTAGAGATGCTTGAATAAAATTTACAATTAGTTTCGAACAGATTGACAGCTTACTAAAAGTCATTTCAAATTCTACCTAAATTGCGTTGCCGAAACACGATTTTAGCCTCTAAAAAAAGATTAATCGCCGTCTTTTCGTAGCTTTCGAGAAACCGCCAAAATCTTTTAAGCTCAACTCTGATTGGCTAGCGTTCTGCCAATTATATGCACTGTTTCACCATATTTCGTCGAGACGGTGGAACGCAAGGAAGGGGGAATTTCAGTGTAGCAAAACAATGTTGAAAAAAATAGGCTGGTGTGACCCGGGCATTATACTGGTCTCTGAATGTGACATTTTCACATGGTCTAGAAACTCCTAGTGCTTTCATTGGTGATAAAATTTTAGTCATTTCCATAACTAGCCAAAAGGCATTTTTACACTTGTTTCACTGCTCCGCTGTATTTTAAAGGAGCTTTTTTTTTTTTTTTTTTTTTCCTCAAGTGTATATGTTGCAAAGATAAGGCTGTGTATGTCACTTATATATAATGAAAATCAAGTCATAAGAAAATAATTAAGTAGTTGTTGCCAGTGGACCTTTTTAAGTGTGTCGTCACAACCTATGTTACAGTTCAAAGAGCCTGTTGCTAGGGTTTTTTAGCATTCTAAACAGTTGCCGCCAAGCCAGTGTTTATCATGGTTTTTCTTTAAGAAAAGACCCAAAAATTATAAGAACTCATTTTTAAGACTTCAAGAAAGCCCATCTTAGGGTGTTTTTTTTTCCCCTTATTTTTGAGAATTTTAAGAGAAACATTAAGAAGAAAAAAGCTATATTTTTGAGGTTCGTACTGCCAAAGGCCACATTGCATCCGATGTTGAGAGCTTGATTGGTGAACTCAAAAGCCATTCTCCAATAGCAAAAGAACTGATCTGACTTACTTTTTATAAATAGGAAATAGGACTGTAGAAGAATAAATAATTTTATTATTGTTGGAGAATGCAAAATTATTTATTCTTCAGAAATGAGTTTCAGTACGTCAGATCAGAATTTTGCTGTTGAAGAGTGGCTTTTTGAGTGCACCAATCAGAAGCTCTCGACATCTGGTGCAGTGTAGCCTATGGCAATCCAAATCTGAAAAAAATATCCAAAATACAGCTTTTTTTTTTTTGTCTTATATATTCTCCCAAAATTCTCAACAGTAATGGAAAAAACCCTAAGATTTTTCAGAAGTCTTAAAAATGCATTCTGATAATCTTTTATTTTTTTTTGGTCTTTTTCTCTAAGAAAAACTCGATAAACACAGTCTTAACCATAACTGTTAGCAATGCTACCACCCTAGCAACAGACTCTAACATAGGTTATGACGACACCACTTTAAACTGTCCATTGTCAAACAAACATCCCTCGTGTCTTTTCAACTGAGGTAATCACTAGATTACTATTAGAACATAAGAATGTAATTACAGATGCAACTAAATAAATCTGGTAATAAATTATAAAGATTTGAAGAAAGTATATACTTTCTTTCACTCTTCATAATTTATTAATATAATTTAGGAATCCCTATACTCTTAAATCAGACTAAAAAGGATAAGACAATAAGATTGAGTTTCCATATTCTCTGGAATTATTATTATGAAATAACTTTATAAATTTACATTTAAAACTTCATTAAATGGAGGTCTTATTTGCTTGTTGGTTTGTGTGTTCGCTGTTATTTATGAACAGTTATTTTTCTTTTTTAGGGAATACGAATGTCATAATGGCAACACTGACTGAGCAAGCAACGCAACTATTAGATTTTTCTCAGCGGTTGGATATAAATCTTCTTGACAGAGTTGTAGGATGCATGTACACAGGCGTTGGTGATCAGGTAATAATTGAAACAAAATTTTTACTTAAACCTACTTTTAAAAATTTTCAGTTTGAAAGATTTCTTTTGCTTATTTATGTTTCTATTATTCCATAGAGATTTCTTCAACAGAAAGCCTGCCAAAGGCTCAATTTCTGTAGCTTTAGTTATAGTTATTGATATTCCTTAAAAGGGGAAAGAAAAGAAAAAAAGCTTTGCTTCTAGGTTAAAATGTTATTTTGACGTAGCAGTGTTTCTTTATAGCTTCTGTCTTGTCATTTTCATTTGTCTCCTTTATCCATCTAAGCAATCATCATGCAGAAGTAGGGTTGCACACTTTGAATAATCATCTATCTTCTATTTATAAAATTTTCTCTATATCTCATGTTTATTTACTTAAAATTCATAGTCATAATAATACACTTTTGCATTATGCTGTTTTACTTAAGAAAGCCCCCACCATTTCTTGAATAATGCAAATCCACTTGAATTATACTAGAGATGTGGGGATTTTTTAGAACATCTTTTCATTCCTAGTTAAATTTTCTATCTTATTTACTCTTGCTGCATGCTTCTCCCAACATTATTTCAGTTTCTTAAATGACAATTTAATGTCGTCCATCTGCTTTGTTTTCTGATAGATGCATTTCATTTGCTGTCTCAACTTATAATTCTAGTACGCATTTGTCCACACTTTTATTGCACATTTCTTGTGTGAAGGTATTTCAATAAAAGTACCTTTTTTACTGTGAAGTATAACATTTTAATGAAGAACGTATTCAACATTTGTATTCTTCCTTATTGGGGAATTTTGCTGCCATTGCTTGGTGTTCTGCATTTATTTTTTAATCCTATATTCATTATCAAATATTCTTCGTTTACTCTTTCTAATATTTTTCTGTTTACTTTAATTTCACAGCAAAGAATTGCCCAAGAGATTCTCACAAACCTGAAGGAACATCCTGATGCCTGGACAAGAGTTGACACAATCTTAGAATTTTCTACCAATCAGCAGACAAAGTACTATGCTTTGCAAATTTTAGAAAATGTGATTAAAACACGCTGGAAGGTTTTGCCTAGAAATCAGTGTGAAGGTACATTCAAGATTACCTTAATTCAAATTATGACTTGAATTTTAAAATTATATAACATACTGTAATTCTAATTATGTTTGTTTATTTTAGGAATAAAAAAGTACATAGTTGCTTTAATTATCAAAACTTCTTCTGATCCTGAGATTTTGGAAAGGGAAAAGGTCTACCTGAACAAATTGAATATGATTCTTGTACAGGTAAGTTACTTCCCATTGTTAGCATAGCATTCTTCCCTAATTCTACTCTTATTTGTTTGTCATAGTACAGGAGAATTAGGAGAGAGAAAAAGACAACAGCTAATGGATTCTGGTTAAAAATTCGTCTGCACTTTAATATACAGGGTGAATCAAAACTCTCAGTACAAATTTTAATGGAAAATGAGGAGCACCAAGACAAACCCTTTTATGTATGAATGTCTCTTCGGTGCTAGAAAGTGCTATAAATCCTACAGAAACCAGCAGGCGAGAAGGGTAATCCCGAGATAGCAATCTCTGGACGCTCTGACGATGAAACGGATCCTCGTGCAACACGCTCCACGTGAGAGCATGGTTCACATAAGAGGACTGTGGGCAATAGCTCGCTTACTTGTGCCTGAATTGTCTTCAGTCCATCGTAGGATATCTTTTTCCATGCCAGGAGTATGCATGGGTCTTTACTGAGCCATGTCATGCATGCTTGCCAGTTGCCCAGTGACAATGCATAAATGTTTGGTGGTTTGATACACATCTGTTTCGAAAGCACTGTCGGTACAACCTCACAGCAGCTTTTCCATTTTCATTGACAGCCCCATATGTCAGAGCCGTGTTGGCCATCTCAGCAGTCGGGAAGCTCTCCATCAAACTATATAAAAAGACAAGACCTAACTCTCACTCACTCATTCATTCGCTGACAGATCAACGTCCAGCCCAAACCATTGGACTTAAAAAGCTGAAATTTTGCACAGAGATTCCCTTATGTTGTAGACAAAGAATAAGGCCGGATTTTGTGAAATTTCCATGGGTTTAACGAGGGTTTATTGTTAATTTAAAGGTTTCTTGCAGTGTAGATCCTTCACCACACTTATGGTGTTGAATAGCCTCAATCACATATTTGCTGATGGTATCCTCCGATTCCGGACAGCAGCCGACTGGCTTCGGAGGTGGCTTACATTTACAGTCGACTGCTGTCCGGAATCGGAGGATACCTTCAGCAAATATGTGATTGAGGCTATTCAACACCATAAGTTTGGTAACAGATCACACTGCAGGAGATCAAGATATACATTCAGAAAATTAAAGGTTTCTTGTTTCCGCAACGATAATTAGTAGACTTCAAATTTGGCATGTAAGGTAATTATAATCACTAAAACCCTTTTTCAGGATTTTCAAAATTCCACGGGAATAAAGAGGGTTTATTTTCGCTTGAAAGTTTTCTTATTTCCATAACTATAATTAGTAGAGACTTCAAATTTGGCATGCAAGTAGGTAATTATAATCACTAAAACCCTTTTTTAGGATTTTGCGAAATTCCGACGGGATAGATAAAAACCCTGCTTTAAGTTATAAAGCTGAAAATTTGCTTCTATTACTATTGTTAGGTTTTAGAATTTGTTATCGTGACAATGAGCACTAAACAAATATTGTTATGCAACAATTGGAGCTAAAATATTGTTCTGCACAATAGCGGTACAATGGTAACTATACAAATAGTGTTGTGCAAAAATTGGAGCTAAAATGTTGTGCATAATAGCGACAGAATTTTCGGGTTAGATATAGATTTGTAATGATCAGATGATTTTTTACGAACTAGGAAAGGTTTGAAGTGATAGGGTTATGATGTTATAAAAGTCAAATAACCTGGAACTAGGGGTGTACACTGGGAGGATGGTGAGTGGATGGGCAAACATGGTTCAAAGATACTTCTACGAGGTTTTCGGGATAGATAAAGATTTGTAATGAGATCACACCTTTTGAGTTGTTGTTGTTTGTTTTTGTACCAACCGGGAAAGTTCCAAGTGATCTCACAATTGCAATTTCTTTATCATCCAAATTAGGACATTTGTTTTTTGTAACTCAAGCAAAGAACGGGTCGTTTTGTTAGTATTACATATAAGTATCTATTTTATGAATGCCACAGCAAACACAAGTTCATTATCTGTTCCCATTTCCCCGTCTAGCCAATTGCAGCGACAATAAGTAGTGCCCTCTATTACCGAAAGCAATACATTCATAGATAAAAAAAACTTCGTCTTGGTGCTCCTTATCTCCCATTAAAATTTGTATAGTGTGTTTTGATACATACTACATAAAAATTAAAGATATTTTTATTAAATATAGGAAATTTTGATCACAAATCCTGGCAGCATTGCTCAAACCCGTGAATGGTCACACAAATTTCTTTTAAAAAAGCAGTATGGCTTGTCCATATGTCACATACACGAGTGTCTTCAATCTCATTATGTTAGAAAGCTTTTAGTGAAAACACAGAATAAACCCGTTAAGATTTTATGAAAGATTGTCAAACCAGTTTGGAGAAGACGGACTCCAGAGCTCAAATGTAGTCGAATGAAAACTTAAAAATTATCCTGAATCAGTAGCAGATGAGGAGCAACAATATTAAATTAAAACAATTCCAACTTTCAGCTATCAGCTGGCAAAATTATTGCAAACATTCTCTGGCGTATTTCCTTATAAGTGAATTTTCTTCAAGCAGGTGGAACAATGAATGCTGCGTATTGAATGGAACATCTCTTGGGAATCAAGGAATATTTAAATACCATCTAGATCTGCTGTCATAAAAAACAGCCCTGTTGTACAGTAATATTTGTACTGATGTGGCCAGTTTCATTATTTTTACTCATGTAATAGTATACGAGGGAAAGTACTATGTTATCCCTATATTTCCTAGATTTATCACTTTGATACCAACATTTCTTTGATCCTCTATAAAAATGTGGTACCAAACAGAAGGAGTGAGAAACTGATTGGCAGATGGCCGCATAATAATCCTACAGAATTAGCATACAGCAGTTTCACAGGGTGGCCACTCAACCTGGAAACCTGGAGAACCTGGAATTGTCAGGGAATTTGAAAACTGCCAGGAAAAACCTGGAAAAGTCAGGGAAATTTACGAAAATTTCTGGAATTTTCTCACCTCTCCTGCCTTAAAAATGGGTTGTGGGTTATGTGGTTTGCATTTTGTCCTCCGGAGATGAACAAAAGAAAATTAAAACTCAAAGAACTGCAATGCAAAAAGCAAAAATTAATTACCAATGCTCAAAAGGAAGCCGATCTTATTGAGGAAGAAATCAAGTTCTTAAAAATGTGATTGAAGTCTCATTGGTAGAGGTCCTATATATCCTGTATATCATTTATATTTTAAAAAATTTCTGTTTTGTAGTACATTTTCCAATTATCGTATATTTTACAATCATATCCTTTATTTACTCTAATATTTTGTATTTTAACTCAATATATCTATCAAGCAACTATTATTAAAATATATTCACTAAGATTATTTTTCCATTTGTGTGTGTGTGGATATTTGCAGTCTCACACTACATCTTATTTGGTGTTATCAAAATTGTTTACATTTCAAAAAATTATTATATGCATGTGAATATAATACAAAGTGGTTAAAACTGTGTAATTTGATTTTCTCTTTAATTTAATGATAATTTACATTGTTGTAAAAACTCAAGTAATTTTATTAAAGAAAACAAAATTTTAATAAAATCTAGAAATTAAAATTTTAAATTGTTAATGATACTAAACAGTTTGCAAGAGTGTGCAATATTCTCTAATATTCAAATTCAATATGCAATTAATTATTATTAATGATACAAAACACATCTTCTTTTTTTCTTCACAATATTTCGCGGTTTATTGTCTTTTAACCGCTTCATCAGGCTTAATATATGGAAAAACTTTTCGTAAGATACAGTAACGAATCTGGTAATAATATATACAATTAACATCATTTCAAACATTTTAAACTTCTATATTATTACAATTATTAATAATATTACCAAACTCATTATTGTAATAATATAGAAGTTTAAAATGTTTGAAATGATGTTAATTGTATATATTATTACCAGATTCGTTACTGTATCTTACGAAAAGTTTTTCCATATATTAAGCCTGATGAAGCGGTTAAAAGACAATAAACCGCGAAATATTGCGAAGAAAAAAAGAAGTGTGTGCAATAAACAAATATGATGGTGTTTCTATGTCATAAATTATAAAAAGTAAAATTTATTCTATTAATGGAGTAAACTTATTACAGAGGAAATTATTAAAAAGAAAACATTTAGTAAAAGAGAAAAACGTGCCATTGAGTTATCTAAATCTAAAGGCAATCATTGAAAAGAGTTTCTACAACATCGTGTACAATTTGTGTCCAGCCCCGCATCTGGATTTTTTTTTCAATTCGCCTCGAAAACCTGGAAAAGTCAGGGAATTTTAAAATGTCTGGAGAGTGGCCACCCTGTTTCAAGTATTTCCTATTGGTGGGTTAAAATGTATTCATTTAGCAGAGAAAAAAAAAATGAACAATATTACTATTGATTTAAAGCTACAGTAGAACTCCAATTATCTGGATCCGATTTTCAGAATAAAAAATTAAAAAAAAAATACTTTTTGTGTTTAAATATTTGTAACTTTGGTTCTTTTAATATGTGCAGTTTCACAGTAACATGTTGCTAGTGATTTTCACTTTTCATCCGTAATCATCTGGATTTCTGCATATCCGGATCATGCCAATCCCCAATTAATTTGGATAATTGGAGTTCTACTGTATTTATTCAAGTTAATGAATAAAAGTGAAGGTAAACTTTGAACTACTGTTTATGTGACATTGTAAGTCACTGAAAGCCTCCATCTTTATTTCAATTCTTCTTAAATTTTTAGAAAGCTTTGGTCCTACACTGTAGTTATGTAAATTAATTTTTTTTTTTAAATTACTGAGAAAAAGTTTTAATATTTCTCCTGCATCCTTGTTTCAACAGAAATTGAAGTTAAGATATGGCATAATAAAGTGAGTGTGAATCATCTTAGAAAATATTTTAAAAAAATATGTAGAAAAGAAATAATAACTTTTCATTGCTCGTAAGCAGGAACATCAGAAGGCATACAATAGCATTAAAAAATACTTGCTTTTTAATACTGGATTTCCAGTTGAGCATTTTTCATTGTTTTATTTCAACCTAATCAAAATTCTGATGTTTACTAAATCACTTTTTCCTAATATCACTGGTATCAAATTCTCAGTTAATTGATTATTGTTATAATCAAATATTGTAATTAAAATTAAATATGCCTAAGTTGCTAATAAATTGTGACTATAGTAATACCATTCCTTATTAATTCTTAATTTAAGTTTGTAATTAACAATTTTTTGAGTCTACAAATCTAAAATTCGATGATGATATCTGCAAAAAAAAAAAAAAAATGCCAATGTGCTGCAATAGTAGTCACTAGAATTAAACAGCAAATAGGACCTAAGGTAGTTGAAAGAAAGCATTTTTTTTTTTTTAGATTTGCCCTACACTAACTTTGTAACATGCTTTTGCCTCCCTCATCCCTTATTAAAAGTATTAAAAAACTAATTCTTGAATTACATTTCTATTTATATATTTTTCCTCATTTATTGCTGCAAGAGTGTAACGATCTCTGAATGTGTATGGAATGACAACATTCAATATATGTAATTCACTGCTCTTTATTACAAAATTTGATACTCTTATTAAATTTATTACTTAAAATTTGATGTTTTAACCATGTTGAATAATAATTTGATACCTTACTTTTGTTGTAATTGTGTACTTATTCTTAGTAATAATTATATAGAACTTACACTATAAACCTTTATTCTTTGTTATAACTGCCTTAGTTTTAAATTATTTCAAAATGTAGCCTGAAGAAGCAGGGAAATTACCCTGCGAAATATTGCTGGGAAAGTATGGAGTTTTTTAGTAATAAACAAAAATTCAGTGTATGATTTGGAGATTGCAGTCTCGTATTTAAAAAACGATTACTGAATGTTTTGTTATTATAATTTTGTTTATTTTAGAAATTAAAGATCATGTTATTATGTAAAGTTTATTTTTTTCCCTTGGAAATTTGTTCTGAAAGTGTTTTATGTACTT
This sequence comes from Thereuonema tuberculata, assembly GCA_023159025.1. Taxonomy (NCBI): domain Eukaryota; kingdom Metazoa; phylum Arthropoda; class Chilopoda; order Scutigeromorpha; family Scutigeridae; genus Thereuonema; species Thereuonema tuberculata. The sequence continues at coordinate 28,692,583 of JAFIDM010004315.1, forward strand.
CTTTCTCTAATATAGATTCTTAAAAGAGAATGGCCAAAAAATTGGCCCACCTTTATTACTGATATCGTTGGAGCAAGCAAAACCAATGAAAGCTTATGTCAGAATAATATGGCCATCCTGAAACTTTTGAGGTAATAGAAAACATAATTTCAATTGTTAAATAGAAAGTATACATAAAATAATAATAATAATAACAATATTGCATAGAAAGAATAAATAGAGCATTATAGTGACGGGATTGAGTGATTTTTCAATTTTTTCTTAAAGATTGTTTTCTGTGTAAGTCATACTAATTTCCTGCCATTTCTACTATATTTTTAGTGAAGAAGTTTTTGATTTTTCAAGTGGGCAGATGACTCAAGTGAAAGCAAAACATTTAAAAGACACAATGTGCAGTGAATTTTCTCAAATTTTCCAGCTCTGCCAGTTTGTCATGGTAAAACTTGTATACTTTTCAATTTTATTTGACCTAAAGATTGCATTTTATTGCTCAAAAATAGCAATAATGAATTTTAAGTTTTATGGAATAGATATACATATGTTTATATATAGATGTGTGTGTGTGCGTATTCTTTCAATATATATTGAGATTGAAAGAAATTAATTTTAGGATGTTTATTTGTCTTTTATTTAGGATAATTCACAGAATGCCCCTTTAGTTGGTGCAACTTTGGAGACTTTATTAAGATTTCTCAACTGGATTCCATTGGGATACATTTTTGAAACAAAACTTATTTCTACTCTAATTTATAAAGTAAGATTTTTTTATTATTATTTCCTAAAATTTAATTATTGATATAACTTTTGAATCCTGAAACAAGTAGCTCATGTTTTTGCCACTTTTTATGTAAGATTTATCTCAAAAGCAGCAACATTGCATTGCTACAAAAATATTCATTCTTAAATTAGGATTCCTTCCTTCTACAAATCTAAATAAAAAATATAATTTCTGCTAATTACTGCAGAAATTTCATGTAACATGTAATGTTGCTTTTTGTGGTTAGCTTTTCTACATTTTTTCATTCTTAAGTTCTTGGATTCTATATGAATAATTTTTTCAAGAAAAATAGCAGCTTAAGAAAAAATAATTGTAGAAAGAAAAAGATAAAAAAGGCGATGAAAATGTTGATGTTTATAAAGTGTGTCGAGCATTTTCCTAATAATTTTGGAACTTCAGCTACATTGTGAATCATAATCAGTTAAGAAATTTTAGGCGAATATGCGATAAGTGTAAAAGCATTAATTACAAAAATAAAAAAAAGTTGTATTTTCCCTCTGTAAAACATAAAGAGGATAGGAAATTTACAAAGTGCTGGAACAGTGCAAAATTGATGGAACTTGAGGCATTAGAATTCTGCGACATCCTTGGTGTTCGTGGTTTTAGGCTGAAGGAGAGCATTTGGCAGAAAGATGAATACAAGATATCCAGATTCCAACCAGAATGTCTGACGATTTCAAAATAGAACGGTTCCAGAAATGTTTCACTGAAGTAAACAGTCTAAATACCAACAAAAGCTTCAAATTTTATGGCAGTCTTGTAAGTCTTGAATCTGAAATTGAGGAAGATAAAACAAGAAGGCAAATATAATAACAGAAACTAAATAAAACAAGGAATTAGGAAACAGATAGTGATAAATAAATTAAATAAAAAGAATAAAAACCAAAATAATGTCAAAAGGAATATAAATTTATAAATTAATAAATGAAAAAGGGGAGTATAAAGAAAAGTTAAGAAAACAAAATAATAAAATGGATTCTAAATAAAGACATGGAGAGAAACATAATGAATTAATAAAATCTAAAAATAATAAAAAAGAAAACGCTTTTTTTTTTTTTTTTTTTTTTTTTAAATGTAGTTCTGAATTGAGCAATCTGGCTCAAGGGCACAGATATTTCAGACCAGAAGAAAATCTGTTTATTACATAATAGCTCTCTTTACATACTCTTAAATCCTTGCTTGAATCTTCCAAAATCATACTGTTATCAAAGGCGGCAAACACGCTGCAGTTTCCATTAGTATCATGCCATAAGGTATGCTCTTATATTGTTCTTTTGTAATCCATTTAACTTTATTTAGATGGGTTTCAGCTTCTGTCCTATCTCACCTATTACAGACATCCGAGTTTGTCATTGCATCCTTGAAACTTTAACTGTTATTTTCTTAAACCCGTTTGAAGGTTCACCTAGTTTTTAACTGACTATAAATTTTTAACATACATTATAACTTTTGTTTCTTAATAAAAAATTGAGTCTTTGAATAGATTGATTGAAGATTGGTCAGTCTTCATTCTACTTTATTATTCTAAATTCTACTTGTCTAAATATGTAGTTGCTTTTAAAAAACTTTGGCATATAGTCCATACTATGTATGAAAATGATCATTCCTGTTCTGTTAGGTTACCTTCAGATGTAGCAGTAGAGTGGCCTTTAGGAATTAAAAATGTTACATACTTGTTGCTTACAGTAGAAGTAATTTACTGAGGAGTTTAAACCATTCCCATATCATCTTCCTATGGTGCTTCAGCTCAATGGCCTCTCCTTTTGCTATATAATGGTAATAAAGGGATAGGCAAATGGTGTGGCAGAGAAAGATCAGAACTGTCTATTCCACATAGTATTGATTCCATCTTGCTGTAGCCTGTAAGCCAACGAGCGGAGCCTTCTACAGTCATTGAATACATATCCCTATGCTTAAAACTCCGTCATGGACCTTTGCTAGAAGTTGGAACTTAGTTAGCTGAATTCAAGTCTTCCAAGTTCAACAATTATGGACAATGCTGTAGTTAATAAAAGCTCTTCAGTGTTACTTTGAATATGGCTAGGAGTTTCTTTTCTTTTCTTTTAGAAGTATATGTTAGTTTGCTCAAGATATATTATTTTTAAGTGTAAAATTAGTTTCAGTATTGAAGGGTATTACTCTGGTACATATAAGATTTTTAATAATGAAATATTTGTTTATAATTAATTCCTTGGTAGATTTGAATGTATATTATTTATTTCTTACTTTTTTCTTTTCAGTTTTTGAATGTTCCAATGTTTAGAAATGTTACCTTGAAATGCTTAACGGAAATAGGTAAATTTTTCCTTCTTTATTTGCTTTATGTATTTTATTTAAATAAGCCATCTTTGCTGTTATTCTTTTATTCTTTTTTTTTAAGACGGTATTTAATAAAGATTTTCAAAGCAATGCTCTTGTTAAATGCAGATAATTTTAAATAAAAAAAATAATAAAGATGGAAATTAAGATTTCTTGATTCTATACTGCATGCTTTGTTTGTTCTTTTTTTTTCTTCAATTTACAGATCAAATTTAAGCTGAAAATATCAATATTTTGTGTGTGTGTGTGTCTCTCTCTCTCTCTCTCTCTCTATCTATATATATATATATATATATATATATATTTTCAACATAAATTTGATCTGTAAATTGACGATATCTCATTTACTATGATTTTATATTTCAGCCAGTGTAACAGTGCCTCATTATGATGAAATGTTCATCTTGTTATTCACACAAACAATGGCTCAATTAGAACAGGCAAGTCTAGCATATGTTACAATATTTCTTTTGATTGACTTACAAGTTAACCTAATATCATTTATTGAAAATAGATTTATGCTTTATAAATAGTAAGTTTAGTGTTACTAATGGCTTCTCAAATTGTTATTGCCTTACATTTTCTATAATCAAAAATTAGCAAATAAAATGACATAAGGAGAATACTTTTTTTTTTTTTTTTTTTTTTAGGTGACCTTTTTTACCAATGTTTTAAAAGTACTTAAGTTCAATAGTAACTTTAATATGCGTTGATAAATGAAGAAAATAAGAGTCAAATTCACTTACTGGCTTGTTAAAGATGAATAAAACCCAACATTTTCAAAGGGATATGCACATTGCATCAAAAGGCAACAGCATAACATGGACACACAGGGAAATTCAAAATTTTAAAATTCTGCCACTAAAATTCTTTAGTGGCACAAATTCTGCCTGGGAGTGTTAAAAGCTAAGGTGGATTCTTTGGAAAGTTCTGGAAAAGAGGAGTAAAGTAGTTTATTTTGATAAGGGCTTCACATCAGGTTATATCCTGTTTCTTCATAGTGTAGCAGTGGATCTTAAATGAGGAATGTTTTGCTGGATGCAGTGAGACGTGAAAGCGAATCTGTCAGTTTGTTCTTTGTAGCTTGATGGACAATTTATGCAAAAGATGCAGTAAATTCATGCTGTTTGTTTGATTTGACTTGAAGGAAGGGTCACAGTTATACTGAGCAACCAAGCATCTGATACATCAATCAAGGATAGTAAGGGAAAGGACTTCAATTGAAGAGTTTGGGTTGGGTGTAAATGATAAATCTGATTCTTCCTAGCGTTGCATAACTATGGCTCTGTCATCAAAATCAACCAGCATATGAACAGCATTCGTATAAAATATATGAACAGTGCGATCCTAATAGCATGGTTTATTTTTTATATAATATGTTCATAGTACATAATATCCATACTGCAATGTAGGAATGTTAGATTCTTTTCCATATCTGCCACTGGACTCTTAAAGCATTGCTCATTAAAAGACTATATGCTGCTTCAACTGTTTTACACTATAAAGAGTATCCTACCTCGTCCTTAATTTACACAGATGCAAAACTCCTTTCCTATAGCAATATTAAATCCCTCGCCTTATTTCCAAATCTTTCCACATAATCTATCTTGAAGTTGACTGCTAAACTTCATTCCCTGTGTCCATTTGTTTGTTATTTAGTTTTGTTCTATATGTCTGTGCTATTCCTAATAATGAAATGTGCTTTTATTAATGTTGACAACTCAGTAAATGTGCTTATAATGATTCTTTCTATTTATCGGGCAGAAGTAACTTTGTAACAATACTTATAATCTGTAATTGAAAAAACTATTCTATAGTTTGTTTTTTATTTTAACAAGAAGCTTTAAAGCTTCAACTTCATTTAAAAAGTGTATTTTCATTTTTGCTGTTAGTTTTCTTCAGCTTTTTATAAACCCCAAAATCATGCTGACTTTTTTAATGAAATTGAATTTTCTTTCTACAATTTTACTTTTATTTTGATGAAAAGCAATATTAGTGATCAGCATTTAATCTTGAATTGGCTTGTGAATTTTTTCATAATAAATAATGATATAAAGACATAATTCAAATATTATTTGTTGAAAGGTTTCTTTGTTCAAGTCCATTGGGGACAAGGGAGCTTAATGCTCCCATTGATATTTGGCTTACAGGAGTTCAGATATTAGGCTAGGTTAATGCTTGTCCTCTTTGAATTAATTCAGAGAACCCCATTCCTTCAGCTCATTACAAGTGCTTATACTACTCAAATTTCTGAATCTATGAAAGATCTTTTGTATTGAATTATTAATTCTAATAAAAATAATAGTGCTGAGGCATTTTTCTTAACGTTAAGGTGTACTCAATTTTTCTCACCTATGCTGTGCTATAGAATTACAAGGTATGTAAATGGTAGCATCCATTTTTGTTAACAACTTTAAGGTAAGCGGTTAGGTCACTTATGTATGTAGTAATGACTTTCCATTACTTTCCTTATTAGGTCCATTTTCTCCTGCTGCTTGCTTAATGCTATTTGTGCAAGACAGATGGCTATGCTGCCAAAAAATGATCGTCTTCAGCATGCATTTTCATTCGTTGCACTGCTTTGCAAAACAAATCTCCCATCATCGTCTGCTCTGATATTGGTATGTGTGAGTGTGTGTATGGTGTGCATGGACAGTGTGATGATGTCAGCGGATATTTGTTGAATGCAGAGGTTTAGTCATTTGGCAATCATAGATCTTGATTCAATTAAAAAAAAATATCGCGTATATTAAAAATATGATCTTTCTATCTTATCAAAGAACTTACATCTCAAAATGAGTTGCCTAACCAGTGAAAAAAAAAAATTAGTTTTAAATTCTGAAATTTTTTTGTCAAAATTTTTTTATTGAATTATTTGATAAACTTATTTTATAAGAGTATATCTCCTTTCCTTATATTATTATACAAAATTGGATTTTAATCCTGGTGTTTGAAGATTTTGTGTTTTGAGAAGATTTTAACTGCTGCAGAGTTTTCTTGAGAATGTATTTAATACATTTCTTAAATCTCAATTCATTGTTAAGATAGAGTCCGTTCCCGTATAATAGGAAGGAATTTACTATCTTGATATTTGTGTGAAAGGATTGTTTCATTTGTTTTTCTGAGCAGTTAAATTCTGATCATGAAATAGGAACATAAAATACTGAAGTGAAGTAAATGTTGCTGACAACTTCCATTTTCCATTGCACCTTGTATAATAGTTATTATCTTCTGAAATAAATGAATTGATCTGAGTTAAAAATGCTTTTATTCACAAATTTTGAGGAATATACAAGAAAGAGCTAAAAAGGTATCAGACCTTTGTTAGGTTTTCCCACCTCCCTATTTCAAATCTCCTTAACCTTTTTGCCCCACCCCACCCCACTTTGCTCCCAACCATGAGCTTTATATTTTTGTGGTTTATTTCACAAAATATAGATTTGAATTACGGATGATTCCTTTCTGGTAAATGTGTAAATGTATTCTGTTTTTAACTCAGTTTTGTGTTACAAGGAAGCTCTTGTATGATGATACAATAATAGCCATATAATTGCAGTTATGTCAAACTTTTTATTAATGTCTATTTTTGAAATGAATATATACCATGTTATTGCTGTCTGGTGTTGAGGTGTAAATCTCTTAAGCACTTATCACTCTTAGACCTTAATTACAATGGAAATTAGTCATCCTCTTCCAGTTTGGGAAAGTGTTGTTTTCAAACTTTTTTATATTTTTCGTGCTGTGCTCTGCAGAGGATTGAGAAATTTTTCTGTTATATTTGAGCTGTCTTCACCTCATTGTAGACTTAGTGTGTTCAGTCAGTAAATCTGTATAAAGTTTATAAGCAAAAACTATGCACCAGTTAGCCCGATCATGATTACTTATTTTTGATCAGTTATGTGGAGATAGGCAGAAAACCGAAAGTCCAGCTCCCTGGAAAGTTCCTGACATCATCTGTGTATATATATTAGAATTAAATCATTTGTGATTTTTTTTTTTTTTTTTTTTAATCCTAAAAGTGAGGACTGATGAGAACTTGTTATTAGTATGCAGAACATCATGTGTGATAGTGTCCAAAAGTCTTCACTTACAGCCATTTCCCTATAGGAGACCATGGTTTTAATATTATTGAGGCTATTCTTTTGTAGTTTCTGATGTGAAATATATTAAAGAATTGGATTCTATGAATGTTTGACATTCTGTCGCTTCCAATGAAACCAATTACATTTATAATCTGTTTAATTTCATTTTACTGTATTCATGTTCAACATTTTTACACTGTGGTTTCTTGAAGTTTTGCTAATAGACCAGCATAGTGTAATTCAGCCTAACAGTTGGTCTTTTAAGATGGCTATTTCAAGCTTTCTTATTTGAAGACAATTCAAATGGAAGAACATTCATTAGATGGTTCATTGTGTTGTTCTTATGACTCTGTATTCCTATTATAGCATTTCATTGTCTGGTTTGATAATGCTAATCCCCTAGTTCTCATCAAGCTGCTGAATCTACTATAAAATTACAGATTTTAAGAGATGTCATTCAAACAGAACACTAATTGTCAGAAATGTTTATGAACTTCCACAAGCTACTGTGATAAAATAATCCTTTATGATAGGATTTTTCAGCATCTATTAAGATCCCTTCCAATGATGATTCATCACCAAATCAGATTTATTAATTAAATGTAGTACTTTTCCTGAAGATATTTAATAAAAAGATGTAGATGCAGAACATTTCGTAACAGTTAATATTTTGTTGTTCAAGTCTACAGAGATGATGAATGAATAGATTTAAGTGAATTTCTTTTTTATTATAATTATTTTCTGAACTCTCAACCAATCCTCAATTCCAACATGCCTTTCTGGTGAACTTGTGTTTCTTCAGGGATTCAGTGTTGCAGTGAGAAATGAGACAGACCCATCTGTTAATTACTGATTCCAGCACCAGATGATACCAGCATACAATATGTTCATTTCAGTTATCCTTAAAATGTTAAACATAACTGCAACAGCATGACTTATGTATTGGAATTATGCAAAAGAAAAAAAAAAAGACTAACATTTTGCTTTTGAATGTTTTGGTGTGGTTGCCAAATGATTTCACTACATAGTGTTATTGTGTGTATTTTCTAGTTTTGGAATGGATGATGAGATGGCCGACCTTATTGCAATTGTTTTTGCACCAGTATTTATCTATTCTGATGGTTTCATATTCAAGTGCTTGTCATTTCAAATTGTATCTAGGATTATCTCTTGAAGACATTTGTTTTTACTAAGATTCACAATTTAGAAAGAGAAGAAAAAATTATCAATTTTCCTGGTACTCTTTCTTGAAAAATTAACATTGTTTGCTTTAACAGTTGTCACCTATGGTGCACTGTTACAGGGAACTAGGGCAAGTAGAAGATGGACATTTCATCAGGAAATTGTGGATGTAAAGCTTATATATCTGTTCTTAATAGGATCTGTGTTTATTTATTGAGAATATTATATTTATATGAATTACATACGTACTGATAAGTTTTTTTTTTTTTTTTTTCTTGCAGGGAAATACTAAGTATATTATTATTTATAATGGTATATAATGTTCAGTTATCAAAATGTGCTGTAGTGGTTTTTCATATATTTCATTATTTTTAACCTAACTTTAGTCAGTTAGACTTGCAAACGAATTCTACAGTATATTTAATATCATTTGATGAATTAATGTAATTATTATTCATTCTTTATAATCTTAAAACATCTAGTAGGTAGTAGAATATAATTTGGAAACAATATAAAATTATCCAGTCATTTTACACTGAATAATGTGGCAAAAACTTTACTGCCTGATATTCAAAGGAATTTAAATCTAACATTTCACTCTAGGGCAGTGGTTCCCAAACTGTGCGCCACTGGGGCGTTGTGGCTGGCTTACAGAGGTGCCGCGAAATATATTCCATACATTTGAATTAGGGTAGGAAATGTACACTTAAGAGGAAAAACAAGAATATGGCTACCACTTCGTGGAAACAGTTTTTTTGGTAAAACTAGCATACTTGTGTGATATCTTTGAAATGCGTTGATTCGTCCCTGCAGGCAGACAACATGCACATTTGAAATTGGTAAAGATGATTTCACCTTTCGGTAAAAAAATACATCTATGAAGAAGAAAAATGAATGCAGATGGTAACAAAGATTGTTTTCCCTTGTTGGAGCAGTTTGTGATCTCCAATGAAGTTGATTTCTCTCGCAACATAAAATCTGTTTTTGATGTGCACATAAGATAATATTGTCAAGTTCGCATGGATTCATGGCCAAAGCTCCATTTGAATTTACGTCTGTAGAAGAAGAAAATCTTATTGAGTTGTCTTGCAATAATACACTGAAGACAATATTTGGCAGCATGGAACTGACTGAATTTTGTATATCAGTAAAAAATGAATCCTAAACGGTAAGCTCAGCGAATCTTAATTCCATTTGCAACGTCATATTTGTGCGAAGCTGGGTTTTCGGCGATTACTGGGATAAAAAGCAAGTATCGTGAGAAAATAAACATGGAACATGGTGGCTGTGTCGAGTTTGATTCCAATATTTGAGAAGATGTGCAGTGAAGAACAGGCTCACCCATCCTACTAATTACGATTTTTTTATTCAATGATATGATTGTTTGTAAAATCTGTACTTAGTTTTAATACTTTTTACATAAATTGTTTGTGAATTTGAAATTCGTTTCATTAATTTTTTTTAACTTATTAATCTAACTGCACAGTGCAACATAGGTAGGCCTATGGTCTGACTTGGGACATTGTGGAAAAATTCTGATACACTAAAGGTGGTGTAAACTGAAAAACTTTAGGAACCACTGCTCTAGGGTGATTATAGATTTTGAAGAACACTAAGAAGAGAATATGGAATTTGACATTTCTCTACATGATAATGAATATCAATGGAGAGTTAAGATTTCAGCAGTCGGGGGGGTCTTCTGGAATGTCCCTAGATGAATTTGTTTAAGCTGTGTTGTTCATTTACCAAATTTTAGCAGACTTATTATCCATAATTTTATTATTTTTCTATCCTTTATCAGTCGGTTTTAAACTTTGGTTTTAGTTATGGGAGGAATGGGAATTTTTGGTATTAACTGTGGGTTGCAAGTTGTAGTAAATATTAAGAATATTAACATAGAAATTTTCAATATTTTTTCAGATGCTACCCCTTAATACGAATATTAAGGAAGCATATGCTAACGGTCAAGATGCTGAGCAAAATTTCATCCAAAATTTAAGTATGTTTTTGTGCACTTTCCTCAAAGAACATGGGAGTTTAATAGAAAAAAAGTTAGAACTTCATGACACACTTATGGCAGTAAGTAATCTGGTTGTATAATATAAAAAGTAGCTAAAGCTTCTAATGTTTTTATGTAATATTTGATTGATTGTAACAGGGCTGTGGAGTCAATGAACAATTTTTTTTTTTTTTTTTTAATTCTAACTTCAGCAATTTATTTAACAGAAATTCAGTTCAAAAGGAATTAATCACAAAACATGTGATCATAACTAAATCAGTTTATCTAAGCAAAATAAAACAAAAGGAAAATCATAACTTGTTTTGTAAGCTTCAAAGTATGTCTCCATTTCCTATACCTTATTCTGACTTTACAGTCCGGAGTTTCTTTTGTAATTCTTGTTTTTGTTATTCGAGATAAATAGAAATTAATGTTTTGATTATATCTTTATTCCTTAGCATTTGTATTACATCTTTTTATTAACTTTTAGTAGCCATTAGGAAGAATTAAAAACTGTTTGCAACAAAGAAGAATCCTTTAAATAAAGGCTATGAAATGTTGCTATAACTCAAATAGGCTTTGTATTTTATAAGCATCTTTTCTCATACTTATGGAAAAGCTTTAATTCTCATTTAGTTTAGTTCATTTGCTAAGCAAGTACACGGTCAAATAAATGCCTTGCACAGAGTTATGTGTTTTTTTTAGTTCACAAATGATGAGATAATAAATTAATGGTTACTTCAATTTCAGATCAAGGATTACATTTTAAGACATAATTTGTTAAGTTATTTGATTCAACCTGTTTGTTTTACTAATTCTGGTGAAAGCTAGAAAATATTACTTGTTGTTCCTCTTCCAACCTGCAACTGGAGCTTCATGTGGATGTCTTATAACAGTTACCAAATGGCATAAGTTCTCATTATTACATTTCTAAAACTTATCTGATACTGTTGCCAATACTGGAATGGTGATCTTACAAGAACTTCCATTTACGAGTCTCGGACTCCTTAAATGTAATTGTAATGAGAAGTTTGTTGGTGAGATTGTGAATACCATTATGGGGAAAAAACTTACCTGAGCTTAATACTGTACTTTAAGAGCTCTTTACATTAGAAATCAGATTTATACTTAGTTTAATCAAGTTCTGTAAATTATTCTCGCAAGTAAACAATGGTTCTTTATCAAGCTTTCTATTCACATTTAAAGTTTGCACTTTTTATTTCTCTTTGGACTATTATTCCTCTTTCTTTCTTTTCATTTGTTGAAGTCATAATCAAATGAAGTAGATGTTACAGAAACAGTTGTTTTGACTCAAACGACACAACTCTTTCAGCTATACCGTCTCTGTGATCTGTTATGTTTTCATTTTATGAATGGAAAGTACAATGGTCACACTAACCAGTACAAAGGCATGCTATAAAAGATTCTTCTCATTCTCAAATATTATTATATGTATTGTAGAGTCAGTGAAATGTAATACTAAAAAGCTCAAATTAATTGAATAGTTTGAATTTATATTCAAAAACTTTATTATTATTATTGCATATTAAATGTAATTGTCTTTAATTCTATTTTTATAATATTTATTCAGGCGTTACATTACTTAGTCCTCATTTCTGAAGTTGAAGAAACAGAAATTTTCAAAATTTGTTTGGAGTACTGGAATACTCTTGCAGCCGATCTTTACAGAGAAAGTCCCTTCCATTGTCCTCCATCCCCTCTTATTCTCAGCAAGCCCAATTCAGTCGTTCCTCCTAGAAGACAGTTATACCAATCTGTATTAACAAAAGTAAGTTCTTAAGATTATTTAAAGTGTTTTTTGAAATGATTTAGTTTAAACACATTCAGGTCGCTGCCCGTAGATTCTACGGGCGGCCATATATTTCCTAAATTTACGTTGCCCGGCAATTCTCCGAGCGCAAATTTCCCATTGTTTTGCTTCACTTTGGCCGGCGTTTTTTCAAGCAGGGACCACTCGGGATTGTTTGTATGCTATTGTAGTTCAAAAATACACCAACAGGTGGGGTCAATTGTTGACAAAATCTTGCCGAATCTTGACGGAAGTCACAGAAGTGTACCACCAAGTCTCCACTTGTTTTGGAAGCCTGTGTATAGTGTTTTGAAATCATTTTCAAATGACTACATTTTTAAATTGTTTATAATATCATTATAACAATTTAAAATATAATTTTATATTGTTTAATATTATTTTTTTTCCGGATTTGTCATTTTTTGGAATTTTTATCTGATAGAGATATAGTGTAAAACTTTTTTTTTTGTCTCAATTTTTACTCTCGTTTGTACCTAAAATTCATGTTTGTTATAATACTTACAATAAAATCTAATATACCATTTTGCAGACAAACCTTAGCTCTTTAATATTGATCTAAAGTAATTATACAAGTATGCTTGTGTCCATGATGCATACACTTTGAAAATGTTCGAAAATAGCACAACCCGTGGGGAAAGCAGGCGAGCAAAGGGTACGACCCGAAAGTGTTAAAACAACAACAAACAATTTTTAATAAAAATAAATATCTCATCAGATTAAGAATCAAACTTCATCCATTAAATATTTGATTGATGATAAGTCCTTTTTTTTGTGTGTGTATGTAGGTGTGTGGTTTATATATTATTTTGATATTCATTACAGATACGTTACATTATGATTGGACGTATGGCAAAACCTGAAGAAGTTTTGGTTGTGGAAAATGAACAAGGTGAAGTGGTGAGGGAATTCATGAAGGACACAGATTCCATTAGTATGTACAAAAATATGAGAGAAACTTTGGTGTACTTAACTCATTTAGATTATGCAGATACCGAAAGAATTATGACTGAAAAGCTTCATAACCAAGTGAATGGAACAGAATGGTCTTGGAAGAACTTAAATACGGTAAATAATTGTAATTGATCTTTTTTTATCAGCAAAAAGATTTATGCTTTAGTATTTCAGTATATACAGTGTTACATAAAAACATTTATGTAGTTAATAATTTATTTTCATTTAAAGATTTTTACCAATAGTAAATACAATGACGATTGCATAGATTTAGATAATTAGGAAGACTTCCCCCCAATTATTTGTATGAAAAAAATGTTTATGACGAAAGAATACAATAATTGAAAGAAACCATCCTTTTTAAACATTTAAGTTACAAGCTAAACAAGTATTTCTCCAAGTTTTTTATTATTAAGTGTTTTAATACAACAGCTTATAAAAATTTCAAAATTTAGGATGTTAAAAAGAAATTTTAAGAGATCTGGAGTTCTGTCAGAAATAATCAAGCAAAGAGCCAGTCATTGCTGAACTATAAGTATGAAATACTTAAGTTTTCTGATAACTTTTTAGCATAAGTGTTATCTGTATTTCAACATAGTTGAAAAAAAGGAATTGCTATATTTCTTAAAATAGGATTCACAAAGTTTCTAAGTTTTGGTGAAAAATGTCCACTCCAAATTTTACTTTTAAGTCTTTCACCAACCTTCCATATCACATGCAAAAGTGTTTCTCCAACAAGATGTTCCTTCATAGCTGGAAATAGAGGTGATGAGCAGCAACTTTCATTTATTAAAATTTTTATGAAATACATCTTCCTTTAAGTCTGAACTTCAGAAGCCTCTATTTTATGATTACATTAAAATGTTAGCTTTTGACAAAGCTCAAAGCTGAACTAAATTTACAACTTCCTCCTCACCCTCATTATTATCCTTCACATTTAGGCATATCCCATCCACTAATTGTCTGAAGTCTTGTCTGTTTATCTCTTTTTAAGTAAAGTCATTGTCTTTATTTTATCCCCAATGAGGCATCCGTTAATAAAGTCCTAGAGGACCATTATCTTAATTTTTTTTATTATTATTTATTTACATGTTTAATTGGACCTAGAGGAATTTCAATAATTCAGTAATCATTTATGTTGCCAACACCAAAACATTTTGTAAGTTACATTACATTAAAAGTTCAATAGAGTTAAATTTTAGGCCTTTGGCAGACTGCATCTTGATTTAGACTACTTTTACATCATTGAGAAAATTGCTGACAGCAATCCTTTTATGATGTAGGGGGATATATGAAAATAATTGGAAAGGTTGGCAACAGAAGGCGCCTGACAATGCTCAAAGCCAAAGTAAATTTAGTTGATAAGCATATATATATATGCAAAGCATAGATACTGCTTTTAGGATAGCAGCATGGCAACATATATAGCTTGACTACAAGGGTCAGTCAATTAAAAGAGGCCAAGCAGCATTGCACAACGAAAACATGTTTCTCCTTAAAAGTAATCACAGGAACAGCTGAAGTATTTGTCCCACTTTGACACTAGACAGTCAGATCCTTCCATTAGAAGTCGCTGTGTTGCTTCTGGAACCATGGTCTCGCTCCAGCCTTGACAACATCGTCTGATTGGAATTGAAAGCTTTGCAACTATGGTTTCAATTCCCAAACTCGTGGAAATCACAGGAAACAGAATTGAGTTGTATGATGGATTTTTAAGGACGTCCCACTTAAACTTATTATCTCTTGAATAATGTTTGCTGTATGGGGATGGGTGTTGTCATACAAAAGGATGACTCCTTTAGAAGGCAGTCCTGATCACTTGGACTTGATGGTTGTTCCTTTGTTGAGAAATTCAATAAGAAGTGGCCCTGAACAATCAAAGAAAGCATGAGCATCACCTTGCCTTTATTAGTCTTCAACTTTCTCAAATGGGATGTCTCCTTTGAAGGCTTTGACATTTCGTTTCAAAATTAAAATGATGACACCAACTGTTATCACCCGTGATGATGCTGGATAGGAAACTGTTGCCCTCCTTTACAAACTGCTGTAAAAACTCTACTGACATTGCCATCCGACAGTCCTTTTGATCAGTGTTCAAATGATGGGGCAATCTTTTGAATTAGTTCATCCACGTGTTGAATGATGATGTCTGTCGTAGCAACCCTCGACTGTCCTTACCTATCATCGTCCTTCAAAGAAGTGCATCCCTCTTGAAATCTCTTTCTCCATTCTTTAACTCTTGATAACGACCAACAGTGTTCACCATGCTGCTCTCATCTGCTGATGAATTTCAGTTCCAGTCAAACCTTCACCTCCATCAAAGAGCTTACAACCGCTCACTGCTCTTTACCTGTATCCATTAATCTTGGACGGTAACTGACTGCACACATCATCCTTCCCATCATTAGCTTTCAAATGAACTGATGTCAGCGTAGATAGTATGAACTGATGACAGCGATAGATGGTATCAATCTATCTTTGTTGCAAACGTCCAGTTCAAGTCTTGTTACATTTGCCACATGAATATGTAGCCCGTTTTTAATTGACTAGCCCTTTTAATATATTAAGAGTTAAATATTTCCCAAGTATTAAAAAGCAATTAACTTTTTGAAAAATTGGAGAGGAATAACACAAAAATTACGAGGGGAAAATGAAAACAGATTGTAATTTTTTAGAATTGGATTTTATTTATTTATTTCTATCTTTTAGCTTTGCTGGGCAATTGGTTCTATAAGTGGTGCAATGCATGAAGAAGACGAGAAAAGATTCCTTGTTACTGTCATAAAGGTGAAGAAACTTTGTCAAGATTTTAATTCCTAACATTTTCTGATTTATTTGTTTATTTTTTTAATTTTAATGTATATAATGTTTTTAATCTCTTTACAGACATAATTACTCAGAATGTTTTAGTTAACTATTCCATTTATTGAAACGAATGATATCTCAATTTAAAATTGTTTATTATTAATAGGAAAGTAAAAAAAAACAAACAAACAAAAAAACATGAAAATTGTTAATCGGTTTCTTATTGTTCAAATATTTAATCATCCCTCATTATTATATTTCTTTTAAAATTTGATACGAACTTTCGTTGAATTTATTTTTTTCTCATATTTCTACAGGATCTTTTAGGATTATGTGAACAAAAAAGAGGGAAGGATAACAAAGCCATCATTGCCTCAAATATTATGTATGTAGTTGGACAATATCCAAGATTCTTAAGAGCACACTGGAAATTTCTCAAAACCGTTGTGAACAAATTGTTTGAATTTATGCACGGTAACAATTTTATATTAATATTAATTAATTTTTGTTATTAGTACTTGTAAACATATAATTTGTAATATGGATGTCAAGAGGAATTTGGAAAAAAAAATTTATCCTTATTTTATTGAAATTATTCTTGCATGTTTATTATTACAAAATTAATTCATTTACATCTGTTAAGGTATCTTGGAGTTTTTACTGTATAATTGATAATTCCTATTGACAAGTCACAACTTCAAATTTTGATATCAGTTATTAAGTTACAATAAGGATCATTTATAAATATGTTCAAAATATTTAAACAAGAATCTTGTTTTTATTTTTATTGTTTTTATTATTTTTTAAATCAAGAAACACATGATGGTGTTCAAGATATGGCATGCGACACGTTTATCAAGATTGCACAGAAATGTAGGAGACATTTTGTACAGGTAGAACTCGTTACACAGTACTCATACAAGTAAAATAAAGAACGCTAGTATTTTATTTTGATCAGTTGAGTTTTCTTTTCTTTTTTTTTTCTGGAAGAATGATGTATGGTAATTAGCTATACCATCCTCAACTGTCTGATAGTTTTGAAATTATGAGCCTTACATAATTCTTTTCCAGTATTCTTTGGTAGGCAGAAATATCTTAGGTTATTCTTAAAAAAGATAAATCATTTTACTTTTTACTTAGTGTATGCTTAATTACATATTTCTGTTTGTTGATAAACTAATTTTTTCAAATGTTATTTGTATATCTTCTGTCATTTTTTTACCCTTAATTGCAGTATATCCCAGCTAAAATATTCTTTCTAGTGTTCCCTTAAAATATATAATTTATTTATTACATTCAGGTACAAGTTGGAGAAGTAATGCCATTCATAGAGGAGATTCTAAACAGCATAAACACTATTATTTGCGATTTGCAACCTCAGCAGGTAGATTCAAATTGTGATAATAATCAATGAAAAATTAATATTAGCATGAAATAGAAGTATTTTAATCATTCACACTAGTTTGCAACCTGTCTTTTGTCACTATTTTTGCATCTTTTTTTATCTTATTTTGTTGTCCTATAAAGGAATTACTCTTTTCCTTTTTTTTTTAATAATATTTGAAACTGTCTTAAATAATCTTGAATTATTATAGGTTCACACTTTTTATGAAGCAGTTGGTCACATGATCAGTGCACAATCGGATCAAGTTGTTCAAGAGAGATTGGTAGAAAAATACATGCTCTTGCCAAATCAAGTTTGGGATGACATAATAAATCAGGCCACCAAGGTATGTTTTTCTAAATCCTTATTTTGCTTTTATTTTCGTAATATTTAAATGTGGTTCTCAAAAAAACCTACAATTTCAATCCTTGCTCGTTATCTGTTACTGTAAAAGAAATTATTTTCATTTAAAAAAAAATTGTTTAGCACATTAAGTATCAACATTTTTATTATTGTTTACTAGCTGTATCTGGCATGTGTTGCAGTGCCATTCAAAGAAAGAAAGGACCCTGTGTCGGTCGGGGGAGGGATACTTAGGTCCTTGTGTCGCCTTCCACCCATCCAAGTGTGGTGTCCCTGCCCCCCCCCCCATAGGGGAGCGAATTTTCCAATTTTTGCATTATCTAGCAAAGATGTTAAGTTTGATTACCGGTGCCCAAGAAAGGACCCTAAATATAAGGGCCCAGTATCGGTCCAGGGTGGGACACTTAGGTAGCTGTGTCATGTCGCCTTCCACCCATGCAAATGGGGTGTCCATGCCTCATAGGAGAGTGAATTTTTAACTTTTTGCAATAGATTTGGGGGGCCCGAGAAGGGGCCCTAAATATAATGGCCCGGTGTCGGTGGGGGGTGGGACACTTAGGTAGCCATGTCACCTTCCACCCACCCAAGTGTGGTATCCCTACCCCCATAGGAGAGCGAATTTTCACTTTTGGCAATAGACTTGTGGGGGGGGGGGGGCTAAATATAAGGGCCCTGTCCGGTTCTAAGGTTCTAACAAAAGAAACATTCGTTTATATATATATAAATATATATATATCAGGGTGTCTACTAACTGGGAAATCTGGGAAAACCGGGAAATGTATGGGAAATTTGGGTTGACATGAAATGTACGGGAAAATCAGACTATGTCCTTAAATTTTCAGCATTTTTGGTTGAACAGAATTTTTTGTGAAAATGTCCTTAAATGTACGGGAATTGTCCTTAAATTTTTTGTTTGAGATTCAGTAGACACCCTGTATATATATATTTAAAATGCTAGTACTAACTAATTTTGAAATAACTGAAAAAAACTCATTCTTCTGACAAATCATGAATACTGGTTATTTAAAATAAAGCTTATTTTTCAGTAGTTACTTAAATTTTACATAACAGAATAGAAATTGTATCTGAACTAAAAATGAGGAATGTATTTTGTAAAAACTAAAGAAATTCTGATCATGTGCCCTTTATTTTAAAAATGCTTTTTATTTGTCACCTGACGTGTTCATCTTTTCCCTACCATTTTTGATTTACTTCTATAGAAATCTCCTAAATGGCATTTGAAATAGTTAACTTCCTCACAGTTGTTAAGAACCACAAATTTGTGATTTGTTTAATGTTATTTCAGTTTTCCCTTGTTAACTTCTTGCTAAGTATTTTTTTCTTTCCTTTATTAAACCATCAGGGGCTTCATAATTCAGAAAGGGCCTTAGATATGGAAGAAAATGTGATTTATTTTGGAAACAAACCAATATAGAAGCATGACCCTTATAACTGCAGGAAGTGAGCTGTTGAACCGTAACCAAAATTACAGATAAATTACAAAAATAATTAAAATTTTGATTCTAATACGAGATAAATTAGTTACTGACATAATTTGTAATGGAAGTACTGCAATTTAAGGCCATTCTTGCCTTCTACACTTTGAAAATCCATGAGGTGATTTCTTTACAGCCATATCTGAATGATCGTTATCTGAAAATGAACTAGTGCATTGTAATTTGCATTTTCATGAAACAATTACTTATCTAAAAGTTCCTAAATATGACTACATAACTCTGCTTCAGTATTCGAACCATCTACTTCATTTATTTCAGACTACAAATGGGCCTAAAATCTGAGAGTCTGAAACATGGTTTGTCACACTTTGCTTTTGTGTTTTTCCCTCTCATTCCATTAGTTACTGTAGCTAACCAATTACATTTCTTCTTATTTTGATGCTTTTGAAAGGATTAGCCAATCACAGATGACCTATTTATCAATCCTCAGGCTTCAGGGATTTTTGAAAACCCGAAAAAAAAAGTTTTGAAGCAGGTTATGCATGAATTTTGCTAACCGTCCACAAAGGGTTAAAGAATGACGCATGCCAAATATACATTGTACAGTTTTTATAAACAGCTTTTGGGATAAATTCTTCCCAGCAAAAAAAGGTTCTGTAAGCTGAAATTCAATAAAGAAAAGAATTGTTTGTGAAGCTGTTGAGAGATAAAATTTTGAAATGCAGAATTTAAATGCAAGTAACTTGCTGAAACAGAAACCATGTCTTGTACAAAACATTGATTAAGTTGATATTGGGAACAAATCATAAGTTCTTTGATCTTCTAAATGTATATATGGAGGTGTGAATATAATTAGCCTGATAACATGTTTCCTAATACCAGTATCCATTGTTTTGTTGTTTTTGGGAGGGTTGTGGTTTTTTTTGTTTTTGTTTTGGTTAAAATACTAAGTTGCAAAATATATAAATAAAATGTTGTGATTTTTTTTATTTGTGTATTTCAGAATGTTGATGTCTTGAAGGATCCTGATGCTGTAAAACAATTGGCTAATATTTTGAAAACTAATGTGAGAGCATGTAAGGCCCTTGGACATCCTTTTGTGAATCAGGTAAAAGTTTTCTAAAATGTATTTTAGATTTTCTCAGATTTTATCATTAGAACATTGTTGTATATGTTTGATATTGACCATTTATGAAGGAAATCCAAGTTTTTGACAATAGCCGCTATACCCTCATATCTGATTCTTCTCCCAATACATTACAGAGGAGTTAAGTTTTAATTATTTCCTTCCTTCAAAAATTACAAGACTTTTTAAGTTTTTTTTTTTTTTTTTTCAATAGCACTTGCATATAAAAAAGAATAAGTATTATTTTAAGATGCCAGAAGCTCATTGCTTGTCATCCATTTCTTTCTCTCCTATTTTCTACAGTAAACTTTAACACTTTAAACATCTTTAAAGTTTTTGAATGAGGCAGCAACTGAGTCAGAATGATGACTCAGTTCTGCAGCCAAATGGTAATAACTTCAAGCAGCCAAATGGTAATAGCAATAGCTTTGGACATGGGATAGGTTCAGTTTACCTATCCTTGTCCAAAGTTGTTACCATTCTCTAGAACAATTCTAATTTTATGTGCACCGTTCATCATTGAGAATACAAGAATAAAGCTGATGCACCTGATTAACTTTAGAACAATTTTAATACAAAATGACACAACTATAGTTTCAAATGCACAAAGCGAGCATGTTACTTGAAAATGAATGCTCGCTTTGTGCATTCGAAACTATAGCTGTCATTTTGTATTAAAATTATTGTTCTAAAGTTAATCAGGTGCATCGGCTTTATTCTTGTATTCTCATTGTTACCATTCTCCTTTGAAACTTAAGTATCGATATCCTGAATAGATGATTCCATACAACAAATAGAAATTATGTTTAAAACTTTCCAATGGACACATCAATTAAAATCGCAAATTAAAGTTCTAGACTTTTCTACTTATCCCCTTTTAATTCATTTGACTTGACTGATCTCCTCTGAGATGATTGGTTTAATTTTTTTTTTTTTTTATGGTTGATCTTTCTGTTCTTTCTCCAAAGTGCTTGAAAAAGTTTGTTGAAAAACGAACGAAACTAGTTTCACTAGTAATTTTATAATATTAATAACCTTTAATTTGTGTGTCTGTTGGGAAATTTTAAAAACTGTTATTTTCGATACACATAAAAATTTGTTGTAAATAGAAATTGTTTCTGATGAAATATTTAATAAAAAAATAAAAATAAATAAATAATGGAATTTAATAAGGATTCCATTTAATCTTTACCTTTTTACAAAATAGCAAACATATTTTAATAGAAATTATTATTTTCCCCTAGCTTGGCAGGATATATCTGGACATGCTGAATGTCTACAAAGTTATGAGTGAAAATATCAGTGCAGCAATTGCACTGAATGGTGAGAATGTTACAAAACAGCCTTTGATTAGAAGCATGAGGACAGTGAAGAAAGAGACGCTGAAATTAATTTCGGGATGGGTTAGCCGTTCAAATGATCCTCAAATGGTTAGTATTAGTAATGTAATTCAGATACAGTAAAACATGTTTTTTTTTTCTTCTTTGGTAATTTTTAAATTATGAAAATCATATCTAGGAGCTATTTAAAAAAATTGAGGTAGAAATTGGAAGAATATTTAATTCCAAATAAGTTTTAATGTGGTATTTACCATGCAGTACAACTCTAGGTACCTTTTAATTAATTAATTTTTGACTTTCATCTATTAGTGTATTTGGTTCCCAATCATCTTGTCACTTCTGTTATTAAAATAATGTATTGTAGATAAAGTTCATTACCTCTACATCGTTGTAATACAAAAAATGAATTAATCAGTGCAATATCTGCTCTTTCTGTCCTAACCATTCTCTTAGATACAAAAAAGTACCTTCATGATGGACACGATGCAAATTTTGATAGATATTATTTAATACCAGTACTGTCATTAATAATGTTAGTGTAATAACTTATAAAATAGAATTTATATATCGCCCATTTTTATTTGAAATTTTTTTTTTCTAAAACATTCTTCAAAGCCTAAAATCAAAGGAAAGATGACCTCTTCAAGTTAGATCTTGAATCTTAAGTTTGCTTGTAAATATTAATATTTTCAATTTTTTTGTATAATTATCTTATCAATATTCTAACCTCAGCGACAGATATTCAAATGATGATCAATCAATGCTGACTGTTCTTGCATCATGTGAATAGTTCTGACTACATGTCTTTAGGAAAAGAAAGTAGTGGTAATGAATCTCATAGAATATGTGAGACTGAACGAAACGGAATGATTTATGCTAAAAAATGTATAAATAAAATTACACTAATAAGATGGTGGAAAAAATGTATCTGGCAGATTTTTATTTTATTTGTTGTTCTGAAACTGTTAAATTGTTTTGTTTAGGTTTTAGAAAATTTTATTCCGCCATTGTTGGATGCCGTTTTATTAGATTATCAAAGAACTAGTGTTCCATCAGCGAGAGAACCTGAAGTTTTGAGTACAATGGCAACAATCGTCAACAAATTAGAGGTATCTATTATGAATTTTAAAATTTTAATTTTGAATTTTTGTTATCTTGGTAAAGATTTTTTAAGATGTTACTGAAAATTTTATTAAATCTTGCAATATATAATGAGGAAAAAAAAAATTTAATTGGATTTTTTAAAAAATGTTTTTAGGGTCACATTACACCTGAAATTCCCAAGATATTTGATGCTGTTTTTGAATGTACATTAGAAATGATTAACAAAGACTTTGAGGAATATCCAGAGCACAGGACCAATTTCTTTGTGCTGTTGCAGGCAGTAAACAATCATTGTTTCCCAGGTATGTTAGCTGCTGTTATCTTATAATGGTTTAGTAAGGGTGTTAGGGGGAAAATAATTTTGTGAAGATTGTTTCAGGTGGGGGGGGGGAGTTTTCATTAAAGATGTAACACTTTTGAATGTTCTGGCTGGTTTAAAAAATTGGAAGCTTTGCTTTTGCTACAAATACAAATTTTTATTAAGCAGTTAAAAAAGAATCAGTGATTTAAACAGCTTTGTCAATTGTGATAAAGAAATTGGCCGCAACTGTTTATAAAGGGAAGAGGGAATAAAGTGTTTTTATTAGTTTTATATCTTAAAACAATAGCTCTTTTCATAAAGAAGTGATTTTGTTATCAGTTTTTTACAAAATACTTTGTATATTAATTTTGTTTATATTAATATATATGTATGCATACATACACACACACCACACACGGTGTGTTGCAAAACTGTAGATTTTAACTCGTTCTGTACCACCCCCAAGGTGTGTTACAAAACTGTACAGATTTTAACCCATTCTGTACCAACCCCCAGTTATCTCCTAGTGACCTTGATGGCTGTGTGTCATTCCTGAGTATACTTGTCTTTGTAAGGTGACTGATATTTTCTAATCGTGCTTTGGTTTTCTTGGAAAAATGATATCTGTATTTTGAGTTGTTTCAGCCACTAAAAGCAGGGTGTCTACAGAATCAGGGAATTATCAGGGAATTTTGTTATTCTGGAAAAAATCAGGGAATTATCAGGGAATTTTGCAATTATTACTTAAAATCAGGGAAATTTATGATCTTTTGCCAAGCGCGAGCTTTTATCTTAAGGGAGCATTCAAGGTCACGCGTCACGTCGATCCCCTCTTTCCCGCCGGCCGGTCTAATGGTGTTGAATAGTGACGTAATATCCTGTACTATATTCCCGCCACTGAAACTGAAACCGAAACTTACTACGAGAAATATTAGATATTGGTGTACAAAGACAAATGAACATAATTATTAAACTTACACTCACCTCCTCAACTCAAAAGAAAATAAATACGATATTCATGTAGAATGGCGAATTTTCGGAATTTATTTCGTTAATTCCTTTTACTAGCCTAATGACTCAAAAACTGTGGAAACAAAGGATGTGCATGAATACAAAACAAAGTAAAGGAACAAATGTATGATATAGATTGAAATAATAAATACAAAGCCAATACATCAAAGGAAGACATTATCGTTTGAACAATATATATGACTAAATACTAAAAATTGTTGATAACAAATGATAAGTAGGAATATAAAAACAAAGGAAATAAATTTACAAGTAAATAAATCACATGGTAATAATGAAAAAACTCAACATAAAGCCAATTCATCAAACGAAGCATAATTGTCTGAACAATCAAAATTTGATAAATACCCAATTAAAGAAATAAATCTATTATCTAATTTTGCTCCATCACTGCGGTTTAGATTCCTCCCTCTAGTGTTTCGAATGATAATGCTTTCAACAATTTTCCGGGTTTTGGATTCCTTTTCTGTGTGCAGAATATTCACTACTGAGCTAATCCGGTGGCCAAACTTTATAGAATGTTCCGCTAATTCTGAAATGTCAGTTTTTTTGTTTCTGATGTAACCCGCGTGTTCTCGAACACGTTCATGGATTGTTCTTTTTGTCTCACCCACATAAAAATTGGGGCAAGAACCACAATTTATTCTATATACTAAACCCATTTGATTTTCCTTGACAATCTGATTAAAGACAAATGAAGTAAAAACAAGATATTTGAACTCAACCTTTCTTGGACGCACTCGAGCAACTGATTTGGTGAATTCGTTTGTTAAGGCTACTAAACCTCTGGATTTGAAGAAACTTCTACAAATCTCGATGGATGGGCCTAACGTAAATCAAAAGTTTTTTAAAGAACTTTCGTGCTCTTTAAAGGAAACTAAGGAAGATGCTGAAGTACTGAATATTGGCTCATATGGACTACATGCATTGAACATAGCTTTCAAAACAGGAGTGTCAGTTACGAACTGGAAGATTATGGAGTTTCGTCGAGCTTTATATTACTTGTTCAAAGATTCCCCAGCAAGAAGAACATTATTTACGGAATATACAAATTCACAAATATTTCCAAAAAAGTTTTGCTTTGTTAGGTGGGTTGAGAACACTGGTGTAACGGAACGATCATTGCAGCTTATCCCATTGCTAAGGAAGTTTATAGAAGGAATAGAGAAGGACAAAATGGCTCCAAATTCAAAAAGTTATAAGGAAGTTAAAAGTGCTATTTATGATTCTCTCTTACCAGCAAAGCTTGCTTTTTTTCATTTAGTTGCTTCCGATTTTGAAATGTTCTTAAGGGAGTACCAAACAGATGCTACCTTAATACCATTTCTTTATTCTGACCTTAGTAATTTGTCACTAAAATTCATGCAGCGCTTTCTTAAAAAAGAGGCATTAAGCAAAAATATTACAAGCATAGACGTGGAGGACAAATCAAATTTTCTGCCAGTTAAACAAATAGATATTGGTTTATCTGCTCAAAGCAATTTGAAAAAGGCGAAAGTATCTGATTTGCAAATAGCTGAATTTAAAGTTAACTGTAGACGCATATTGATTCAATGTTTACTGAAACTCCAAAGTAAATCTCCCCTTATTTACAAGCTGACTAAAGCAGTGTCCTGTTTTGACCCTAAAATAGCAATAAATGAAAATATATTTTCATGTAGATTATCAAGTCTGTTGGTAATTCTTTCTGAAAAAAACTGGATATCATGCACTTTAGCTGAGAAAGCTAAGAATCAATTAAAACAAATATGTTCACAGCCAGAAAATATCTCAAAGTTAAAGATGTATAAAAGATCGACTGCACGTATTGATAATTTCTGGTATAGTTTGATATCTGCTGAAGAAAATGGAGCACCTGAAGCTATGACAGTGATACAGTTAATCATGGTATTGTCGCATGGCAATGCAAGCTTAGAAAAAGGTTTTTCTATAAACAAAGATACTTTAGAGCAGAATATCAAAGAAGAAACTATCATTGCCAGAAGATCCATTTATGATAGTGTGTTGTCTAAAGGTGGCATAAATAACATTGAAATTACTAAGAAGATGGTCCTTGATGTAAAAAATGCAAGAGCTAAGTATTCCAAGGCAATGGAACAAAAAAAGAAAGAAAATCAAGAATTGGCAGTAGCTGTTAAAAGAAAAAGAGAGGCTGAACTTGAACTGAAAAGGCTTAATGACAAAAAAATTAAAATCTTAGAAGCAGCACAAAAGGAATCTGAAATGATTGAAAATGAAATTGCTGCGATAAAGCTTTCAAAAATTTAAATAACCAGTATCATGCTGTACATTACAATGAATCTTGAATTCCGTTGAGTTTAATTTTGTGTATATTGTTGCAATAAATCTTTTAAAAGGTAAGATATTGTAAACTCATTAATTTATAATTTTTTATTTCTCTCTTCTTTTTTTAAGTATTTCATCATTACTATTTTTATAGAATTTTTTGCTTATTCTTTTATTATACTTAGATAAAATAGTAAATAGTTACCAAGTAGTTAAAATCAGGGAATTTTTAAGAAATTGTTCATGAAATCAGGGAAAAATCAGGGAATTTTTTTATTCAGATTTTGTAGACACCCTGAAAAGGCACTTCAAATTAGTTCTTTGAACATGAGCAGTATTTTAAAATCATAAATATCTGTTGGCTTGTGAGTCTATTTAAAAATGTTTCCAAAAAAGAAAGGCTTGAACTTCAGTGAATTATAATTTATTTCCTTATTTAGATAGATAGAGAGATAGCATCTGCTGATAGGAACTAATGGTTCCTAATAGGACTAAAATTGTAATCACTTAAAGGAAATATATATTTCCACACAATTTCAGTCCTATTAGGAGCCAGCTATTTAATAGTTCCTATCATCAGGTGCTATTCCACTAAAAACTAAAGCATTGTTGTCAATTTTAATGTTTGACATTTTTTCTTCAAAAAATTAATTTTGTCAAACTGAGTTTAAACTGTTCATTAATATTTTCATACATATAAAAAAAAAACTAAGCAACTAATCATTTTGGAGTGAGACATTCGAATATGTTAAGCTTAACTCGCTAAAAATCTCGACACACAGAGCACCCCACCACCATGGAAAACCTGACAGTGAAGGTATTAATGGTAGATCAGGAATACCAAGACAATCTTTTTTTTTTTTTTTAATGAATTTATGTCCTCTGACTTCGTATTAAAGCGCTAGGGGATGTTTACTGTTGAGATGTGTATACTGTGTGCCTCAACAAACAGCTTAATGGATTGTAGTCACAATGTGCCGTAATGTAGTCACAACAATACATATAAGCAATAAGTTAATGCATTCCAAGACTGCACACGATGACGCTTGGCATGGCCACTATATATATTTATTTATTTATTCCTGGAAAGTTTTGTTGTAAGAATATAGATATTATATGCTTTGCTTTCTCTATTGGGGACAGTTTTGCATTTTACTACTTAAAAAAGTTTTCATTTCTGCATGTTCTTGTATGTAATCAATGCAGTTACTACTTTTATATATAGTACTTCTGAGATCTTTCAAAAGGAAATCGATAATTTTATTAATCAGATAAATCTTTTGATTAGGTTTGAAGTTTTTCTCTTTTTTTTTTGAGCTAATGCAACCTAAAACTGTTTACTCTTAACAATTGAAATTGTAAAACTTGGACACTTAGTTGTCCTACTTTGGTGTTTCTATTAAATTTTTCTTCTGTTAAGAGTTAATTTAATGTTTTACATAACAGGTTATGTGGGCCCATTAGCCGAGTGGGTAAGGGCCCTTGGTTGCTAGTTGGAGGTGGCGGATTCAATTCCCGGCCTCGGCGGAGGACGGGAATTTTTCCACGCTTCTTTCTCCTCCAAACGGGCCCTAGGGTCTACCCAGCCCTCTATAGAATGGGTACCGGGTTTCTTTCCCAGGAGTTAAAGGCGGGCGAGCGACGGGCCGACCCCCCCGTCCTCAACTTTGTCCCGTAGGTTCTGAACACTGGAGCCTACCCTCCAGTTGCATTGCGCGGTCCTCTGGGTCTGATCGCAACTTTAACTTAACTAACATAACAGGTTATAATAAAATTAATGAATATTCTATATTATAATCCTATATTACAAAATTATTCATTCATATTTAAACTGCCTTTGTTAATTTCTCTTGATGAAACAATTTGGTTTTTCTTATTTTTGGTCTTTGGCAATTGAAAGACTTCAACTGACATTTTTTAAATTTCAACAACTGTTTGTTATTTATGGGTTTCTATAAATATTTTTTTTTTTTTTGTTTCTTATAGCATTCTTGAATATTCCTCCTGCCCAGTTTAAATTGGTTTTGGATTCTATAATATGGGCATTTAAGCATACAATGAGAAATGTTGCAGACACAGGACTTAACGTTCTCTATCAGCTTTTGCAGAATGTTGCTCAGGAAGAGGCAGCTGCACAGAGTTTTTATCAGACTTACTATACTGACATTTTACAGCATATATTTTCGGTCGTAACTGACACATCGCATACAGCAGGTAGGAAACTTGAGCTTAATAAAAAATATTTTAATTTAACTTATAAAACATTATTCTAAATTTTATTTTAATTTGCTTAAAAATATTTTAATTTAACTTATAAAACATTATTCTAAATTTTATTTTAATTTGCTTAAAAATATTTTTTAGTATTTGATATGCGATACCTTGTTTGCCGTTTGTTACAATTGCTGTTATATCCAAGCTTTATAGGACATTTTTTTATAGAGAAATTGTGTTTAGATTTGTTTGATAGAATTTTGAAAGAATGCTTCAAAACAACTTTTGGCCTACACTTTTTTCCCACCAGCATTGTTTCATTGGCTATGACTATAGTATATAATTTTTAGTTCCCCAAATATCTTCAGTTTCTTTTACTTACATTATTTATTTGAAATCATTCTCATTACTAATAACGAAGCCAACTGTCAAGATCCTTGAATTGTGGACACTTGTAAGTCTTTTGTTCCTCCTCCTCATCAGTTAGTGTTACTCATTGCATTTTCTGAATAGTTATTTTCATTCGCCTTGGTTGTTAATTGCTGATCAGTCCTCGACGATTACTTTATTTAAAAGTCATTTGCCTGAATCAAGAAGTCTTAAATTATGATAGCAATATTATATTTCTTTTGTTGAACACTTCTAGTTGGCCATTTTTTTAAAAAAAAAATTAATAAAACTATATATAGCCAAAATATCAATATCTTAAAGAACCGTCAATTTCTTGAAACTGACATACTGTTACTTCATCTGTTTACTACTGCCCTTAACAATGTTTAAGACTGGAGACCAGCTGCAAGAACCTGCCAATCAACTGTTTTGGAAGCAAGGCAAAAGAATAATAATCCATAAGGTCTTGCATCTACCCATTCAGTTCATAAATTTCAACATGAAGATCTCGTCTGCTCTTCATAAGTTATGAACTTCAGTCTTGCAAAATCACTTTTGCAATACTTTAAAGTTTTTCAGTTGTCTGTTCCAAGTGATAAAGGTGAATAATTTATTCTAAATCATCATCTGTATATATGCACTGGCACCTCTCCTTTACTACTTAAATTCCAGTGTCATGTTTTGCTTCATCCTTTCAAGAATAATACTATGGCTAAAGCATATTTGACATCATGACATTTAAAAAAACTGCTGTCTTTTTATTTCAGTCTCTTCAGGCTTTCATTTACATTCAGTGTTATTTTTTTATTTATAGTTTCCTCTAAAAATATCAAAAATCCTACAGAACTTTCCTGATTTCTTCAACTTCCTTTGGCAAAAGAGTCATGAGTAACTTCGTATTTTCATCAACAGAAAAAAGCTTCAGTAAATTATATTGGCTTTGCTTGTAACTGAATTTTGAAATTAGTAACAATATTTATTTATTTATTTAGGGTTAACTATGCATGCAACCATATTGGCATACATGTTCAGTCTTGTGGAGGCAGGCAAAATCACAATTTCCTTAAACCCTGCAGAGTTAACAAATCCATCTGGTAATATGTTGTATATTCAAGACTTTGTTGCAAATTTGCTCAAGGCAGCTTTCCCCCATCTAACTGAGTAAGTATTATTCTTTGTTTGCTGTAGTAACATTTAATTTTTTACTTTTTTATCTTCAATAAAGATTCCCTGTAAATAATAATAAAAAGTTTAAAATTAAGCTTAATCAGTTTTTTGTAAATTAATGATGGCATCCTTGTTGCATGAATTTCTGAAAATATCATTAATACGAGTGGGCCCGTTAGCCGAGTGGGTAAGGGCGCTTGACTGCAGGTTGGAGGTGGCAGGTTCGATTCCCGGCCTCGGTAGAGGGCAGGAATTTTTCCATGCTTCATTCTCCTCCAAACGGGTCCTAGGGCCTACCCAGCCTTCTGTAGAATGGGTACCGGGTTTCTTTCCTGGGAGTTAAAGGCGGGCGGGCGTCAGGCTGACCTCCCGACCTCAACCTAGTCCCGGTCAAGAAACGCCGGGAGCCTTACCTCCCGCGAGCCCTTGAGCCTGCATAGGCCTGTTGTGGCGATCCTTTAGCTTTTTTTTTAAATCATTAATATGAAGATTTCTGTTAAAAAGCAAGATGTTCAGAAGTTCCTAAGATAAAAACAAGCTTCCTTCCTTCCTGTTTTTTGTTGTTTTTTTTTTTGTTTTTGTTTTTTTAAAATACAAAGATGAGAGAGTTTTGACTAAGCATGTCATGTCATGTTGATTGCCTTGAAATTTTTTGAGAAGATCCCATTTACTTACTGCGTGGTTTTTCTCACTTTCAAATTTTGAAGAAAATTTTTAGATAAAATTTTAACAATTTTAAGGTATCTAGTGATGCAAGGAGATCCATTACTAGCTTGTTGGGGAAGAGATATATATTATATGCACAGAAATGACTTCATATTTTGGTTTAAAAATCACTGTAAATGTCAAAGAAGCTATAGATGCCCTTAATCGTCTTAGTCTCTCTTACATCTACTTTACTAAAAGGACAATTGCATTGATGGCACTTGGGCCTACGTAGCTGTTAGCCCCATTGCTGTAAATATTGTTGTGTGCATAAAACAAATGGTATTTTGTGATTTTATTTACTCCAAAGAGTAATACTGATTAGTTATTATCTTTTTCTTTCTAGTGCCCAAATTAAGATTACTGTGCAAGGTTTAATTAACTTAAACCAAGACATTTCAGCCTTCAAAGAACACCTGAGAGATTTTCTTGTACAAATTAAGGTATGTTCAGTATTTCTTCTTTAGCAGATTAACTGATTTGTTTTTTTTTATCTAAAATGGGAGATTTTTTTTTGTTTTTTAGAGATTGTATTTTTTTTGTTTTTTTTTTTTATTACAGCAGTAACTGCAAAATGTTTTGAAGGGCACATAGTTTCGTGTTTCGAAAAGTTATTTCCTCTTTTATAAGTTTTGAATCCACCACAAACTGAAATAGGTTAAAAAAAAAAAAGGGGGAAATTTCATGTGTTTTGTTAAATGTCAAAAATTTCTGCAGTGAAACAATGTATTAATTATAACTGTTCCATACTTCCATAATAAATGTAAATTATTACATTTTAATTTAGAGATGATAAAGATTTTTTTATCACAATGTATTAATTTTCTAAAACCCAGAAGGAAGATGGCACAGCCTCAATAGTGTCAAAATCAAGGCAATTTTGTGAGATGAAAGTACACATGGAGTACTTCAAAAATATATATAATTTGTGGGGTCAACCATCAAGCGTTTTTGGGATATTTGACTTTGTTTCATCCATTTTTTAGCTTTTTTGGAAACAACCAAACCTTCACAATTTTACTGAAAGCAGGAGAATTAAAATGAGCTTTCCCCACAGCAGAATTAAACACTAACTCCTTAGATCCCCAGTCAGATAGCTTATATATCAGGCCACAGGAACCACTTGTTGAAACTGAACAACAGGAAATTAATTATTAGCATTAATCAGTTACGTAAAAAATCAATTAAAACAATGTCAAATATCTTGAAAACACTTGATGGTTGGCCCCACATCCTATATATATATATTTGAAGTATTCCATGTGTACTTTCATCTAACAAAAGGGCATTGATTTTGATGATATACAGGTTGTGCCCTTTCCTTGTCAGATATATTACAAATTAATATTCAGTTGGAATTACAGGAAGTAATACTTTTTAAGTATACATGTATGGAGTATTTCAATTTTTAATTTCTCTTTGAATGACTACATTATTGTTTTTCACTACGGAATTACTAGTTTTAATTAATGTATTTTAATGCTATCAAAAGCCAAATTAATACATCAAGACATGAGAAACAACCAATTATGATCTGAATTGCCGAAATTCTTTTCAAATCAATTTTTTTCAATCAATTTGAAGCCTGTAAATGCTACAGTGCTAATTTGAAATTCAGTTTGATATTAAATTGCTAAACATCACCATTGTGATTCATTAGTTATGCAATATATAATGGCGAATCAAAATGGCATATCTGAAAGAGAATCCTCTTTTATATTATGTTCAATATGTGCACAATTACATTGGACAATTGCTTTGCAACATAGTTTTCACTGTAGGAGACTGTTGTAGGGATATCGGAGGAATACAGGACCATTCCTCCTCTATAAATTTCCAAAGGCCATCAATGCAATGGAATGCTGAATTCCCAGAGCATGTTTTGATAGGCCGAACACCCAGAAACCCATTGGGTTTGACAGGGACTCTTAGTATTTCATGTTGCCCTTTGTATCTGCAGTTTGCTCCTGTGACAATATCCAGCGATGACCATGAACCCTTTTGCCAGATGAAATTGTATCATCCATCCCTTCTCAGCTATTGACCAGTTTGTTACGGCTGGTACGACCTGTACCTTACCACAGTTACTGGCTAAGTCCATGCTTCATTTAAGACTACCACAAACTTCCATTTGTTTTCATAGTGTGTGTGACAGTTCATTTTACACTGAACTTAATGACATTATAAAAGGGCATGTCCTGCTTTGTGGCTCTTCTTTGATCACCAACATTTTCAGACAACTTAAGAAACATAAGGCTGTGAGATTCAATACCTGCTTGCCATGCAGTCGGAGACCCATGTGTAGAATCAGTGTTAACATTGCCGATGTTACCTTAGGCATTGTTGGTTCTGGTGGGTGCTGGTTGGTAATTTCTTGTTTGCTAGATCTTAACACTTCGTCTGGAATATGGTCTTGGAAATGCTAAAATTACTGACTGATAGAGATTATAAAACACTGTGAATGCACTGTGTAGCTAAACTTAGTGTGGGAAATCTATAATAGCCCTCCCTAAAAGCATTTAATTTTAGAAGCCATTTCAGTGAACTAACTCGTTAAAATATCTATTGGATTGTATAGAAATGCAGACACTTGAATAGCTGGATCATTCATGTTCAGTCATCACTGAGAATGGGTAGTGCATAATCAAATTATAGTTATTTATTTTTTGAGCCTTGCATTTTTTAATGACTATTTACACAAAAACATAAATAGCTTTTTTCTTTTAATTCTATTTGATTATTTTCATTGCCTCTATTCTTATTTTAACAGTATCATTTATTAAAGCCAGTACTGATGTAATAATCTGTTATTAATGTGAATCTTATAGGAATTCGCAGGTGAGGATGACAGTGATTTGTTCCTTGAAGAGCGTGAGGCTGCTTTGAGGCAGGCTCAAGAAGAAAAACGTAAAATTCAGATGTCTGTTCCAGGTATCCTTAATCCTCACGAGATTCCAGAAGAAATGCAGGATTGAAGATTCAGCTTACTGTTTCATTAAAGACTCGGATAAAGTGATGCAGTAACACATATAATAAGCATTCTGTTTCAGAGAGCATGTATTTTACCAAAGCATAAACATTTTACATGTGGATTTTTTTGTACATACATTTTTCACATTTTTTTTGTTTGGTTTTTTTTTTTTTTTCTTTTTTTTGTGAGACACATGCTCTGAGAAAAGAACTGTTGATATTTTTTAACTCAATGAGCTATAATATATATTCATCATCCAAGGGATTCCAAATCCATCACCCTGTGTTAAAAGTGTTTGACATTTTCATATGAATAAATGAAAAAGTGTTTCATAGAGAATGTGATGAATCTGCTAATTTTCTCTTGCAGAAGGGGAAATTACATTGTATAGCGAAGCCCTGTTTAAGAGAGAAATCTATTTAAGAAAATGGATAGTTTTGCATAATAAATCCATGGCGGTTAGCTTTGCAAAATTATATTTGAACGAAACCAATCAAAACTACAATAGTCAACTTAATTTTGGAATAATAATGGTCCATTTCAGTTATAGAGAAAGATTAAAAATTACTTCAGTTTAAAAAAATATATAACAGCAGAAGTTTGTAAATTCATACCGGGTGGGGAAATATATTAGGATTTCAGTTAAAAAATAACATTTGCAATGCTTATGCAAGACTGTCCTAAATACATTGTTACAAAATAATTTTTATAAGAAAATTTAATTAAAAAAGAAATCAGACTCTGTGATGCTTATTTCTTCATTATAGTTTAGATATTTGATAGATGTTGAGTTGATAGGCTTTTAATATATGATTTTTGAAGTGTTTATGTTGATATAACTAGAAATTTATTTGATTTTAGTAATGAATCTCTTGAATGCTGGTTTCAGTGAACAACATATTTATTTTTGCATCCCTACTTTTACTATAAGAAGTAAGCCTCACTCAAAGTAGGATTCTTTTATTATAATAATGGCTTTGCCAGTTTGTAGATGATATATAATTTAAATATATCAAAGTTGTCTCTTAAGATTCATTATTATTATTATAATTATTGTCATTGTTTGGATGTTTGAACCTGTATGTATGATTCTCATAAATAAGCTTGTTGCAGTTCATTATAGTATGACAGCCAAGAATGCTTGAGATTTGCTTAATATTATTTTTAAAAGATAATAGTATATCGTGTCTGTGTGCAAGAATAATTTAATTATTGTCATTGTAAAATAAAAGCAAAAGAATGTAATTTCCTGTTCATGAACATTGTTTTGTTTGAGGGAACTATTTAACTGCTATCATTTACTAATCATGTTTACTGCTTTCTTTGATTTGGTGCTGAATTTTGCTTTAAAAATTGAGGATTTGTTATGTCATTACTTTTGTTTTTGTTATCATTTCTCCCTCCTTTTTTGTTTAGAATTAGTTAAGGTGTGTAATTTCAATAAAATTGTTTTTTTAATTTTTATGTTACAATGTAACAAACAGCACCAGATTGGTTCCTTTCACCTGTGTAGTGTTGATAGTAAGTCTTTAAGTTAGTACCTCACCAATAATAACTTCTGAATGTTTGAATGTTGCGTCTTGCATAGTGAATTTTCATGAAAAATTATATGAAAGCCATTTTGGAATGATATTTAAACTAGAGAGAGTATGCTTGAATGATTGGTTGTAAGTTTGACAGATGGTAGTGCTGCTATACAAGTATATATGTTTTATTTTATTTCTGTCATTTACATTACAGTATAAAAGAATTTTGCATATTCATAAACCTCATCGAAACTGGTAATATTTACTAGTTATTGATACACTTCCTAGTCTTTCTTTTTTTTTTTTTATGTTTATCTGTAAATTAATGATGTTAGTCTTGTGTTATTTAAATATTTCACAGTTGGGTGAAATGTCAGGAAAAAAATTGTCCCATTTTTAATTTTAAACTCCAAAGATCAAAAGAAAAACTACAACCAATATTTCTCCCACTATTCATTAATCGACTTGCTAATTTTTAATAGATTTTGGAAAGTTCTGTAATTTTTAATCAGATGTATTGTAAATGAAAAAAAAAATTGATTGAAAATTACTTGGTGGCATTACATGACAACATTTTCTTCATTTCTGTTTTAAGAAAAGAAGAAGTTACATCAGGTATTGAATTGTTGCAAAAATGGCTAATAAAGTAATTTTACATTAATATGTTTGTTCACAATTTTCAGTATTTTCTAATTTCATTTTCTCATCCTCTTAACTCAATATTACCTACTGCAGCTTCAAATTAAACTTGTCTTAGTTATAATGTATAATTATACATCTTCAAAGGAAATCTATTGAAAAGTTATGTACTATGCCCACTTACTTCAAGAAAAAGTTGAAATATTGAAGTAAGTCTGTATAGTACATATCTTTTCAGTTACTTAATTTTGTAATATTAGGTTCTGTTTCACATTTAAAATAATGCCAATTACAAGCATTGAAAAATTCCCCTTTTACGAATTTGCCCATGAAGTGTATCCATTTGATAAAAAAGATAATGAATCTTGTTGCCAACATCTTCTGAGCCAGTGAAAGGTTTTTACATTTTCTGCAAACTGGCTTTTTCTTATTTGGGGTCCATGGACCATTTGGATGGGTCTTTGGATAGATTTCAGAGGTCCATGAACTTGGGTGGGAAAGACATTGTCTTGAGCCTACCTTGGAGGTTAAGTGAAAATGAAAAGCTTTAAGCCGCACCTGTTATGCAGTCCTAACAACTCAGGTTGGAAAAGCAACCTTTACATAGGGCAATGATCCTACAATTCCAAGGATTTTCTGTGAAAAAGGGACTCGTGTGGCTTATTTTGACTGTTTCCTTTTACTGTATTTTTATTTTCTGCTTTTAAAAATAGAATATTCTGAGAAGTCCATGGCTTCCCCAGACTGCAAAGTTTTTTATGCCAAGGACTTTCTTCCTTGAGCTTGCATTTGCGTAAAGGTTTAAAATGCTGACTTATTTTGTTTGATCTTTCTATCCTATTTCCAGGAGGTAGTCAGAAAACACTGTTTTCTCAGTATCTTTTGCATAAAAATTTTTTTTATGTGTTTACGATAGGTTGCGGAGGGGTGGGTGGAATTGTCTAAATCAAAAGCCTGGAATGAGAAAAAGTATCTTTTCTGTCTCCATCAGCAGTTCAGAGGGCAAATTTGCTGACCTGACCCCCTATTTTATCCTTCTGAATTTTAATTTTTTTAGACATTTAAAAACTATTGGCCTGGACAGTGAATAAATAGGAAGCATATCAGAAAGAATTATTGTTGTTGTCTGAGTCTCTTAAACTCTGCTACATGTACAACTATGACGTGATCTTTTTATAAAGTTTCCAGACTTCTGATTCAGCAATATATCCTTTCTGACAATTATTGAGATTTAACAGAAAGCCCTTGCAGTTGCATAATCAGCTTAAGATTTATTTTTTTAATTACCCAATGCTCTGTACCTTGAAACATATCTGTACAACACAAAAAATGCCGATTAACCTGCAAATTGATTTTCATGAACAGAGGTCATCTTTTCCCTACATTTTTATGGATGCTTCCAGAAAAAAAACTACATTATTAACCAAAAAGAATTTCAGCCTGTAAATTTTAATAGACGACAGATTGAAAACTTTGAAAACATATTTCGTTTGTCAAGAAATATCGAAACTGAAACCGATGAAAAAATAAAATACTCCTGTTTTAATTAATTAAAAACATTCTTTTGGCTATTCGATGCATTGAATAAATGATTTTTATATAGCTCAATGTGTATTTTCATAAATAAAACATTGCCAAGTACTAAGAGATCAAGCTTCAGTCGATTCTGTCTGTAACACATGTTGGGATCTAGTCAATGAAGACCTTCACGTGATTTTTTAGATGTATGGATGTATTCTTGCTGGTCGTGTAATACACTAAAAATACCTGATGGGAAACCGGTTAAAAATGCGTTTTTTTTTTTCCTAGCCAACATCCTACACAGAACCACCCAATTCTCATCCGTGTAAAGCCCACCTAAGTCTAATATTTGAAAATTTTTCAGTTTTCATTTGACTGCCCCTAGTAAAAACTATTTGAGAGCATTGTCAGCATTAACAATAGAGATCAGGAGTGCACAACCTTACGAAGTCTGAGGGCTAATATTTTTATAAAAGTTCTGATGAAGGGCCGCAGCATCCTATCCTTCAACCCTTAGACTAATTAATGAATTTATAATGTCATTTATAATAATAATAATTGAAGGGGTAAGTGGATGAAAGTGTTATGTTACAATTTGTAAAAAATTGAGTTGTTTTTTTATGGATGAAAAAGTTTTGTGAGGCTTTAATACATTTTCATTTGGAGTGTGTTGGATGCATAGATCCGTAGATAACTGTATTTCTAATACAGAAAACTTGCTAGAACAAAAACTTTAAACCGGTTTTTCTCAAAAGTACTTTTTTGTAACATAACACCTTCATCCACTTGCCTCTTCAATTAATAAACGTAATTTACATAAACTTCAAATTATCAAATAATGTGCTAGTTGTGTTTCATACCAATAGTAAAGTCTGAAATAGTTGCTATTGCAAGTTATGACATTTTTCAATGTAACTGTTGGCACCAATGTAAAGGCTCAAATTTAATTTTAAGTTTGACACTACTGGGCTGCAGCAAATATACCCGAGGGCCGCGGTTTGTTCAACACTGATATAGACAGTTTTCATAAAATGTTGACTTTAAAAATCATTTGTGAACTCGCTTGGTCCGTTGCCTGTATAGGATGATGACGATTGATAATTAGATAGCTACCAGGTCTACCGGCTTAAATCCGCTGTTTGCTCATAGATGGCGTAAGTGGTCCTATAAAACGACTATCGAACCGCCGTATTTTTAGTTTCATGCGTTTGACATCTGGCAACAATAAGCAGTGCACAACAACAGCAATTACAAAGAGGAAATTAATTTTTTCCTGTGTTAATCATGTCGAGTTTTGTGCCAAAAAAGGAGCATATGCGGGGAGCTCTGCTTTTCTGCTTCAATCTCAAGAAATCGGCGGTCGAATCGCACCGAATGCTTGTGGAGGCCTACAGCAACCGTGCTCTATCAGAAACAACGTGCAGAGACTGGTTTCGTCAGTTCAAAGACGGCAATTTCGATGTTACCGACAAGGAGTGTGAAAATCGGCCTAAAAAATTTGAGGACAGTGAACTGCAAGCCCTATTGGATGACGAATACACGCAATCGCCAAAAATGCTTGCCGAGCAATTGGGAGTTGCTCAACAAACTATTTCCGATCGCCTATGTGCCATGGGAAAGGTCCAAAAGATCGGAAAATGGGTCCTGCACGAATTGACCGATCGGCAGATGGAGACGCCAAAACACATGCGAAATTTTGCTTGTCAGACAAAAAGAAAGTCCTTCCTGCATCGGATCATTACTGGAGATGAAAAGTGGATCTATTTCGAGAATCCTAAACGCAAAAAATCGTGGGTTGACTCTGGCCAACCATCAACATCGTCCACAAGACGATGTTGTGTGTTTGGTGGGATCAGAAGGGTGTCGTCTACTATGAGTTGCTGAAACCAGGGGAAACTGTCAATGCCCATCGCTACCAACAACAACTGATCAAATTGAACCGTGAAGAAAGGCCGGAATATCAGAAAAGACATGACAAGCTGATTGTTCTCCATGACAATCACGTCAACAATGGTCCGCAACTACTTGGAGGCACTCAACTGAGAGCTGCTATCCCATGCCGCTAACTCATCAGACCTGGCACCTTCTGAATACCACTTGTTTTTGTTGATGGGCCACTCACTTGCTGAGGAACAATTCAATTCCTATGAAGACGTCCGAAAATGGCTTGATACGTGGTTTGCCTCTAAAGGGAGGGAATTTTTTTGGCAAGGTATCCACAAATTGCCCAAGAGATGGGATAAATGTGTAGTTAGCGAGGGCCAGTACTTTGAATAAACCATTTTTTCATTTTCTATTGAAAAAACGTGTTTTTTTATTACCTAAAAAAACAGCGGATTTAAGCCGGTAGACCTGGTAACTTCTTACACCACAAGATGCTGTGACAGGTTGTTTACTCTGGGCTGAGTTGGTTTTTTTTTAGAGTAGATATAAATGATAAGAATGGGTGAGACCAAATTATTTACAAGTGACATCCTGGAACAGCTGTTTCACGCTCGTTGGCGATTATCAGCCAGGAGAAGTAACAGTAAATAAGGTCTCCGTACTGAGGTTAGTATGAACAATACATCGGAAGCGCAGTGGTGAGTTTTTCATTGTATATTTTTCACTTTGAGGTACCACTGCGCTTCCGATGTATTGTTCATACTAGCCTCATACGGAGACCTTGTTATTTACTATGATTTATGGCTGATGATCGCCAATGAGCGTGAAACAGCTGTTCCAGGATGTCATTTGTAAATAATTTGGTCCACCCATTCTTATTATTAATAATTCAACTGCGCAGTTTGAATTTTTATGCTATAAAAAAAATTCAATGAGGCCTGCGCACTGTTGACACATGAATTTTCTCGCTAATTTTTAATTGGCGAATTTTTCATTGTGTATTTTTTACTTTGAGGCACCACTGCGCTTCTGATGTATTAGATATAAATGAGTTGAGTAAATAAAAAAAAAAAAGCACCTGAATTTCAAATTAATTGTGGAAAAGTGGAAGAAACAGATTTTAAATCTGCATCAGACGTAGACATTTGCATCTTAGAAGGTGTAATTTCAACCTGCTATGTTAGTTATTTTATACTGCCCAATATGGTTTGTGGTTTCTTGCCTTTACTTTAAAAAAAAAAAAGGTTTTCTCTTGATAAATAAAAAAAAAAATCTGTCCTGTTAGTGTGGGAAGGCCTTGTATTCTTAATGTTGTTAAGGTAAAAGAAATAGGAGGAGGTTCAATTCTGAAAGGTCTCATGCGAAATGATGACTTCCAGTTCCTGTATCCAGTCAACTGGCCAAACCTACCTGCCCCATTGCTATGTTTTTGGCTGAAGAAAAAATAATCTAGAGATATCAGCTGAAGTCTTTCTTCTTCTATTTCTTTGTTAAGGTGGCCTGCCACTGGAACGTTTCGACCCCAATCAAGTTGAGGTCAGAAGTCTGAAGACCCTAAATGCAATTTATTACTTCTGCCCCTATTAAAAAACAATGAAAAGTCCCTGACTGAGGGAGTGGAGGGGACTTTTCTAGCAGCAAGGTTGCAGGCCACTTTGTAAACCCATTTTTTCGTCTTAACTATTGAACAAATATAGCATTACATGGGTTCTAAGTCATGCTCCCAACATCAAGTCATTGTTTTTAAGTGGAAAAATAAAGAATTAATAAATTTGGGCTGGTCAAATTAACAAAAGATGACAAAGGGATAAATAAATACACTTAAACAAAATGTAATCATTAAAACTCCAAAAAATATCAATTGCTCAAATTGTTTACTTTACTTAGTTCATACAAAAAATCCAATTTCAGGGAAACCTTTTTCACAGGCAAATGAATTGTTAGAATATTGAAATTACATTTCCAGTTTCTTCTTCAAGTTGATGAATTTGGTTAACCAGTACTGGATTTTTAAGTTCACACTAAAGACCAAAAAAAAAAAAAGACGATGATTAACATTAGAATACTGCTACTTCTTTTGAAAAAGTTTCATAAAAATTGTTTGAACACTGCACAGTCTTGTTTCTCATCTTTGGAGATATATGTATATACATGTACATGTTTCTTTAAAACTGATTGGGAGTTCCAGTTCTTAATTAAACTCATTGTTTACTAGTTGACCCGTGCGAATAATTCGCAACAAAAAAACCACCTTTGAGAAATAATAAACAAATCCAACATGTTGTGCATGTTAGTTAAACACATTGTCAATAGATGGAGCCTTCTCCATTTTTATAAAAAGGTTGACTCTTTGTGAATAATTTGCATAGTATCTTGATCAGTCACCGAATGGTAATGTGGAAATAAATAAATGAACAGATTGTTAATAGATGGCACCTTCTACATTTTTATAAAAAGGTTTTTAAAATAAAGTTTTTTAATGAAAACATTAATTTTAAACAATTTGTTTATTTTTCGTCATTAGCGATGAACGTAATCTTCAAAATGATATTTCAATCATTGATTTTGATGAAGTATTAAGGGAAACAAAAAACACCTTTGAGAAATAATATATGAGAAGTTGACAAATTTTTATGTTTTTTATTGTAATAAATCGTTTATTTTTATTAAAATATAAATCTTTGTTGTTTTTTTTTATCTGTTCTTATTAAATAAACTATGAAATATCCTTTTAAAGTGCATTTTTATTCAAAAAAGGATATTTTGAATTTTAAGACACTATAGCATTATTTGAAATTTGGTTTCGCTTTCGAAAGATAAGTCGCTTCTGTTAAAGCGTGTCTACATTTTTATAAAAAGATTTTTAAAATAAAGTTTTTTAACGAAAACATTAATTTTAAGCAATTTGTTTATTTTTCGTCATTAGCGGGGAACGTAATCTTCAAAATGATGTCTCAATCTTTGATTTTTATGAAATATTAAGGAAAATATGCTGTACCGACACAAAAACACCTTTGAGAAATAATATATAAGGATTGTTAGATATTTGATAATGATAAAACACTCAGACCTCAAGTGACATTATATGGTCACTTTTGAAAAGTCCCGACTAAATTAACAGGAATTTTGTGTATTTTGTTGCTGCCTATATAGTCTGGCATTAAATATATTCTTGCTTATATGATCATATTTGAGGTCATAGCAACGGAATTTCGACACTTGTTTATTATAAAATTGATAAAAATAAGACACTACTGCTTTGTCACCCATATATATGGATACCTCACTTATAAGGTCAGTATTCTCAAATCTGCAGAAAATGACCTTACAACAAGGTCTTACTGTATCATACTATTAAATCGCATCACCTTTGAAGCATGACCCATATTGAAGAATGTTAACTTAAGTTCATCTTTTAGATACTACAATTTAAATAAGGGAAATCTTGGACCTGGAAAAACTTGATAATCTGCATAAGTGTTTGAAGTAAGAATTGCCAAAGGCAAGATTTTTTGTTTTGTTTCTATTTTCATTACTATTGCTTCTGAAATTGAAATGAGGTTTTCTTTTGGCAAGATTGAATAAATTCTAAAAGATGGATAATGATGGATCGTCAGGCTGATTTTTACTATAGTTTCCTAGTAATTGTGGACTCTGGAACAATGAGATCTATTCCATTGCCAATTCTTGCACGTTATCTACTCCTATTTCATGAAGTACTGTCCCTTCAAATTTTTTTCTAAGCATATGATTGGATATTTTGAACACTGATATTAAAATTGTATCAGAAGAAGGAAATCAAGCTTTTACATTTCCTACATGATAATACACAGTGACACCCCTGCATCACTATATCTGCAGTCCTTCGGCTTCATGTCAGGGTCGACACCTTCACGTTGACATGTCGACACCTTCACGTCAGGGTCGACACC
This sequence comes from Thereuonema tuberculata, assembly GCA_023159025.1. NCBI lineage: Eukaryota > Metazoa > Arthropoda > Chilopoda > Scutigeromorpha > Scutigeridae > Thereuonema > Thereuonema tuberculata. The sequence continues at coordinate 28,735,869 of JAFIDM010004315.1, forward strand.
TTCTTGGGAGCCCTGGGTGGCTGGGACTCTGCGAACGAAGCTGTTCTTCGTTGTCTTCGCATCCCCCACTGCTACACCCGTCTTATGAAGAGACTTATGGTTTCGGACGCCATTCATTGGAGCCGAGACATATACGTCGAACATTTGACGTGCCACCGCCAATATGCGGATTAAGCTTTCTCCCTCTTTCTCCCTTACCCATCTCCCGAAGCGATCTGTCTTCATTGCCCTTTCCTTGCTGCTTGGCTTGGATTGTAGGTCTCGTCTCTTCAATTTTCAAAATATTTTCACTTTCGCCTTCAAAATAAAATTTTTAAAATTAACTTTCAATAAAAAATCTGCTCTAACCAGCTTAACATCTGATTTGGTCCCCGTTGGGGATCAAGAATGTTAAATTGATTTTTGTGAAATGGTGAGGTGTTAGGAGCTTGCTCCAACCTTGCCACGGGTTGGCCTGGTATTGCATTACTGCCGGGATCAGCTCACTCCCTCCGGGGAGAATAAATTAATTAAAAATTAGTAACAAAGTCTTTGAAGATAGTCAACTACAGTCAGGATAGCATTCCATACCAATTATTTTATCACTGCTAGCCCAGGAAAAATTAAAGAAATAAATATATGCTTCAGCGCCTTAGATGAAATAGAAGCTGATTTCAAATTAAAGTATCCGTATTCAGAGCAACCTGGAGAGAACTATGGACAAAACGTCAGACTTGAACTTTATACATTAAAAAGATTTCTGCAATTAAAAAAAAAATAGTTTTTTTAAAAAATGAATGACACTGGGAAATATGGTGTTACCTGGGAGTATCAATTACAGTAATGTGAACAGGAAATGAACCATCAACAACGACATACCATGTGTTATCGATTGATTTTTATTCATTCATTCATTCTGTACGTTATGTAAAAGTGATTAAAAGCACCAAGAGCTGTCAAGTCAGAGGCAATGTTCAATATGTTGGCCGTTTTGCAGGACCAAAAGCTGATACAGAGTGACAGCAGAACGCAATTGATCTGTAGATGATGAAGTATGATTCTGTCCTTCAAATCTGCCAGGTGAAGAACGTTGCCCTGAGAAACCATGCTTTTGAGGTAACCTCAAAGCCAAAGATCACATGGGTTAAGATCTGGTGAACATGGTGGCCATCTTGTTGGGAATGTGCGACCAATGATTCTATCATTTATGAATTGTTGTCATGTTGAGGCATCCTTTTTGCTGGAGGATGACGAAACTATGCAACATGTCCCGATAACGAGTTGGGGCTCCAGTACAGGTCACAGTCCAGTTGGATGAATTTCCTTGAAGACAAATGGGCCAATCAGAAATGTGATCATAAATCCTTTGGTGAATGTAAGGGAATCTGTTGAAACCATCAAGGATTCCCTGTAGCCCAGATGCATCAGTTTTGCATGTTCACTGTTCCACAAACATGAAAATAAGCCTTCTTGACTCAACATGATGTTTCAGGGCCAATCCTTGTCCACCTGCATACATGGCAGGAATGTCAAAGCAAACATTTCTCAGATGATATCAGCAGGTTGCAATTCTTTGAGGTGGTTGAGCTTGTAGTGCAACAGTGTTAGTGCAACTTAGTCAACAGTGATTAGTGCAACGTACATTAAAGTGTTAGTGTTGCATCTGTTGATTGTTAAGATACTTTCGACTCAACGCAGTTGGCAAAAAACTCTTGTTCTCCAAGCTGGTGATGAAAAAGGCTTAACTGGTGATAAATTCTGCCTGTAACGTAAGTTATTATATTTAAATGTTTGGGAAGCAAAGTAACTCCTTCCCAACAGTGGTGACCCAGACGTGATCTCCGTTTCAAGCATGAATTTCTATAAAATTCTCAATCATTGCTGTTAGTATCCACGCTAAAAGAACATTCGATCGCCATTATGGCAGAAGGTGATACAAATGTGCTATCTTGAGTTTCGGTGAAGATTCCATCGTTTTGGAAAGGGAAGCCGGGGGTCTGGTTTGTCGCCATTGAATCCAATTTTGTACCGGCTGGTGTTAACAAGAATTTTCTGCTAACAGCGTCAAGTCGAGAGTATCTTAACAATCAACAGATGCAACACTAACACTTTAACGTACGTTGCACTAATCACTGTTGCACTTCACTGTTGACTAAGTTGCACTAACACTGTTGCACTACAAGCTTATAGGGATAGTTATGCAAAGCTTTGCAAAACATCTCCATACTGTTGTGCACAGTGCATCTAACTGCCTATGGCACGAATACTACACATACCTGCAACATTCTCATGTGATTGCTGAATGACTGCTGTTGCAGCATCTTCAGCAACTTGAGCTGAAAGTTTACACTCTCTTCTAGGTTTACACCCTCTTCCTGCTTGGACTTTGAAGCTACTCATTAACTCAAATCGATAAATCATGTGTTGCAATGCACATAGTGTCAGTGGACCTTTCCACAATGATTTGCGACGTTTGTACTCGCAAAGTGCTGTAGCAGCGTTTTCAGCATTTTGGTTTTCAGCTTTCAGGCAAAGTGAGAACCATCGCTCTTGTCGAAGAATGTCTCCTACCAGCCTCACACTTCATTTTATACCTGATTCACTGTCTTACAACGAATGCGTTATGCAAAGTTCAGCAACTGGTGCTACTCGCAGCGCCATATTTCCCCCTGACGGTCATTTATTGAACTATTTTTTTTTTATTGCAGAAATCTTTTCCCCGATCTGAAATGTATACAGTTTTTTAAATGTCAGACTTGGCAGGCATTTTTTCACCCAATGGTTCTCTCTCCTGAGTGCTCTGCATAGGGATACTTTAATTTGAATCACCTTGTATATCCATGTGGAATTTTATCCTATGTAATATATTAAATTATTATGTTCAGAAATGGTAAAGCCCAACTTAAGAGAGTACAGTAGAACCTCATCGTAACGGACCCTATTATAACGGACATCGCTTATAACGGACAGTTTTAAAAAAATTTATAATAATAATAAAGAATGCTTATTTACATTTCCAACCAAGCGATTAAACATCGATCGTTGTGTTGTTTTGCGTAAACATGGATTCTCTGCAAGACTCATACCAAGGAAGAAGATGTAGGAGGCACTACTCGGCCTACAATTAAGGTGAGCGAAGTGAAAGACCATTTAAATTTTTTTATTCAACATGTTGAACAATCGGCAAATGAAAAGGTGTTTGTATATTACGAACACTTACGGAACCTCCATCAGTTATAACTGAAAAAATAAGCAGCAAACAAACTCAGCAGAAAATCAATTATTTTTTCAAACCAATGAATGTAAGCAATCAACATGAACCAGGACCTTCTTGTTCTAAAGATTAATGCAGTGTATAAGTGCACATCTTTTTCAATTCAGCCTACTATGTTGAAGGCTGTTTTTTATTTTTTACTTACTTACTTTTATAAATAATTACTTTTTATAAATAACTAATGTACTTTCGTTGATATACACCCTGCTGTATTACACCCCTATAAGAATTATTTGTTATAAACCGGACTTTCATTAAAACGGAGAACCTTCAGCCCCTATTAGTTCGTTATAATGAGGTTCTACTGTACAAGAGTTTAAATTAATATAATGTCAACAGTAATTACCTTACAAGTGTATCTGTAAGCTTGTTCAGCTTCATCTTTTCGATTTGTTTTCAAACAAACCATTGTTAAATAAGCCCAAACTTCTGGATTGGTATTATCTAAGATGTTAGCTTCAGAAAGTGAATCCTCTGCTTCTTGCATTTCTTCCATCTAAAATTATTAAGGTATGAAGATATGAAAGAAATTTTCAATTGTTCATTGCATTATTGGAAGTACAAAAGCAAGTTTTAATGGAATCATTTAACTGTGTATTTTCTCTTAATTCTACAAACTAAAAGTTGAAAAGAGACAGATCCCCAATACTACTGAATGCTTGAAACTGAATTTTGCTGCAATTCTCGCTGCCTTTCTTGTTAATTAATTACATTCAAGGCCTGAGTAATTCCAAAAACCAGTGAATCGGGGTTACTATTTATTTAATCCCAATGCAAAGTTGTAATTTGAAATCTACAATTCTTACTTAATTTTAATTATTTTCTTTTACTTATAAGACAAACAAAAATATTTTATTTTTATATTAGTGATTATATTTTTACATTATTTCAAAGGTTATAATAATGCAAAGACCTTGCTCATCACTCAATTGGTATAAAAGTAGCTGTCTCCTGTATTTCCTACAACTGTTTTAAGATCAATTACATATATCATGTTGAATTGGGTTTTCTGTTTTATTAAACTAAAACATGTTGGAAATCTGATTGATTCTTCTTCTTGATAAATGCATCCTCATATAATTGGGCAGCCAAAATTGGTAGTTTCTTGTTGCTTAGTATATTTTTCATTTTCATTTCTTCCAATTTCTGCAGATATTCTGTAAGCTTGAGTTTCACAGGATTTTGGCAATATATACATTCCAGAAGTATGTGTTTCTATATTAGCATTACATCTTTTGCATAGAGACGACTCAGCTAAGTTAAAATGGTACTAATACTATCCTATAATTATATATCCTGTTCTAGCTCTGGAAATGAATGTCTGGTTCTCTCTGTTGATACTACTGTATATTTCAGGGTCATTAGAAGTTTGCTGAATTTCGTAAAGATTTCTCGTAGCCAAAGAGATTTTTTTAATCGTATGTCCAAATATCTTTAGGACATTTGTTTGATGTGGTTTATTCTAGATGTTAAAACTAACACGATTTGGGATTTTGGTTGATTTTGAAATGCTACTTATAAGACCATTTACATAATTCTTTTACGGCAACTTGGATTTCTTTTGTTGCTATGTTTTAATATTTGTGTCTAGTCCAAATTGTAATATTTGATGGTAATACCGATATCAGAACATGTAACCTTACATTAAAAGAGTTGGACTCAATTCAGAGCTCTGTGGGTATACCATTCTTAATGCTGTTAACTTTGGACGTGTACTGATTAATTTAATTTTTTTTTTAATGTTTATCAATCCTATTAGGTATACTTATAAGCGGTATACCTGTGTTATAGGAATTGAGCATTTTAATATATTTTTTTAAAAAGTTATTAATTAATAATTTTTCCATCTACCACATCTGACATTATATTTTGTTTTATTTGCTTAAAAGTTACATTATTTTTTTTATTAGGATCTATTTGTTTAAATATTTTATATTTTACATAATTAGCTAATCTATATCCATAATTATTTTTAATTCTTTCTATTTTAAATATTTTATTCCAATTACATCTAGTTTTTAATACTCCTTGTTGGTAATTTATTTCTCTTTCCACTTCAAAATAGTTTTTAATTATTGTTTTATATATAAATTTTTCGTTTATTTTTAATATTTTATATTTTTTTCTTATCCTTACTTGTTCATTTTTTGATTTATATTTATAATTTTTATAAACATTATTAAATATTTTTAATGTTTTCTTATTGATATTTTCTATTTGTTGTTTATTCATATTTATCCAACATTCCAATCCATAATCCAAGATTGAGTCTATAAGGGATTTGTAAACTATGAGCTTTTGTTTAAACGGAACAGCATCCCTAATGTGATAAAAGAGAAAAGCATATGAGCTCAGCTTCCTTATCACATAACTATACTGTTCATTCCAGCAGAATCTGTTATCTATATTAATTCCTAAATATTTATAAGTTGAAACAATTTCTATTCTTTTGCAGTTACATTCTTTCGTTAAGATATTGTTATTCTGTTCTATATTTGGACATTCTATTTTATGTAGATTAATAATTACATTGTTATTTATTTTCTTATTTTTGTTTTTGATTATCATTATTTTTGTTTTTTCTCCATTTACTTTCATTTTATTTTTAAATGACCATTTATTTATATTATTTAGATCTTTTTGTATATTATCTTGGGCTTGAAGTTGGTTTTTGTCTGTAGTTATTAATATTACATCAACAGCGTATAGAAAAACCTCTGAAATTTTTATATTTTTGCTTATTGAGTTTATGTAAATATTAAATAAGAGAGGACCTAAGTTTGAGCCTTGTGGAATTCCTCTTTTGGAGTTAAATAGTTTACTGACATTATTTTCAATTTTAATTCTAAATTTTCTATCTCTCAAATAATTTTCTATCATTTTATATACGTTCCCTCTTATTCCCATTTGTTTAATTTTTTGTAATAAAATTTTATGATCTATAGAATCAAATGCTCTACTAAAGTCAATAAATGCTATGTATATTATTTCTCCATTGTTTAACGATTTGTTTATATTTTCATTAACATGATTCAATAAATTTATTGTTCCTTTATTTCTTTGATATGCATATTGATTTCGATTTAATAGTTTCCTTTTACTTACGTAGTCATAAATACTTTTTGCTAAATAACTTTCTAATATTTTAGAAATATTTGAAATTAGTGAAATAGGTCTATAGTTATTTAGATTATTGGAACTTCCTCCCTCGTATATTGGTATTGTATAGGTTATTTTCCATGCATTTGGGTATATACCTGATTTGTAAATTTTTTGAAAAAGTATTTCGAGAAAGATAGATATTGTTTCTTTTATACTGTTTATATCAATTAATTTTATTCCATCTGGACCATATGAATGATTTTTTTTTTGATTGTTTATTATTTCAATTATATCTTTTCCATTTGGCAACATGAAAACCATAGAATTTTTTTCTGATTCCTGTTCTTCATTTTCCATTTTTCTTATCTTCTCTAATTCTTCATTATTTTCATAAACATTTTGAGTAAAAATTTTACTCAATTTACAAAATAATATTTTTATATCATAATTTTCTAATAATACTTTTAATTCATTTGTTTCATTATTTTTTTTCTGTTTTCTTATTATATCATTATTTATAATTTTCCACACATTTATATTGGCGTTAGGATCATCTTTAAACAATTTTCTATAGTATTTATTTTTTTGTTTTTTAATTTGATTTTTTAACCAATTTCTGTTTTTCTTATATTCTATTTCCAATTTTGTGTTGTTTTTATTTTTTATGTATCTCCTATATAAGTTATTTTTTTCTTGAATCTGTTTCATCAACTGTGGGTTCATCCAATTTTTTTTGTTTTCTGTATTATCTGTCTCATATATATCCTTTCTACTTTTTTCTTTTATTGTTTCTCTTTTTATTTTATATTTTGCTTTTTTTATTATTTTATTTAACTTATTTATTATTTTATTTGGATCTTCTTCATTTTTCTTTATTATTTCTTCTATTAAAGTTTTCAGTTCTTTGTTTAGTTTCTCTATATCTGTTTTTACATTATTTTTCTCTTTATTATTTTTTTTTCCGTTTGTTTTATTTGTAATTCTTTCTTTTCTATTTCAAGCAGGATTCCGTAGTGGTCAGAAATATCCCATTGTATTATATTCGCATTAATATCAATATCCTCTGCATTCGAGAAGCAATGATCAATGCATGTGTTAGTCAATTGATTTTGTAGTTTTTACTGATCTTGTTGTTTTGTATACATGATTTAAATATCCGAGATTAAAAAACATATTTTTATATTCTATACTTATTTTGTTATTAATTTTTTCTTCTATATTTATGTTTGTGTCACCTATACATATTAGATTTTTTTTTCCATTTTCTTGCATCCGATTTATATTTTTTTTTTATTTCTTTTATAAATTTATTTTTATTCATTAATGGAGGTTTGTATATTATATATATAATTAATTTTTTTGATAAGAGTGAATTTTTTTTAAAAGTGCAAATTAAATTTTCGTGTGTTATACTTTCTTCATTTTTTGTTTGGAAATTATATTCTTCTCTATACCATATCATTATTCCTCCTCCTCTAGAATTTGTTCTTAATTTTTGTTCTTTTTTAAGCCCTTTTATATTATATAAAAAGGCTTCCTCCTCCTTTATATTCACCTCTACCAATATTATTACATCTATATTTGTTATTTTTTTATCTATATTTGCCATTAGATATGTAAAGTTAGACCTTAAACTTCTTATGTTTAGAAATAAGATATTCTTTAAATTATATTTTGGGATCCATTTTTCCATATTTTCTATTGTTTCCAAGTTCGCCAGTTCTATGTTTATATCTTTTTTTTCCATTTCTTATCTCTATTTTTTTTTTATTATATTTCTTTTAAATCTTCTTCATTTCTAATTTTTCTTACTTTTGATGTCTCATTTTTTCTTATTAATATATCTTGATTTTTTATCCATATGTATTTGTACCCTTTGGATCTTGCCTCTTGTTTTGCTTGCCAAAATAAGATTTTCATTTATATATATCCTTGTGTTATTCTTATTTCCAAATACTTCATTATTTGTTATGTATTTCTTCATTTTAAAAGATTTTATCCAATTGTCTCTATCTTTTCTGCTTTCGAACCTCACAATTATCAATCTCTCCTTTTGTGTTTGGAATCTTCCATATCTATGCGTTACTTCCACTCTTTCTATTGAATCTTTTACATTTAATATATCTGCTAATTTAGAGATTTTTTCTAATAGGTTTTCATTTTCATTTTCTTGCATACCGGATATTTCTATATTATTTTTCCTCATCTGTTGTTCCATTTTGTCCATATTTTCCTCTAATTTTATCATTGAATTGTTCAGTATTTTATTTTCATTTCCTAATATCTTTTGTTTTTCTTCCATAGATTTTTGATTGTTATTCATTTTATTCAATCTTTCTATTATATCATCGTACTTTTTATCTAGGAATTGTATGGATTCTTTTATTTCTGTTAGTTCCTTTAAAATGGTTTGTGCCAATTCAAGTTCTATTTCCTTTGTGGGCTGGCCCATTTTCCTTGTTGGGGATGTTACCTCTTTTGCGCTTTCATTTCCATTTTCTTCTTCCATTTCCTTATTTATCTTATAATTGCCCTTTTTAACTCTTTCAGTTATATTTTTACATTTTGAACATTTCCACAAACCTCTTCTTTGGGGAGTTGATATTTCCATTGGATCCATACCCTTTTCACACTTGTCATGTTGCTCTATTCCACAGGATTTGCATCTTAACTCCGCTTTTCTCATTATCTTATTACATTCATTACACTTGATTGTATATTTTTCATATTCACTCATATTTATTTTAGATATTGATTTGTTTTAATTCTAGGATTATATAGAGTAAGACTAATAATACTTATATTTGTGAGGACTTCAGATGTGGGGTTATCAGAGCTCAACGACTGCACGTCCACTGTGGTCGACGCATGCATAGATGCATGCATTTAACTTTTGACAATTCTATTATTAAGAAAGGTATATAGAAACTGGAGAAGTTTTCCCTTTATACCAACTTTTGCACATTGTAACATTCCTGCAGCTGGTGAAACTGTCAAAAGCAGATTCAAAATCAATCATTACACAAACGGTCACTTTCTGTCTATAGTATCCTTCTTACATGTCTTCAGTCAGGCAAAGAAGAGCATCAACTGTGTTATGGTTGTGGACAGAACTGATTCTAACTGCTAATTTTTTAAGCCTAAGGAAGTCAATTCAGATAATTTCTGCTTTCTGTATAGTTATGAAGAGCCTACAAAGTAGATTAATCAGCAATTTGTTCTAAAGCCACGATTCTCTTCAAGGGTTATTTCTTCTATCTCTGTAATCCAGATTTCCTTCTTTCTTCTTTGGTCTATTCTGGTTTATATATAAAATGGATTTTCTATTAGGTCTAGGTGTTTCTATTCAATGCCTAGGAAATTCTTCCTGGTAATGCAGTATGTCACAACTTCACTGCCAAAGGCACAAGAAAATCTATGGTCACCCTTCAGTCTGTAGCAATGCCGATGATCATCCAATTTATTAACTATTTGCTAACATTAATGGTAGTAACTTTAATCTGCATAACTAGTATTTTATTCAATCCAAAAAATCATATAGTACATGATCTCCATTCTATAAAGTAAGCAGGCCCTACATTAAAGATATAATGAATTGGTGCACAGTTTTTTAATTCTCAAAAGGTGGGAAAAAACCAACAAACCAATAAACCAGTCTTTAAAGACCCAATTTTCTGACCTCATTTTTTTTATCATTATTTTAAATCATAGATCAAGCTTTCAGATTGTGCTGTCTATTTCAAAGATAGAATGAATAAATAAGTTAGAATTGTATTAAAGCAAACTGTTGCCATCCACTTTATTATTATTATTATTATTATGGAAAAGTTTCAAACCATGGGTTTCCCCAGCAAAGACAATATGGCTGGTCAAGGACCAAAGCACATATTGCCAAGTGTAAAGATATGTGAATGATTAGGGATGTGTGGTTGCGTCCATAAATTTCTTTCCTATGTCTTTTGTGTTGAGTACCACAGCCTTCTGGAGTTGTGCATAAGTGTTTTTGTGAAGTCCAAATGTGCTGAGGCTGTGGTGCAATGTGTGATGCACAAACCAATGGCGGACAGAACGATGGGTACAACACTTACTCAGTCATGCCTCCACTGCTTCTGGAGCTCGTGTGCTAGGTCTGTGCAACTTATCTTGTCTGCGTGAGTTTTCTACCTGTTCTTGCTGATAGGCACTGCAATATCAATGAGATAGGTCTGTTTGTGGACCTTATCAACAAGTGTGATGTCAGGTCTGTTGAGATGTATAGTTTTGTCTAAGTGAATGGGGCAATCCCAGTATAGCTTATGAGAGGGTGACTCTAATATGCTTTGTGGTGTGTACTTGTAGTACGGGATCGTGTTCTTAGTAAGTGAGTGTATGTGTGCTAGCTGTTGATAAACGATTGACGCTACCTGATTGTGTAGGTGGAGGAAGTCTGTTTGGGAGTGAAGGGGACAGCCTGATATTATATGGTCAATCATTTCATGCGTAGTGAGGCATTTCCTGCATCTGTCAAAACATCACGTTTGCATCATGTAGGATGTGTTTCTTGTAGTTCCTGTATCGCAATTATGAATCCTTCGGTCTCCCCAACCAGCTCACCACTCGTCAGCCATCTGTTCAACGCTTCCATGTTGACATGAGGCTGGCTGAGTTCGTGGCGATGTCTCCCATGGAGTTCCTCATGAGCCCATGATTCACATAGCTGCTTAGTGTGGGTGTCGGGAGTGATGAGTGTTGGATAAGTGTTTTCGAGGTCTATGGGCGTGAGGTGTGTGTGTCAGCCTTGACAATGGCTAAATGGAGTGAGGAGTGTTGTGCTCTTTGGTGGAAGTTTTCTCTAAGTGTGTGTACTAGCTTTTCATGTAGGGTGATGAGGTTGACGAGTCCTCGACCTTCCTCCTTGCTGGGAAGAGTCTTCCTTTCCATGGTCCACTTGGGATGGTGCATGTTGGGTTTCGTGAATGTAGTACGTGTTGTGCATTGTAGTGCTTCGAGTTCAGTGTTTGTCCATGGAATTATGCCGAAGGAATATGTTAGTGTAAGGAAGGCAAAAGTGTTGATGGCTTTAATTTTATTTCTGGTGTTGAGTTGTGTTTTGAGGATGTTGTGAATGCGACCAAGGTATGTGTTCTTGAGTGCGTTTTTGATGTGTGCGTTATCAATGACGCGCGCTTCCTGGAAGCCTAGATACTTGTAGGTCTCTCCCTCTTCCATGGATTGGATGGCCAACCCATAGTCCAGTTCAAAACCTTCCAAATTTGTAGTCGTCCCACGTGTTATGTGTAGCTTACGGCATTTGTCGATTCCAAATTCCATCCCAATGTCTTTGGTGAACTGTGTGGTAACTTGTAGTAAATTCGTAAGTTGTGCATTGTTTGTGGCACAGAGTTTAATATCATCCATATAGAGTAAGTGTGTGATTTTGTATGGTGTCAGAGTGCCTGAGGAAAGCCTATAACTGTGTTTTGTGTTGTCTAGCATGTGGCTTAATGGATTCAAGGCGAGGCAGAACCAAAGATGACTCAAGGAGTCTCCCTAGAAAATACCTCTCCTTATGGGAATAGGGACTGTTGTGATGGAGGTGTTGGAGGTGCACAGGTGTAATGTTGTGTTCCAATTCTTCATCGCAGTATCCAGGAATGTCGTGATCTTGTGGTGTATTTTGTAGAAGAGTATATAGGAGCAGCAATGAGGAACTGAATCAAATGCCTAATTGTAGTCGATCTACGCAATGTGTAAGTTCCTATTCTTGGCATCGCCTGTCGCAGGTTTACCGAATCAATAAGGAGTTGCTCCTCACAACCCTGTGAATTCCTTCAACAGTCTTTCTGCTGTTCGGAAAGGATGTTATGTGTTTCGATGTGTATTTAAATTTTGTCTGCAAGGCAGGAGGTGAGGAGTTTGTAAAGTGTAGGGAGGCAAGTAATTGGATGATAGTTTGCGCTGTTTGTGTTCCTGCTCTGTAGGTATGTGACATCTGTGTGAGGAAAAGAGGCATATGTTCTGGGTGTTGGATTATGTCAGTGAGTGTAAGATCTGGCTTCCCATGCAGGGACATGAACCTCTTGATCCAGAAGTTCTGGACGCCGTCTGCACCAGGAGCTTTCCAGTTGTGTGCATGTTTTAGTGCTGTCGGTATGTCTGTGAGAGTAATCTCATGGAAGGACATGTAGGGTAAATCTTCAGTGAGTTGTTGTTCCTCTGTGATCCATGGTGCTTTGTCATTGTGGGGGATGGGGTTGGACCACTGAGACGACCAGTATTCATGTAATGCCTCGCTGGTGGGAGTGTTTGTGTTGGGTGTCGTGGAGGGAGATGTAAGGGATCTGTAGATTTTTTCCTCATTGCATTGAAAAGTGTTGTTCTGATGTTTGTGCAGAGTGCACTGTTTGTATCTTTGCATCTTTGTAATCTTTTTGTAAGTGCACTCAGTTTTGGCTTCAGTATGTCAAGATGTTCCTTAACTTGGGTATGATGGTTGGAATGTGAAGGGCGAGTGTTTATGTGCTTGAATATCTTCCTAACCTGGGGGACATGTTTCTTTGTTTTGTTTCCTGCACAGTACTTGTGAGCCTGGATATGTCTCCTCTAAGGTCGCTGATGCGGCCCTCAAGACGACGTCTCCAAGGGGAGTGGTAGGTATGTGGTGTTGTTTGATTCCAATGCCCGAATCGTGCCCTGTGCCACGCAATATAGTGTTGTGTATATGTCTTCTAATGTTTGGATATTGTCAAGGTGGTTGTGGGATAGTGTGTGTATGTGTTGAGATGGTGTATGATTGTGGAGAGTTGTTTTGATGTGTAAACTTTGGGGAATGACGGTCTGAGTGTGGGGTTTGTGCCTGTTTATTGTGCTAGTGCAGTGCAGAAATGACCATGTTATGCTTGTAATATGTCATTAGTTGTATTGTTGGGGCATGTGTACTAAGGGATTGTTTCTGTGTTTGCCATAGAGGTAGTGTCTTCTAGTGGGGTGTCCTGTGATTGGATTCAGCAACTTCTTCTCTAATTTGTGTAAGTATGCATGGGGAATAAGATTATTTACTATTATGGAACGTCGCTGATCCGCTACCCACTGTTTGCTAAGCCCTAACGATGGATAGCGTGTGGTGAATGCATGGTGAAGTGGCTGTCTGAATCCTGTGAGATGAGTTCCTAACTGTGTAAAGATGTAGAAGTCATGCATAAGATCCTGGTTCATCTGCGATGACCATCGGATGAGCTGGCATGATTTCCCAGTCTTGAAGGTCGCCTGCTTTGACACAGACGAAACACTTCCGACCGTTCGGGCTGGATGGTGTTGCCCAGGCATTGTGGTAGCCATACTACAGAATGGGGTGCCACTTTCTCCACCATAACCTGTGGGAGGCTGTAGTATATTTTTCGAACAGAGGCCTCTGCCTATTCCCCGAACGCGGGTGACTTTATCCTACTCCACACCAGATGCAGCATGTTCAATATTATTATTATTATTTTTATAAATGCTGTTAGTTTTTAACATTTGTTCATAATTTCTATATTTCAGTGTCTAATTTATTAGTATGTAAAATAGTCAGTAAAAATAAAAGAACTTATAAAGCAGTGCTTACTTTGATAACAACCTTAGATTTCTTGTGAAGTTTAAATTAAAATATTTTATTACATTGTAATTTAAATAAAAAAAAATCTATTAACTTGGATTTCAAATAATCTTTTCATTTTATTAAGAATACTTTATTTCTTACCTTAAAGCATGCTTTTCCAACTCCTAGCCAAGACATACAAGATGGTGAAAATTTGCATGCTTTTAAATAAAATTTCTTAGCATCTAAATACTGGAAAAAGAATAGTAAATATATTAATTTTAAAACAGACAACAAAAATAACCTATCCAATATTAACCTAATATAACAAAGGTCAAAATCAACAGTACTTGCCAAGGAGTAAGAAAAGGAAACAAACACTTAATGTTTATTAGTTGTAAAATAGACTATTCTGCTGAAGAAATATTACTCATCCTCCCTAAGCAGAGGTTGTTGTTACCGAAATTTGAATTTCAGTTTGCACTTTTCTTCAGACATCTCATGTAACACAGACAGTTAGCATATTCTCTCTTGAGCAAAAAAATCAAGAGTCGAGCAAAAAAATTGACTCAATCTTCATATTTTCGTTTGGTGCCTGTCATTTGAGAAATTAAATTATTTTGTATGGCAATGTATATACCATTTGAAAGATTATAAAAGATACACTTTCCAATGATATCACAAGGAATCAGTATATAACAAAGTTTTCTTTACTATAGGACCTAGAACAGAAACGGGAAAACTAGTTGAAAATGGAGCAATGAAATGGAAAAGATTTGATTGAAAAGAAAAGCCAAAATACTGTAAAAGGAAACAAAATTTATTCTAATCAGTATTTGGTGTTGCCATCCTGCTTTCATAGTGACTTCCATATGGTTTGTCATTGACTTTATTAACTTAAGCACCATTTGTTTGTCTTATGGAACAAACAAACAATAGCACAAAAAATGGCCAATAGATGGCAATGCAGCAATACAAATCATTTGAATAGCGTTACAAATGTTCAATGTGTCCAATATTGTTGTCAACAACGTTTTTCATTCACAAATGGCATTTTCTACTGCAGAATGCAATATATCTCCTGGAATTGCTAGAACATGATGTCTAATGCTGTACTTCAGATCTGATATGTTTCACAATTAAAAAAAAACATAACCAGAAGTCACATGGGGTGAGGTTGAGTGATCGGGGAGGCCAGAATGTCTGGAAATAACGGCTGATAACCAGTTTATTTGTGAAGTGCTGCCTTAACAAATTTTGAACACAACAAGTGATGTGGGGTGATGCACCATCTTGAATGAATATGTTTCCTAAAGGTATTCTCATTGTTGAAGCTCTGGTGTCACGAAATTTGCCAACATGTCATAATACTGCTGTCCAGTTATAGGCGTGGGGCACAGTTTGGTTGCCTCTTCAAAAAAATATTGCCCAATAATGAAATTAGCTGTAAATCCACACCATTTTGTCACTTTTGGAAAATGCAATGGGACCTTTTGGATAACACAAGGGTTTTCTTGTTTTATATGCAACAATTGTGGGTATTCATTTGCCAATTTAAGCTGAAGTGGGCTTCGTCACTCCAAAGAATGTTCCATGGCAAAGTGATATCAATTGTCATTTACGCCAGGAACTGATGCGCAAATGTTACATGAATTTCCGCTTCACCATGCTGTAGGATTCACTTATCTTGTACGGATAGTAACACAATATCTAATTGTTTTTAGAGTAATACATGGTGATTATTTTTACATAAGTTATGGTTAGCTATTGCTACAGCACCTTCTATTGGCCATTTTTTGTACTATTTTATTTTTTCAATAAACAGCGAGTGTATCGTTTAAAGTATCTGGTGTCCAAATTTGTTTCCATTAGGAGTCTTAGAACTCACTCCAGAGCCCATTAGAACTAGTGTACATAATTCTTCTGCAGCTGGAAATATAAAAATAGAATTGCAGAGCCAGTAACATGCTGTAGCAGCATTTTCCCTCTAATACCAAGCCATTACAGAAAAATCTTGGTGGAGACTTATCGAACTACAGGTGTTATTCCCTGTTGGAATCTTCTCCACAATCTGGATATGATGCTGGTTGAAATGTTTAGGGCCTGTGACACCTCTAACTGTAATTGACCTCCAACTGGGTTTCCAGATGCCCAGTTACTATCTCTCGTTATGTCATCCAGATGGAAACTGTAAGCAATCATTGAAGGAACCATAAGAGTCACTTAGTACTTACATGGGACACATCAGCACTCACTGATGTGCTGCCACCTTTTATGTTCTGTGTTTACTTTATATTAGTACATGTGAGACCTACGGCATCTTTTTGCCAAGTTTGGTAATATTTGTTCACCTGGAAAGGTCCAAACCTGCCAATCCCTTAACGTTTGAGCATGAGTGTATTTCTCTGATTGAAAGAAAAAGTTTTCTACTATAAACTGACCAGAAATGGTGATTATCTCTCTTCCCCATTGTGCTTTATTTCTTAAGATTTTGAAACTGAATGTCATTATAAAAAAGTTACCTTTCCATCATTCAGAGCAATGTTTCCCAATCTCATGTAGACAATATGTATATCGTGAGGTGACTGGGATAGACCAATAGCCCGCTGATAATTTTTAGTTGCTTTAGATGTATTCTTGGCTTCATAATAGACATGACCCAATAGAGACCATACATCAGGATTCTGACAAAAAAGAAAAAAATGCTTTAACTTAAAGGAAGACTATCACACATCACTAAATGCAAATGAAATAAAGCATTATTACCAAATTTTTCATATTTTAAAATGGATGAGAAGAGACCAATGTTATGATTTTCTGTGATGTAATTTCATTAACACCACAAGTCATATAAGAATCTCTTCTGTCAGAATTTTGGTATGATATAAAGTGAAATGCTGTGCCCAAAAGGTTAAGCATTACCTAGCAAATTTATTAGTATCCAAGATAACAAAGATGCAATTTTATTTTATGGATTTTTTTTTCTTGCCTCCTATTTCTTTAGAACTTTCTGATTTGAAACAGTCCACGTTACTCAAAAGTTGTTCCTATCTTTGGTTTTTTATAATTACTTTGTTCTAATTTAGCTGCTAGACATTCTGTTTACTTTAAGGTACAGGACCTTTGACATATTCTCTTCATTCAGAGGGTTACAATAATCTCATTACAAATTCTGATATCATAGTTTTGAATGTTTCATTTTCCTATAAAAAAAATGATTTATCGTGTTTGATGATTTTATAATCTTCAACAATTAGTTTAGTTTAACACACATGATTAACAAACTATTTACAATTAAAAATAAATGTATTTACAATAAAAATTCCAACATGTTTCAAATGCTATCACAATGCATTCTCTTTCAAGGAATGGTTTAGATCACAGGACTTTTGGTAGCAAAACACCCTCAGACTGAAAAAATAAAGAGCGGGAAAAAGAAGAAAAAATAAAATAAATAAAAATAAAAAATAAAATAAGGAATAAAAAAAAAGGATGATTTCTTGTTTAAAGCCAGATTATTTTCTTTGCAGACAATCACGCTATATGGCCTTATGAAGAGCAACAATAAATTTGATGAGATACAAAGAAAATAATCTGGCTTCAAAGAAAAAAAATCTTTTTTTTTTTTTTTTCTATTTTATTTTTATTTCCTTATTTTATTTTTTTTATTTTATTTTAATTTTTTTCTTCTTTTTCACTCTTTCTTATCGTTTAAGTATTGCTGTTTTTGGTTGAAGATATTTCCAGCTGTGGACCTGTTCAAGTTCTTAGGATGTAAGGGACCACATACATTGGATAAGATAATGTTATGCTATGAAAACGACTTCGTTTATGAAGTTTAATTGATCACAACATAGGCACTGTCGTATAATAAGCAGATGACGTCTGAGGGTGTTTTGCTATTAAAATCAGGACCCCATGATCTACGCCATTCCTTGAAAACGAGTGCATCGTGATAGGATTTGAAACATGTTGGAATTTTTATTGTAAATAAATTTATTTTTAATTGTAAATAGTTTGTTAATTATGGGTGTTAAATTAAACTAATTGTTTAATTTTCCTCTTTATCTAGCTAACTGACTTATACTGATGTTGCATATACTACACCTATTGCCACGCTAGAATCTTATTCTTTATGTTTAAGAGAAACTAATATTTCTTACTATTAGTATATTGAATAAAACTATTCTTTACTCAGGATCTTTAACATCATTACAATCAATTCTTCTCACAAGTGCAATGATCTTTTATTGAAAGAAACTTCTGAATAAAGCAAATACATGAATACTGAACTATGAGTTACATGGAACTATTATTAGGTGGAAGTAAATCACATAGCATTATTTAAAGAGGTGATTTAATTTATTAAAGTGATGAGACTACATTTTAAATTTAAGAAATTAGTTGTATTAAATTAACCTTTGTTTTTTCTTTATTGTCTCATCATTTTGAAAAAGGAGGTCAGATTTGAATTTTTTGCCTTAAAATTTACTTAGCCCAATTTTCCTTAAAAATCGTGAGGAGGAGTGACTTTGTGATACTTTTTGAATCTCGTGCCACAATCGTAAGGGAAAGATGAAGAAGATTATCGGCAGCAGGTGGCCACATGTAGAGTCACCAAGCGTCTTCGGCCGAAACTGCCACAACTCGTTTGTTTCAATCAGCTGAAAATTCTGTAAACTTTGTTCTGTGGAGTGGGTGCATTTATGAATGGACTAAGACAGGTAATTATTCTTGAAGATAAATATGTTAGCTACAATTTGGTGTATAATTATGTTTGTTAGTTTAAGATATAAGCAAGTTTTAAAAAATCGAAGGTATGCTGGGTGACTTTGTGACAGCTCGATCGTGTACTCACTGACAAAGAAGACTCCCTCTGAGAGTAGGTGTTCAATGATCCCAAAGGATGAATTCCCTGGACTTCTCAAGAAACTAATGATTGCCTTGGAGTCAGACTCAGAACAAAATTTATGATCTGGTTTCCGAAAGATAGGGATAGTTCCTCACAACGAGCTTAAGGGTTCTGCGTCAGCTTCCATCTGCTGTCCTTGAAGATAGCCTGGCTTCCATGACTGCCCACTTTGGAGATGTGTTGATCGAGGAGCTAAATAAGAAGGGAAAAGAGGTGGCCAAGCCCCGAGCGACGAAGAGGAAGAAGAAGATGAGCGTCCCTCCAGGCAAGAATATCAGGGGCATCTGGCATTCTAAACACCAAGACCTAAGACACAACTGCCTCTTCCCAACCCCACCACCTGCAGATACATCCTCCAGAAGAGCAACAAATGAAAAAAGTCACAATCTTCCCGCAAAAGGTCTGCTTCCAGAGAAGATACAGATGAAGTGATAACAGCGAAGCATTTTCCTTCCAAGACTCCATCAAAAGTCTGAACTTTGACGAAGATGAATCTGACCAAATGGATACTGGCAGTCCTCTGGCACGCTCACTCTCAAGCACCAGCTGCTGTGCTAATCAAGAAAGCATCTTCAAAGTGGGAGACCATGTAGTTGTTAACTTTGAGGAGCAGCTCTTCCCAGGAAGAGTCACTGATACAAAACTGATGGATACATGGTCAGCATTACAGAGAGGACCAAGAACAACTGGAGATGAAATTTTGTATTCAAAGCAGAAAGTCCTCTTCATTATCAATACCCCCCTCCCCCTAAGCAAATTAGCAACTGAGGACTGTACCGAGAGTGGGATTAATTTTTCGTTCCTTTTGTTCAGTGATAAAATTTGATTAGAATATGTGTTAACTATGAAAATTGTGTAATAACCATTACCAAAGTGTGTACCAATGTGCTAAATAAATGTTTAATCAGGTTACTTTGTGACACTATTTTTCCCCATGCATTTCAAGCCAAAAGGCAGGTACACCTGCTACAAAGTTACGGGGTGTATTGTGGCAATTGTTAATGCAAATTTTTCAGCGATTGTTTAAGAATTAGATTCGAACAACACAGTAGTATGTAAAAGAAAGATGGTGCAACCAACATAGTAGTTAGTTTTGAGTTCCATTCAAAAATGTTCTGCTAGCAGCGAAAAAAAAACCCCGAAAACTGTCACAAAGTCACCCCCTACCTTATGGTATATTAAATAAATAAATAAATAAATAAATATCCTACCATAAAGTCTTTTTCAGCAGCTTTAGTCAGTGCTGTTTCAGCCTCTAAATAATTCTTCTTTTTTAACTGCAACTTCCCCATATTAATATAGTAATCAATGGAAAGATTGGCAAATTCTAAAGCCAAAACTCGAGAAATGGCAAGTTCTGCAAACTGTAAAGAAAAAAAGTCATTAGGAATTAGCTTATTACCCTTGTTATTTTTAAAAACACTAACAGATTTATCCTGTTAATTTTATATACTATTTTTTGAAAGAAACATTATTTCTACATTTTGTATTCACTGCATATTAACTTATAAGACCTATCTAAAAGGGACGACTTCATTTCGCTTAATAAAATATGTAATCAATCATATGTTCGGCAAGATAATCAACCAAATAGCACTGAAGCTGAATCTGCCACCCCAGTCAACTGTTCTCTCTTTATTAACTGACACTGAAATCACTTTTATGTAATTGAAAAAGGTAACAGAACTAGTGGTTTTCCCTTAACCTCCAAAACTTGATTTTAATCTAAAATTAGGCTTTAAATTTGGAATTAATTTAATATGTTGAAAGTCAAGTTTCACGTAAGTGAACAGCTATTAATCACAGTAGCCTCATAAGAAATAAGGAATCTCATATCATCAATTCAGTGACAGTCAACTCTGTACAGGTATGTAAACATTAAAAAAAAAAGCAAACTGAAAAGCTGAGAACTACATCATAGTAATTTGAATGCATTAATGTTAGTAAAAATCCTGTTTCTTATACAGCACAAAGTATTAATATTACAGTTGATTAAATTGCAAGAAAAAAATGTATTAATACTACAATTCAATCTACTGCAAATGTGAAGCATGCTTTCGCTCTACTGGATAATTAACTCACCTTCTCTCTGAATATTACATCACTAATGATAGTTTACAAAACTTAAAAAGAAACAATTCCATATTGGAAGTATTTACATTATTGACTTTACTTAAATTATATTCTGCAATAACTGTATTTGCAGTATCTTCAAGATGAGAAATTAAATCAGTAAAGATATTTTAGTATCAATTGGAAGTTTCAGTAATGTATATTACCATATGGAGTGAAAGTAGCAATATTAAGCTTACAGTAAAATGAATAATAGGGTTTCTTCAATAATTTAGGTGATATTTTTAAAGTTATTTTTCATTTTGTGTTTTTTTTTTGCTTTCTAATCTGGGAACTAAATTGGATGCTGCATCTATTTACTCCATTATTATTACATATTTATTATGGTATAAAAAAAAGTTAAGCAATCCCATAAACAGGTCCTGCAGGTCCGTGGGAGCGCGGGAGGTAAGGCTCCCAGCGTTTCGAGACCAACGGGATTAGATTGAGGACGGGAGGTCAGCCCGACGCCCGCCCGCCTTAACTCCCGGGAAAGAAACCGGTACCCATTCTACAGAGGGCTGGGTAGACCCTAGGACCCGTTTGGAGGAGAAAGCAGCATGGAAAAATTCCCGCCCTCCGCTGAGGCTGGGAACCGAACCCACCACCTCCAACCCGCAGCCAAGCACCCTTACCCACTCGGCTACCGGGCCCACATTTATTATGGTATAGTAGACTTTATTTTCCTACCAACCCAGAATGTTAATATGCTGAATTGATCATCAAAGCATGTTTCTCTTTTCCTGATAATTAAAAAAAAAAAAAACTTTGCAAAAATATCAAATTCAATGAACATACTAATTTTAAATACATGGAAGTAACTTGTTAAGAAGCATAGTGCATCAACAGATGCTTCGTAAATATCTTACTATAGGAAACTGTTACAGAACAGAATGGCAGGGACCCTGAAATGCCTTCATTGTTAATAGGTAATCAAAAACAAAATAAGGACAATATAGCTAAACTCAGAAAGAATTAGAAACGTGAATAAAATATACTTTTCTCGTCTGTTGATTAAGATGTTTGTTTATAATGTTCATTCTGAAACCAATGTTAATAGTCGAGACAGCAAAATTATCAATCAGATAAAGTGCCAGTGAGGAAAGTGAGGAAAAAATAGCAATAATTGAGATAGATCTCATACATTCTATATTATATTCTATTCTATGCTTCTGTATATCAACTATTTGTTCCATTTCCATCTAGCACTTAAAGATACCATTGATCTTTAAGATCAATAGAAATACAGAAATAAACCTATGGAGAGGATAGGTACTGAAGATCAAAAGTCTTCAGTATCCATCTCAAAGACAAATGATTTTTCAGGGAATGATGGATTAATCTGCTTGGAAGTGAAAGAGATCACAAGGTTTCTAATTAAAAAGTAAATGGTGATTTATGAAATTAACTAATTAATTTTCTAAAACTAATAAATATGTACCTCAAGGGCATTCCATTGAATGTAAACTGGAGCAACCTTGTTGAAATGATTGGCAATATTGGTTCTTCTCTCAACTTCTTCTGCAAAAGTAAACATAAATATTTTGGAATGCATTTGCTAAATTCAATTTTAACAAGAATGGCTAAAAACTTCTTCATTATGCACAGTTGATTATAAGAGGAGAAATAGTTAAGAGAAATGGTTATGGTTACAATCCAGATCACTGAATCATATCATTTAATGCTGAAGATTTCAAATGACGGATATGTTAAATTGTAAAGCATTAATGAAGTAATGCGGTTTTGTAGGTAATTATTACAAAAAATAAAGTTATCATAATGAAATACAAAGGGATGAAGCAACAAATGAGGAACACTCACAGCTATCACATTATCTAGTATGCTATATTACAGCTACGTCTTTTATGTGGAAACAAACAAAAAATACTTGAAAACAAATGATATACATACAAACTAAACTGTACTAAGTAAATTACAGTTTCAGATAAATAAATAGGCAATATTTCCTTATCAATATATCTCAACTCTAAATTCACAAATAACATCTTAGTAATAATCTGTTTTGCTAAATTGATGGAGATCAGCTACAACTAATTATTTAATGTCATTTCAAGGGTCTGAAATTAATTCCATCAATTATGAATTAAAATAAAGTTTCATAAGCATTTATTGGTAGTCAACTGGCAAAACTAAGCATCTTTTGAAGAAGTACAATTTCTAAAAACTACAATAAGTCTTAACTTCTAAATGAAAAATTTTGAAATTTTACATGAATTGTAAGTAACTACAGTTAACTATTGCTTACAAATACAATGAAAAGTTACCTAACAAGGATTCTCTACGTTTCATTTGACCTCTTTCAGCAGAATGAGGAGAAATTTTTATAATATTAGCTGAAGCAATAGCTGAAGTTGGATTTTGCTGAATTTCACGAAGAAGTTTCTCTGCTTTTTTGAAATTGAGACGAGCACCATTTTCTTCTCCTAATTTATCATAATGTAGTCCTTAATATAAAAATAAAAGCATTAAAAGAAAAAAAAATACATTAACTGCTTGTAAATAGTAATATCAACTTTAAGTTCATGTAATAGGATGTATGTGCATGCTTGTGTATATAAAATGCACATCTACACTGTGTAATTACAAAAAAATTAAGTATGAAAAATGGTGAAAATTATATCCATGCTTAATTTCAGTGAAACTATCTGATTTCCAAATATTCCTTGAAACTTAAATTTTCTATTCTATTGGGTCGTCCAGAAAGTTTGAGCCAAGTTTGAAGGAAAATTGAAATGCCAGCACATTTAAATTTTGGTATACATTTATTAAATTATATAGGTGCCATTCAGTTCCACAACCTTTCTCCATTATTCAGGCAACATGAAAATTCCATCCTTCCAGAACCTCTCATGTTTTTCGGCGAAAAACTTTCCTATATGATTTTTTATCTTGACCAAAGAGTTGAAGTTTTTTTCATTAAAGGAATTTTGTAATGTTTGAAATAGGTGGAAATCTGAGGGAGCGAGATCTGGTGAATATGGTGGATGAGGTAGAACATCCGAACCAAGCTCCAACAACTTTTGTTGAGTTGTTAAAGACACATGAGGCTGCACATTGTCCAGATGAAATACGACGCCCTTCCGATTCGCTAATTCTGGACGTTTTTGTTCAATTGCTGTCTTTAATATGTCTAATTGGGAGCAATACTTTTCTGAATTTATCGTTTCGTTGTTTGGTAAAACCTTATAATGCAGGATCCCTTTCCAATCCCATCAGACACAGAGCATGACCTTCTTAGGATGAAGACCAACTTTTGGGATGGCTAAAGGTGGTTCATTCCGCTTTCCCCAAGACCTTTTTCGCTTAGCATTATTATATATGATCCATTTTTCATCCCCCGTCACTACTTGCTTCAAAAATGGTATCTCCTCATTGCGTTTGTAGAGCGAGTCGCAAATGGAAATGCGATCCATCAGATTGTATTTTTTTCCGTTAAATCGAGGGGAACCCATACATCAAAACGGTTTGTGTAGCCAAGCTTCAGAAAATGCTCGTGGATGGTAGATTTTGAAATTTTTAACATTTCTGCTAATTCACGTGTCGTATAGCGTGGGTTATTCTCGATCAGAGTTTTAATCTGATCTTCATCTGTGGTGGAGGGCCTATCTGGCCATTCTTGATCTTCAAAGTTACAATCACAAGCTTTAAACCTAGCAAATCACTTCTGCACAGTTCTTTCAGCTACAGCACCTCTGCCATAAACGGCGCATATATCTTGTTTGCCACTTGTGTGGCATTTTTGTCTTTCGGGTAAAAGAAAAGCATTAAATGCCTATAATGCACTTTGTTTGCTTCCATATTCAAACGCATATACAACTGACAAAAATTAACGTATCATAACCAAACTTTTTTCTAAATATTCCTGAAGTATCGTCTTATAGAATATGTGTGCATGTCATATGTTTTCAATCATTATAATATATTCAGGAGTGTCCTTATGCAACTTACAGAAAATCGGCACGAACTTTCAGGACGACCCAATATAAATCTGCTTTATTCTAATACTATGGAAATAAGCCAAATTTCATAAGTTATTCAGATCAAAGAACAAGGCAGGAATTCCTTAGATCTTTCAATCAAATCTTATTGTAAATATGTTATCCTACTCCCGACATCATTTTGGCCATTAGTCCAGGCAACGAAGACCAATAAAGGCTGAATACGGGAAATAATTCGTGTAAAAGCCAATTTTGGCACAGTTGTAGGGGAAGGTGTCCTGAACAACATACTAAAAGTACTGATGGGTGGGGATTTAAAGGTCCCTTTTTTCACTTTTTCGTGAATAATTCGAAAACTGCGGCCTATAGCAAAACAATGTCCATATACTAAATTAATCTACAAAAAATTCTCTACAAAAAGGTCCTATACACTTTTTCATTGGGATTTATACTTAAGGAGATATGGAGGGGGGAAAAAGGACAATTTGTAAAAAATTCATGTTTTTGTTAAAAATGGCACATATATTCCTAAAAATGAAATCTACATCAATTGTCAAATTCCTAATTATCTTCGAAATCTAAACTATCATCGTTAAAATCAATGGTGAGACAGTTACTGTTAACCCTCTGACAATTTTCCAAAGAACTTTCATTGCAAAAAAAGAGCAACGAAGATGTGGTAGAGCTGTTGACCTATGAAATAACTCCATTCCCTCGAGGGTGCAATGTGAAAAGGGAAGAAGTCATCCCTCTACGATGTTTTGCCAGTAGAGAACAACGCAACTCTTGATCTCACCCAAAGCACCAATGTGGTAGATGGTGGTTTCCTTCTCTACTGCATGAAGTGGAAACCGTCCTCCAACATTTCTTCAATTTACCATCAGTACATTGCCTACGTACAGAAACATTACGGTCAACATTGTACGGTGGTTTTTGATGGTTACTGTGATGTTAACAGCACAAAACGAGCAGAGCAGAAGCGAAGGGGCCTGACAAAAACTTCGATTGACATTAACTGTAATGAAAGCACGACCTTGATAGTCCTCCTCATAGGATAGGCTCCACCATCTACCAACGTGTTCTTTATGAAGCCAGGTCATGGGAAGGTGGAAACCAAATTATTTACAGTGCCACAACTTCAACAGCTCTCATTCACCAAGACGATACTCCTTCTCCACAGCTTCTCCGGATGCGACACCACATCGGCGATCCATGGGAAGAGCAAAGTGGGAATTGCTAGGGCTGTTCACAGCTAAACCTGATATGACACAACAAATCTCAGACATTTTCACTGATCCCTCAACATAACCTGAGGGTATTGAACAGGCTGGCGAGAAGCTGTTTCTGGCGATTTACCAAGCGCCAGTCCAGGAACAAAACCTCAACAAACTCCAGTACTCGGCATTTTTGAGAGCATCGACGAAGCCGAAATCTGATGTGGCCACTCTTCCTCCTACCAGAGGAGCTTCGAAGAGTGTACCTACAGGCTTGTCTACTTACATATCATTGTCAAATACTGTTTTATTTTCATTACAAATATTTATTTGAGCTAAATACTTACATTGGTCTTATTACGTTCTTACAGCTAAAACAATGGCTCGGCAACCCCCTACCACCCACCCAATGGGGTTGGGCCAGGGGAGACAATGGCATCCTACAGCCGTGACAACCAACGATCCTGTGGCACCATTACCAACACTATCTTTTGCCGATGCCCAACTAGCTCTGAGGTGCACTGCGGGTGCCAGAAAGCTGGCATTGCCTGCTCCAGTGTCTGTGGCATATGCTTCAGAACATGCACTAACGGAGCCCCCATCGAAGACACCGTCGACGATGACGATAGTTTCGATTTCTAAGATAATTCGGACTTCGACAATTAATGTAGATTCCATATTGAGGAATATACGTGCCATTTTTAACAACAAACATTTTCTCCAAATTGTCCATTTTCCCCCCTCCATATCTCCTTAAGTATAAAATCGCAACAAAAAAGTGTGTAGGACCTTTTTTTATAGAGAATTTTATATAGATTAATTTAGTATAGGACATTGTTTTGCTATAGGCCGCAGTTTTCTAATTATTCATGAAAAACTGAAAAAAGAGACCTTTAAACCCCCGCCCACCCCTTAGCTCCACCCCCACCCATCAGTACTTTTAGTATGTTGTTCAGGACACCTTCCCCTACAACTGTGACAAAACTGGCTTTTACACGAATTATTTCCCCTATTTTTCCTTCGTTGCCTGGACTACATTGAGGCATCCAGTCCTAGGAGAAATATTTCGTTATAACAGCTTAACAGCGATTTTTTATATCATAAAATGGAGTTATATGAAACTTAAATATCAAATTAAATACAGAACCTTAAATAATTTGTTTATAAAATATTAGAAAAAAAATTACTGACAAGTAAAGGTCACGATAGCAGCACCGGAGTTGCTGTTCTGACCATGTGCATTCGAAAGATCTTCCATATCTAAGTCAACCTGCAAAATTTTAGCAGCAGACAGCCAGGGGTATAGGAGCTATGAGGGGTCAAATTTAACATGGTGGCCTATGGAAAATCACTTATAAGTCACTACAAGAGGCTTATAAGTAGCCTGCAACCTTAGATAAGGATGAGACAGACACAATAAGCAGATATTGATTGAAAATAAGCAGGAAATTGTTATTGATCACCTTTAAATCAGATATAATCGACGTGAAGTTCAGAGAACAGGGCATGCGAAAGGCAGATACTCTGTTCACAGTGAGCACGTTTAAGGAAAAACATTCAACACAACACAAAAACATGTAACAAGAAAAAGTATCTTTCGGTGTGAGGAGAGAGATGTGGAGAGGCAAAGAGAAAAAAAAAGAAGTGAGAGGCAGCAGAAAGAGGTGCTCTGCATGTGTTCGGCAGGCTGACCTGTTTCCGGACTTGATTATCTCCTCCTCCACTCCTGCTGGCTGTCTGCCCAACAAACTCGACCAGTAAACTCCCCCTGGGACAAGGCAAGGAAAGGTGCCACTTCAGGAAAGGTGCCACTTGCTTGGCAACTCCGGTGATGCAGTAGTATACTTTACCATGTCAGTGAACAGAGTATCCGCTTTTCGTATGGCCTATTCTCTGAACTTCACATCGATTGTATCTGATTTGAAGCTGAGCAATAACAATTTCCTGCTTATTTTCCAATCAATATCAGCTTATTGTCTCTGTCTTATCTTTATCTAAGGTTGCAGCCTACTTATAAACCTCTTGCAGTGACTTATAAGTGATTTCCCATAGGCTACCATGTTAACTTTAACCCCTCATTGCTCCTACACCCCTGGCTGTCTGCCGCTACAATTTTGCTGGTTGACTAAGATATGGAAGATCTTTCGAATGGTCTGAACCGGCAACTCCGGTGATGCTATCGTGACCTTTACTTGTGAGTTACTTAAATTGATATTTTTATTTCAAATCTGATTTATATTAAAAGATCTAAGAATTAATCTCCCATCAAATCAGATTCAAACAATCAGTCAAACCATAAAATTTATTTACTCTTGGCAACCAAAAACAGATATCAGAAGCCATAAATTGTTCTTCCATTTGTGTAGGAGACAGGAGTCAAATTAGAGATAATCATATTTCATCAATCTCAAAACTGGAGATTCCTATTTTTGCACATTTATTACCATTAGATTAGTTGGTAACTTAATTTGGTAATTTAATAAGATCATTGTAAGTAAAGCAAAACTAAAACAGATAAAACTGACTATTATCTAATTCTTTGCAGAAACAATGTCAGAAGTAAAACCTTCCATACTTCTTATTAATTAATGGGAAACTAAATTTCAAAGATTAATAAAAAAATGATGAATGTCAGCATAATTGATTAATTAAATATTAAAATCATTTCATAAATCAGTGACATACCTAAGGTAGTGAAAGCCAAGATATTATTTGGAGATATTTCAGTTGCAGCCACAAAAAATAGTTCAGCATCATCGTGCCTTTCTGTTATTTCACATGAAATTCCATACAACAACAACCTATTAAAAAGTTTTCCTTATTAATAGAGAGAACATTTATCATAGTTAAACACTATACAAAACTTAATTAAAAAATATAAATTGCTAATTTATTCAACACAACATTTATTAATTCTATTTTGTCATTGTTTAAAGTGATTTCTTTCACTTTGATTAACTGAAAAGTCGATGCTTTAGAAATGTTTACAGAGAAATTTTGCAGTACTTTACCTACTTGTTTAGATTGGATTCACATAAGCTGGTCCTCTACTTATTTCTAATAGAGCTGCCCCAAAACTGTCTCGTTAGGAAGCCCTTAGTTCTATGATGTATAAATCATATCATATTTCAGATCATGGGAAATTCAGAGTAAGGGTAGGATCCAAATAAACAAATAAAAAAATGGAAGAAGATAAGAACAAATATCTCCTTAGAAAGAGCTGATGAAAGAATCACAACATGATGATGTCAGGTTCAGGGAGTGAGATGCTTTAAAAAGTTTATAAAAATATATTTAGTGAGTGAAAATTTGCAAAAAGATAACAACTTAGACCAATGAAAGTACAGGCCTTGTAATGAAACTAAGTCATCATTAAACAAGTCTGCTGAATAAAAATCATGCTTTGTGAGAATCTAGCCTAAAAGGGCGCTAATGTGCAAGACAATACAACGAAATGTTTTAGAATAAACTAAAAAGTATACTTCAAAAAGTTACTTTAACATTTCAGCCAAGAAAGCACAAAACAACAACTTAACGTAAGAGTGAAGTAAGTCAAAATTGCAGTACAGAGATACAAGATGGAACTATTTTATTTATACAGCAATGGGTAAGACCAAGTGTTTACTAGATGATATCCCAGAACAGCTGTTTCACACTTTATTGGTGCTCATCAGCTGGGAGCAGTAAACAACGAGGTCTCACTACAGAGGTCATTAAGAATCATGGTAGGTAATAATATGGCAAATCCAAAACTAAAAAAAAACAGACAATAAACACATAATAAAAAATAAATAAAGGAATTCATATGCTCTCATGGATTACCTACCGTAGTGGTACCTTCGATGTTTACTAGTGACTATTCCCAGCTGATGAATGCCAAAAAAGCATGAAACAGCTGTTCTAGGATGTCACTTATAAACACTTGCTCTTGTCCACTGTTGTTTAAGTAATTTAAGCGATTTTTTAGATTTTATGCATACAGGAAAGTCATTGAAGCCGACAGAATATTTATTTTTTATTCTATATTTATGTTTTGTTTTTTTAGTTTTGGAGTTGTCATATTATTGGCTACCATGAATATTTATTGATATTAAGTATTTTTTGATATTTATTGATTTCTTTTGTCAATTAAAAAAAAATTATTCATAACTTACCCATAAAAATGATCTGATACTATAGAAATTGCTTCTTTAAAGCATTCAGCAGCCTAATATTATAAATAACAATTAGAAAAAAAATAAAATTATTAAATTTGATATTTTCTGATTAAATTTGCCTATTATTAAATAATAAATAAATAATAATAATTGTAATGAAGCCTATTATTAAATAACGATTCCATTTTTTTAAAGTTATTCGATCAAAATAATATTATATGGGAATTTTATCCAGAATAAATGTTATATTCAGATTAGTGATTTTGTTTCATTAATTGTAAGTTTTCAATTATCATTGTGAAGACATTTATAAAATAAATTGACTGAGGATATTATTAGGTGAAATTTAATGAAACAAATTATTTCCATCCAATATTAGAAATGGTTTTATATCTAAAGTATTACCAAAAATGTTTTATTCCATAACTATAAGTTAAGGCTACAGTGAGATTAGAAAGAATAAGTTGATGCTTCTTGTCTTGGACTTGCAATCCAAATATAGTAGTTCATTTTGTTAGTAATAATCTATTCCCATGGCACAAGTCTGCAATAACTGTATGGGTTGATTAAACTGAGTAAAAACCTTGAAGTAAAAGAATTGTGAATATAAGGGAATCTTATAAATCTCTTCCTTAATTGTTTGAATCATGT
Source organism: Thereuonema tuberculata (assembly GCA_023159025.1). Classification (NCBI taxonomy): domain Eukaryota; kingdom Metazoa; phylum Arthropoda; class Chilopoda; order Scutigeromorpha; family Scutigeridae; genus Thereuonema; species Thereuonema tuberculata. Next base: position 28,766,784 of record JAFIDM010004315.1, read on the forward strand.
ATATTCTGTCAGCAGTTCTCCATCACATTCAGCCTTCTAAGCTTGTTTTTCCAAGGAGTAAATAAGTAACTGTCGATTCCAGTTTAATGATGCATTGCTTCATTTGAAATTGATAGGACATTTAAGAAAACAACCTTTTTTTTTTTTTTAGGATGACAACAACTAGAATTACCATATTGATGTTCAGAACCTATACATTACATTACCAAAGCAACATATTACCCATGGGTGCTAGCACATATGGGGAATAGGAGGCATTTCCCCACCCTGAAATTTTCAAATTAAATGAAAGTCTTAAGATTTTTTTTTCTCTCTAAAGTACTAAAAGATTAGAAAATTGGTAAATTTTAATAGGAGAAGTAAAAAGTTTTGAGCGTTTGTCGCTGGATGGCATTAGTGAGCCATAAGTCATGATGTAAATGTTGCATCTGGTCATTCTACACTGCACCGTAAAGATGACATAACGCTTTACAAAAAGTTCTTTGACAGTTTTGGGGTTGGTGAAGCCAGTTGTGTGTTAGAGCGTTCCAAAATGGAGGTAAAAAAAGAGAAAATTCGATACATTCTTCAGTACCACTACGACCAAGATGAAAAAGCGGAGCAGGAGATCAAAAAAATTTGTGCTGTTTATGGACCCAATACAGTATCGAATGCAACAGCAAAGCGGTGGTTCCAATGATTCCGATCTGGTAATATGGACGTCGAAGATAAGGCATGTTCTGGTAGGCATATCGTCGAAAATGTCGATAAAATCATGGAATTCGTTGAGTCAGACCGGCATGCCAGCACTTCCATTGCCCAGGAACTGAAGATGAGTCAGAAAATCGTTTGGAACCATTTGCATAAGGCTGGTCTCACGAAGAAGCTCGATATATGGGTGCCACACGAATTGACGCAAAAGAACCTTTTGGACCGAATTGATGCCTGCGATTCTTTCCTGAAGCGTAACGAAATCAACCCATTTTTGAAGCGGATGATGACTGGCGATGAAAAATGGGTCACATACAAGAACAACAGGCAAAAACGATCGAGGTCCAAGCACGGTGAGCCGGCCCAAACGATCGCCAAGCCCGGATTAACGGCCAAGAAGGTTTTACTGTGTGTTTGGTGGGATTGGAAGGGAATCATCCACTATGAGCTGCTCCCATCGGGCCAATCACTCAATTCGAACCTATACTGTCAACAACTGACCAGATTGAAGCAGGCGATCGACGAGAAGCGGCCAGAATTGGCCAATAGGAAGGGTGTTGTGTTCCATCAAGACAATGCCAGGTCGCACACATCTTTAATGACGCCCCAGAAACTCTGAGAGCTTGGATGGGAGGTTATGTCGCACCAGCCGTATAGCCCAGACTTGACTCCAAGCGATTATCACCTTTTCAAGCATTTGCAATATTTTCTTTTCTTGATGGTACAAAACTGGCTTCAAAAGAGGCTTGCGAAACTGAGCTGGTCAAGTTTTTTACCAATAGGGACGAGGATTTCTTCAATCGTGGAATTATGAAATTGCCTTCAAAATGGACAAAAGTTATCAAACAAAACGACGCATATTCGATCTAAATCCGATAATCTTAACTTTGTTAATTTCATCGTCGAAATAAGAGAAAAAACGCTCAGAACTTTTTACTTATCCCATTATTATAACTAATTACTATAGTTTACTTACATTTATTTTCTAAATTTCACAAATAGTACAATTTTTACAGACTTTTTTTACACTGCCAATAAATTTTTTGCCCCTCCACCCCTGGAAAAAAATCCTGTGGGTGCTCATGTCATAAATTCAATCTAATTGTTATGAAATTGCTTTACAACTAAAGGATAAGTGTAATGGATTTAATACCTTTGTGTATTTTTTGGTTGCAAAGTAGAAAATTCCACAATCAATCCAGCATTCAGGACTACTCTTCTGTCTTGCAATTCGCTTCATTTTATCATAAAAAAGATAAAAAATAATTAAATTTAATTATTAAATTAATTAAAAGTTAAGAGAGATGCCACTGTTAGAAAAGAAGAAATGGTTGTTTACCTGCAAGTAATACTTTTCTGCTAGATCAAGTTCTCCAAGTGCAAATGCATCATCTGCAAAAGCTTTCAGCTGATTTAATTCTGGTATAGGTGGAGGCACAGGGGATAAATCATTTACAGATAAATACTGATTCAAACTTTGATGCATTTCTTCAATTAGAAAAACATAGAGGGTGCTCACAAATTCCTAGAAAATATTGAAACATAAAGCTATTCTGCATTTAACATTGATATTATTTTTTTAAGAATAAAAATAAAATTAATAGAAACCTAAATAAAAGTTGATAGATAAACTAAAATAGATTTATTTTATCTATTATTCATTTGCACATGTTACAACTTCAGATTTACTAAATAAAACTTCATAACGTGAGACATGTCTGTGAGGCGTGTGCAAGTCGAGACACATTCAGTATCTTTTTGTCAGCTGTGTACAGGTTTGTGGTAAAATTTCCAATGGTGCAGCAATTATCTTAGCTAGTGTTCTGAGACAATTAAGATGAAATTTAAATTTAATATCTACACATCATGTGAAGAAATAACTTGTCAAATATATATATAATTGGCTAAGTTCGTCTGTCTGTCTGCCTGTCTATAACTCGATATAAACTCTTACTATTAAGATAGATCCAAGGGTTCTCAATGGTACCATTGAATCAAGGATACTCAAATTGGATGAAATATTAGTTCATTTTGTCATTCCATGTTCTTTCCACGAAATTTTATTCTTGGGAACTGATCTAGACAACTGAAATTCTAACAAAACATATGTTGAAAACCAAATGATTTTGATACCACTGCACCCAGTTTAATGAAATTTGGCATACTTATTCAGTTTTTTACGCTGATTTCGAAACACAAAACCATTTTTGCCGTAGAAGTTTCGTTCACAAGTTAGTGCAGTATTTAGATTACAAAGGTGAGTTTTAAATGCCTTTCGGCGTTATGGGTCAGAAATAATAATTATTCCATTTTAACTTTTAGTAAAATTTATTTACAAGGACGAACTTTAGATATGGTTGGTATTTATTTACCAGAGCCTGTTTTTAGTCATGGACAGTTATATGTTGCTATTTCTCAAGCACGTCGAGCTTGTGACGTCAAAATCAAAATTTTTGACCAAATAGATCAAGGACATCTGATGCTGTTTTTACAAAAAATGTAGTTTATAAGGAGATATTTACTTTGTAGTTGTTAGTTGATAATAAAATGATTTTTCAAATTTTTTATGCCTGTCGTCCGACAGGCTTTGCAGTTCTATAATAAATTGTTAATGTCCTCTTTATTTGAAATTCATGTTTGTATTTGATATATTGGGACCATTTTCAAGTTGCATCTAAAGGCTGACTCGTGAGAAGTCATTAAGACTACCTAACCGCTTACTAATTAATAATTAATAGGAGACTAACCACTTCTGACAAACAAATCAGCAGACTATGGAACTATTTGTACTTTTGCTGGTTTTTTTTTTGCTGTTGTTGCTCACTTTAACTTATATTATTACTGTATCTTCTCTTAAAAGCCTCGCAAATTACCACTATCAGAGCAAGTGGAAAGTCACGCTTTCTTGCAAGCCCCCATTCTTTTACAACCACATTTTTTAACAATAGTAGAATCTGACACCACAATTTCTCAAATAAGCAATACCATTTTCAAAGAAAGTTAAAAATCAAAGATTTCCTCATTCTCCCATCCCTTTTAGATTCATTTTTTTGTGAACTAAAACAATGATGAGAGGTTACACTTATAAATATTAGAAAAAGACAACTATACTTCAGACAAGCTCTGAAATTACATAACATGATCCTCTATTTTGATTTTTTAATAAATTGATTTAAATTATGAATCTGATATTTATCTTTTGATGCAGAAGAGCATTTTACAATCTTATGGCTACAAAGATAATATAATCTTTAATAACTTCATTTAGTACCTCCATTTCTTGTTTACTACTGAAAGCATTCTTTTTCAGAAACTTTTCTCGAACAACTTTAATGATACAATATTTAATTTGTTCTAAGCAAGCAAAAAATTTTCCAGATTTCTTTAAATCTTGAAGGAATTTCTTTTTCCTGAAAAAAAAAAAATATATTGATAGTGTTACTTTAATTAAATAGTTTTTGATTTTTGCTTAGTAATCTATAAATTAGTCATGAAATGGTAGAGATTATATGCTATTCTTCAAAATTATTCTAGACATTCTATAAATGATAGATTCATATGTTTGGCAATATGTGACGTAATTCAATGTAAGCTTTGCGTTTATTTTTTACTTTCACAATTTTCATATCCACTGTGTATTTTTGAAGAGAACAGTCAATGACCTAAGCAGAGCCATGATGTGGTGTATTGGTGCCATTGTGCAAAACATATATTGCTCTCCAAGGATTAAAAATAAAAAATAAAAACTTTTACATAGGCAACTCTTCAAACTTTTTTCCAAAAATAATCTAATTCACTGCTGTTTATTACAAAACTTGTTTATTATTAAAAATATTCCATACTTTATCAGCGATATTTCACAGGGTATTACTCTGCAATTAAAAAATAAAGAATCTTATCTTATAAAATAAATAAATTAAAAAGTTGGAAATTGTATCAATAAACAAATTGGGGAGCCGCAGCTAAAGCCTCTGGAAGGATTGGAATTTCATTTACTAGCTGCTAGTGGTTAGGATAGGATTTGCAATATCGATAAGTAAGCATAATAACAGGTAGACAAAATCTTTTTCCAGACAATCCTATTGTGCAAACAGAATATTTAATTTATCATAACCAAAAAAAAACATCATATAATAAAAAATAATAACTTGTTCAACTATAGTACATATTCCTTTGGCATACAGTTACATGCTCACTTGTTTGCAAACTGAAACTAATATTTCATCTTTGTTTATAGTAAGATTTTAAATTCAAATCATAGGATGGAAAAGATTCAATCTTCTAAATGTTAACATAATTTCCTTTTCAGTAATAGATACACAAGGGGGTGATGACAGAATGCATCATGTGATAATTCTATTCATCAAATATACTAGAAGATTAGGTAGTACCTGAATTCAGTTCCACCTAAGCTGTCCCTAGACTGAAAGGCTACAATATCTTTAAAAATGTGACTTTTGTATTCCTCCAAAATTAAGGCTGAAACATTGCAGATTTGCTTATTAAATTCTTCTACAGCCTAAAAAAAAAATCAAGAATAATAATAAAATAGAAATCAATATATTCTTGCTTAAAAAATAGCAACTGTTTTCTTTGACATAAAATTGCAGAAATTTGATTAAAGTAATAAAGAAATAAAACTATAATTAACAAAATCAAAAAATATAGCACAGGAATACCATGGAGGTTCTTGCTTTTGTGTAAAAGAATACTTAGAAATAAAGGAAAACATCATTTTCATAAAAGTTCTAAATAACGAATTTTGAAACAACAATACAAAATTGTCAGACTTTATGTATATAGATTTTATTATTTTCCTTAATTATAATAGATATAGTAAATAGTAATAGCAATAATAATAATAAAAATAATAATAATAAAGACCTACAAGTACCTAGGCTTCCAGCGAGCATGCGTCATTGTCATTGACAACGCAAACATCAAAAATCCAATCAAGAACACATACCGTGCTTGCATTCACAACATCTTCAAAACACAACTCAATGCCAGAAATAAAATTTAAGCCATCAACACTTTTGCCATCCGACACTAACAAATTCTTTCAGTATAATTCCATGGGCAAACACCGAATCAAAGCACTACAATGCACAACATGCACAAAACACAATATGCACCACCCCAAGTCCACTACAGAAAGCATGACTCTTCCCCACAAGGAGGGAAACCGAGGACTCATCAACCTCATCACCCTTCACGAAAAACAAGTACACATACTGAGGGGACACTTCCACGAAAGAGCACAACACTTCTCACCTCACTCAGCCATCATCAAGGCTGATACACACCTCACACCCTTAGACCTCGAAAACCCTTCTCCAACACTCACCACTCCCAACACGCACACTTAGCAGCTGCGTGAATCAGCTTGTAAGGAACTTCATGCCAGACATCACCACGAACTCAGTCAACCTCATGTCGACATGGAGCATCGAATAGATGGCTGACGAATGGCGAGCTGTTTGGGGAGACCGAAGGGTTCATGATCGCGATACAGGACCAAGTCATCTCCATATGCAACTACAAGAAACACATTCTGCACGATGCAAACACACATGACGACACTTACAGGAAATGCCACACTATGCATGAGATGATCGACCACATAATATCAGGCTGTCCCCGTCTCTCCCAAACAGACTTCCTCCACCAACCCAATCAGGTAGCTAGCACACCAACACTCACTTATTAAGAACACGGTATCATATTACAAGTACACACCACAAAATGTATTAGAGACACCCTCACGTAAGCTATACTAGGACTGCCCTATTCATACAGGCAAAACCATACATCACAACAGACCTGACATTACACTTGTTGATAAGGTCAACAGACAGACCTATCTCATTGATTCTATCAGAAAATAACATGCAGAAAACTCTCACAGACAAGATCAGTAAATACACCTATCCAGCACACGAACTCCAGAAGCAGTGGAGGCAGGACAGAGAACGTGTTGTAACCATCGTTCTGTCTGCCACTGGTCTGGTGCCTCACACATTGCAGCAGAGGCTCAGCATGCTAGGACTTCACAAAAACACTTATGCTCAACTCCAGAAGGCTGTGGTACTCAACACAATATGCATTGTTGGGAAATTTATGGACACAACCACACATCCCTAACCCTCCTTGCACAATTCTTTACACTTGGCAATATGTGCTTTGGTCCTTGACCCGCCATGTGTCTTTGTTGGGGAAACCAAGGTCTGAAACTGTAACAATTTTTTTTTTTATTAATTTCTAAATACAAGTCCAGTTAGGAATGACAAATTCCTATCAACAGGTTCTATATATATGCTACTATTATGTAATTAATTTTGAATAGAAAAATCAGTGATTTTGGAGACATGCCTTATAGTTTGCACTGTTTTGAATTCAGATAGCTTAACATAATGTTTGCTATTTTGACCCCTTACTGCTAGTATACAGGCTGCATTGCATTGAGAACTGACAAGACATAATAATAATTTAATTGTTTTTATATATGTTATGACGTTTTAAACTAAGTTATTTTATGCAATTATTCTTATACCTTATTGGCCGAATTTAATTTTTTGGGAAAGCTGCTGCGAGGAGGAATAAGATCCAAAATCCTAAAGGAACAGAAATTATGAAAATATTTAAATATATAGATCAATTGAACATCAGATTTCTCTCAAAATCAAATTTAAAAATGACTTATTAATAATATTGAAAAAACCTATTGTAACATTAATAATAAAAATCATTTAATAAAACTTTTTTTGAAATACAAACTTTTCTACTATATCCTCCATAGGTCTTTTGGAAGTGAGGGGATTTTTAAGTTTTATACTGATAGTAATGAAAGATTTTGCACTGTCAAATATTGTTGATTCAGGTGTGAAGAGCTCAAGAATATTGTATAGATGGCTAGTTCCATCAAGAGTACTTTGAGATGAGCGGCCTGATGTAAGCTGGAAAGCAATAATAAAAAAAAAGAAAAAAGTCATAAGGAGTTTTTGTTGTTTCTAGCATCTAATAATATAATATCTACATAATATAAGCAAAAGGCCAAAAATGGCTTAATTCAGAAGATATAGAAAGCTCTATTGTATCAGACATCAAATTAAAACCCTTGTGCTGTTACTTTTCATAAATCTACAGGATTCAAATTGATGTGCATGAGGATTACAAAAATTCATATAAAAAAATACATTGAAAATATTTACTTGATCTTTATTGTATTGTAATTTTCATTTACATTGATAAGAAAATAAAGAAGTGATATTCTAGTTGTGCTTGGCGTTATATTTACTGTTGCCATTTCTTTAAGCCAAATAGATATATTCTAAATATATAAATATAGTAAGGCTTTTCTTAAAAATTGTTCTCTATTTTCAAACTTTTTTTTCATTATATTGAAATTTGAAAGATTTTGTTTTATGAATCAAACTGCCAAAGTCTTAACAATTTTAGTTTGTTAATATTTTTTTTTTATTTTGATTATTTTGGCCATTTTAATAAAAAATATTAATTAATGCAGATATCTACTGAATAATATACAGGGTGACTGGGAAGTTCTCATATCTTCTACATATTTAGATTATGGTGCTTCTCTTTATATAGTAAATGACCTGTATTATCACTTTAATATATCTTTAATGGAAAGTTTGAATCTTGGTAGGGTGCATCCTTATATATATGAATCACCTTTTCTTCCAAGAAATCGCTTCCCGTAGTTTCTTTACTTCAAATCTTAAAAGTTTTTAATTCCTTAAAGATGTGTCTTTTAAAGATCAAAAGCTAACAGAAAACAACTTATCATCGTCACATTCTTAAAGCATTTGTAACATAGGCTATCATCATCAGAAAGTGCGTCTGGACTCAACAAAGAGATAAATTCATCTATTTACATCTGTATTCTATTTTAGTCTCAATCTAAATGTTGTTCGTAAGAATAAAGGAGTTTTAAGAGATTTACTATCAAAAGTTACTTACTGATTGTATTTGTAATATAATACTAACATAATAGGGGGTGTGGGAACTTTTCAGCCACCCTGTAGATTTTAAATAATAAGAGTTATTGTACTATTTCTTTCAATTCCATTCATCAAATTTGTTAATAATTAAACTATCTTCAATTTATAAGGTTAAATAGGGTAAAATGTAAAAATAATAACTTCACTGAAAGATAACAATACTAATACTCAGTATGTCTAAAAAAATAGATGATTAAATCTTGAGGTATACTTCACCTTTTGTTTAGCTTGGGCATTTGCAGCATTCATATCTTTTGAAGGTGTTACAACCTTTCTGTTCATTACACTTGAAAATATTGTTGATGGAGAACGGCTTGGAGTTCCACCAATAAATAATGACTTACGATTCGTCTAAAATTCAAATGATAAAATTTTGGTTATTTAAAAAGTTCAATAAAATAATTTATTATTTCATATCTTACACTTAAAGAGGGCAGTGCCAGTCCTTACCAACTCTAAACACTTACACTGAAACTTAATAAGAGAAATGACTAAAAAAAAAAAAAAATCTCAAGCAGTCCATCAAGCTTAATGCAATTCATAAAATGACAGTTTCATTGCACCATTCTTCGTGGAGATCTCAAATAAATTAGAAAAGTGATTCTTGTAGTTTATTTTTCTCTGTTTTGAACATATAACTTTTTTTTAAGTCATCATCTAATTCTATAGAACTAAGTTAAAAAAATTAAAGGCATGTTTGGTAATGTATACATTTTATCTTTTCTATGTTTAATAGTAATCACTGGATATTAAAATTATAAAAAATTGAAAAATATTAGTTAATCTTTAAAATTTCTTTAATAATATTTTTAATATTTTTTTCACTAATAATCCAATACTTTCAATCTATGAACTTTAAATAAATATTTTATAATAAGAAAAAGTTTTTACAGAACTAACCTTTGCTTTCATCTCTACTTCATTAAGCGGGTAAAGATTATATGCACCATGGATTTCATTAACTGAAATTCAAACCAAAATGTTTTCATATTCAATAAAATGAATGTAAAATAAACTGCAATTCATCTATGATTGACAAATCATCAGACTTCTGAATCCCTTCCCACCAATGTCAGTATTAGCAACCACTCTTTACAATTCCAAATCAAAATAGATAAAACTTGTTATTCAGAACTGGATGAAAACAAACTCATCTACAAGTTGACATTTGTTAGTCTACCAATAAAAGCTGTGTTTATATAAATACAGATACAGGCATGTATATAAGAGGGAGCTGAAGGAACTCTGCCCCCACCCCTGAAATTTTGAAAATAACATTTTTTTTGTTTTGGTTGTTGCTTATCAGTTCCTTAACTTACCCCCCTCCTTGCCAAATAAAATCCTATATATACCCATGCATATAGGACAGGACAAATAAAGTCCAACAAAAAATACTGGACAACGCTAATAGAGCTACCAAGATTTAATCATTAAAACCTCGCCAGCAATTTTCTATAAATAGCAATGTTTACATAGATCCAACTTCTCTGATTTAGCAATCCTGCTAAGGTGCCCCATATTAAACAAAAATTCACTATGGAATGCTTCTATGACTCTACATCTTCAAACTTTACGATAGTTTTAATCAATAAAGTTAGTGCTCAGTACTTCAATGACATGTCAACACTTTACCTTCACTTTTTCTTCCTTTTTTCTGGACTTTTTCTACACCCACATTCCAGAAATAGTTACTTCTATTTGATCCATCAGGCTGCCTTCTCCATTATGCTACTGTCTTTTAATTACTTTTTTCATATTTATTCATTTATATTACACTTCCAAATTCTTATTTCTCTCAGTCCAAATTTATTTTTAATTTCCTCAGTCTTGTTTCCATATCATTCCCACTTTTCCTCCTTGGTTTATCCATCAGTACTACAGAGACACCTCACACAACAGCCCAGCACTTCCTTTCCATTCCCCACTGTACATAAAAATAGTAACATAAAACTACATAAAGGAAACTACTGCTACATAATTATATTTTATGTCTTGAGAAAATGAAGTTTTTGTCAATGATCATTTGAAAAATTTCAAAGAATTAGAAATTGATAGTGACAATCGGTTCTACAGTAGAGCCCTGATTATATGCGGAATTGGGTGGCAAGGGTACCGCGGATAGTAAAAATCACAGATAACCCAAAAAAAGACTTAATAAGAGGTGTAAACATAAAAAAAATATTTCAGCATAAAAACTACATTTTATTATACAAAAAACATAATATGCAAAACTTTAAAAATATGTACAGTACAGCAGAAACCTTTCTGCAGAGCAAGAGCCTGCCACTCATCCACAAATTCCGAGAAGGTCTATAGGATTACGATGCACAATAAACCTGTCAGTAATTTTCGACCTTCGCACTGTAGGGCCTATTGAACTTTCCCTGTTGTTGGCTTGGATTAAAATTGTTTTTTTTTTTGAGGTTCATAATTAAAAACATTTTTCACGGCAATCGCGGATAATCGGGGCTCTACTGTATTTATTGTAAAAGCTGCCTAAACTTGTTGGGAGAAATGAAAATATGGAGGTCAGAAACCTAAGACAAAGTTATTAATGTTAAATTATTATGATTTCTGTATGTTTCAGACAAATTTTTGCCATAAAATTCTATTATCTTATAAACTAGATTACTGACTTGTGCATCTACTCATCTTCAGAAAATCAGGAAAAAGGTGTAAAAAAAAATAATTAAAGTGAATCTGAAGATCTTCAGAGTTTTTAAGTTAGAACCCTATACATTTACTACATTTGCAATTTTCGAAACAACTGAGTGACTGTTTTGACAATAAGGATATATGAGCATTCATTCCAAATAATCAATAAACATTGAGCAAGCGTAAGACAGAAAAAAAATCATTTAACTGAGAATAATATGGAATCCTGAATATTTTAAAAGCAACAAATATTCAGAAAGATTTTAGTTAATTAGAAAACAAATTCAGAAGCATTTAAAGTTGTTTTTGCAGCAAAGTGTAGTTGAAACAATGAGTAGAATGAGAAGTTCATGTGCAAGAAATTACATCTTGAAAATGCACCATATATAAATTTTCTGCTTATAGAGAATGAGAAATATTTTTTGTAAATAATAAGCATGTCTGTAAAGATATCCACGTCACCATAATTCAAAAGAAGTGGGGTCAAGTGTGCTCAATTATGTTTAAAGCATAATTATTGACATACCTACATATACTGTATATTAGTGCAATCTTCTAAAACAACAGTGCAAACTGCTTTAAAGTGCTTGATGACTTGCACTACGAAACAAAGAATTCTAAAGCCCCTATTAAGTTAGACAAATTTTAGAAGATACAATAACAACAGTAAACAATAATATTCCTAATTTCATCAGTTGAAAGATATATTACTAACCTCCAGGAAAGATTAATGGAGATAAATTTACATAAGCAACTGCATAATGAGATGTAAAGCTCGGATCATCATCCCTTTTGCCTTTCTGATTAGAGCCAGTAATCTTTAGAAATTCCACTGGCAATATTTGATTTTCACTGATATTTTTTCTTAATCTGGAAGGAAAATAAGTTACTTATCATTTCATTCAGTTAAATTAACAATACTCTATTAAAATTACTGTTTTTATGCACAGTCTTCAAATGATGTGAGTAAAATCAGTAAAATAAATTTAGAGGCTAAAGAATACAAGATATAATGACTTCAGACAAATCCATTCATTTTTCTCCTTTCTTCTATTTTTTTTAAGAAATGGATAAAGAACTCATATGAAAAAGTAATTCTAAAGAATGGCATCAGATGCTAGAGAGAGAGAAAAAAAAGCTGACAACCGAATGGTGATTCTAATTTTTTTTGGTATTTGGCAATATGAGACTTCAAGCAGCAAATAAGATATTTTAAAAGGAAGTATGATCCATCAAAGCTGAGGAATAACTTATATCTCCAAATTACTGAATGGATCTAAATTATAAAAGATATAGCAGTATCTTAATTTCTCCTTCTATTAGAGAAAAATTTCTAAGTTGTTGGAAAAACTGCAGATTTGCTTTAATTTGAAATGCAACTAAATCATAGTATTAACAGAATACGACTGATATATCAATGTGGTTGTAGAAAATGGCTACAAAAAGTTGGCTTGATACACTGAGCAAGTATATACTTGAAATACTTTTAGGATTTTATGGTACTCCAAAGCTTCTTCACAGATCATAATAAGCTTACATAGATGCAGAAATGGTCAATAAGGTAGAGCAGTGGTTCTTAATCTGAGGTCCATGGATGGGCTGCAGGGGCTCTGTGAAGTACAAGAATCATTTGACTGACTGAATAAATAAAAGTAAAAATAAAATAAAAATTTAAAATAATTACATTTGAAATTTTTTCAAACCCACTTCTATTATTATCTTATTAATGAAGGTATTTTAATATTAAGACTGAACACTACTTGATGTTGCCAATAGTTGACTAACATCCAAATATGTTTTTGGACATTTTTTTCAGGAATCCTTAAGATTCAACGCAAGAACTTACCTCCAATCCAAAGAAAATGCAGTCTGATAATATTTCAGAGTTTAGAATAACAAATTGGTATCAAATAAGCAGATCACTAATAGCAAAAATGACAAAATATAGGCTTGAATACAACTGTCTCTTAAAAGAACCTGCCTACAAAATTCTGACAATCTCTATATTTTGTTGGATATAAAAAAAAACAAACCAAGAATTGCAAAAATCCATTGTGCTCTTTGGATTTGCAGGCTTACAGATAAGTGAAACTCGTGAACAACAAATCATAGTTAAAAGAAGATACCTATAACAGAAGATAAAGAGTTTATAACTCCCAGTACCATCGATTGTTGGTGGAAGCAACTCCTATAAAATTAGTGCAGTGAATTAACATATGAATCTTGAAATTCTGAAGGTAACACTTTAAAAGGATATGAAGAATATCTGTAAGCTTGAAAATGATGATGGAAAATTTCTTTACAGTAAAATCCCATTTTTCTGGAAAAGACTGATTGAAAGTATGAATACGCAGACGAATTTTCAAGTATATGAAAGACAATTGCATAATCTGGGATTGTAAAGAAAGAGTTCAGTCAAAAAATCATCAGCCTCCAAGAAGAATTTATTAAAACAACTAGAATTTTTAAGCTTTCTGGTACTTGAAAGATTATAAGATAAATTTACTTGTTACTTTTCACATTCTAATTCCTCCACCAATTTCATTAAGGAAATCAGAAAATATTCTCTGCAATTCTTCCTTGAAAAGCAGCGGGAGTTTTTAATCTTTCAAGCATCCAGCTTTGTTTCAATATATCAACTGGGATAACTGAAAAGATCTGAAACTATGCCTGGTTTTTCATATTTGATTATCATCAACCTAATTCACCATTTCTTTGTAATTTCTTTGTCCTGTTGTCTGTAAAAAAATAAGCTAAACATTTTTTTTTTTTTATGGATTTTCTTAAGTTTTTCTGAGATATCAGAGAGGAGATGTCCACACATATATTTCTTCAACAGATATAACCTCTGATCAGTGTTGGAGGAACAATATGCAAATACCCACTCTTAGTAATTTAGACACTGTTAAATTTTTAAAAACAGTTTATAATGTATTCACTAGTATTTCTGATGAATTTCAGCAGGTCCATTGGAGCTCTATGATCTCGAAGACTTGCTTTATTCTAGGGAATAGATACTGAGGTGGGTTCCCGTGACCTTCCTCAGGAAGCCATTATGGAATGGCTTCAGATCCGAAGAGAAAGTGAAGAAGAGGCTGACAAACACAGGAAAGGAAACTGAAATATCCACGCAGTTGCCAAGATTCGAACCCAGGCTCCGACATATCTGCCTAGTGGGAGACCATTGCTAAACCAATAGGCTATGCCGGAACAAGCTTATAATGTATTAAGCTTTGGGTAATATAATTTTTTTTTTTTTTTGCATTATTTGTATTTTCATGTGTTTATTTAGTCATTAACAGACTGTATCTTATATATTTTTAAAGGTTTATTTGGAAATCTACTTCCTTATATGTATATTATACATTTATAATTACATAAGTGAATATTAAATATGTATTTCAAAAGGGAAAAACATCTGGAAGTGGTATATCAAATTACTGCAGAGTATATGACAAAAGGGGTTGGGGAACACTAATATAAAATCAACAATGAAAACGAGGAATTTCTTTGCTCTTCAGCCTCTAAGAACTACCTCCTTGTATAAAGTTAAAGATAAATTAAAAATCTATTTTGATTTTTAGCGAAAATGAACATAAAAGCATAATTAAAAGTATTCATTACTTTTCAACTGCAGATGGCATCATGATTGCTCTCTTTTCAATATTCCAGGAAATTCTAGAATTTGCTTCAGCAAGCTTCCTACGTTCCAAGCACTGTAAGGAAATGAAAGGATTGTAAGAATGACTTCTGATATTGTTAAATTTCAGCAAATTAAAGTTTACTCTGAAACATGAATAATGACTGATTTACGCTATTCTTATGGAACTTTTTGCTACAAAATAGAAGAGATATAATTATTTATTATGTCAACATAATTTTTCTTCTTTTTGAATGAAATTATTTCAAAGCTTGCTCAATAAAAATTGAAGCAGTATTTTAGTTAAAAATCAAGATTATATTAAACTTAGTAATAAAATCAACACAATTTAAATAGATGTAATGGATAGGTCATGTTTGTTTATAGTCAAAACTGGCCAAATTTTTCTTACCGCATCACTTTGAAGATCTCCAACATCATCTTCAACATCAACTGCATCAAGAAAACTAAAGCATTGACAAATTACACCATTATTTAAATTTATTATTTTGAATATATTCAAATGAAAATGGTAGAAAGATATTATGTAAAGGCATTCAAAATTAAAAATATAAAGAGGCTTGAAGAATGCTGTTGTTATGGGTGTAATTTCTGGTGAACATCCAGCAGTTTTAATGAAACTGAATGTTAAATTTAAACAGAAATTAAAATTACAAAAAAGAAAATAATCTTAACTGTAACAACAATGACTCAACAACAAAGTCACCAATTTTTTTCCCCCTGAAATGGGATTTTAGAACAGTTTTGAGTTTGTTGAATCATTATATCAGCTAGGGCTGTCAGTGTTCAGCAGTTCATTGAACTAACTGACAATTTAAGGAGTACATAAATCAAAACATTGACTTTTGAAGCAAGAAACGCCCTGCAGAAAATCATGAAGATTAATAGGTAAATCTTTACTGACTTACCATGTTATTAAAAAAACAACAACAAACTATTAAATTTAACATGAATAGAAATCCTTACAACAAAAAAGAAGATGACATTATTGTTTTCCAAATTCATTATTATTTTCCAAATTTAAAAAAAAAAAAAAATAACTAAATGATCCTTAGAATCTTAATTTAAAATTGGAAAGACTAAAAACTTCATTTAAATAAGGCTACCTGTCTGGAATATAAGCAGCTTCTCCAAAAGCATTCCCTGTATGATACCATTTCTTCGAAGTAGTTTTAGATTCTGTAGGATTTTCAAAATGGCCATTACGAAATAAAACCATTTCTTCATTCTGCAATTTTCAAGTGAAGAAACACTTGTTTTAGAAAATAATTTTAATAAACTAGATCAACTAATGTTGCAATGTCTTCCTGAAACTGTTAGTAGGTATTCTTCATTCTTGCACAAAACATGTTAATAAAAATTTGCCTCATTTATGTTGGAGGCTGATTACATTAAAATATAATACTGTTTACTAAAACAAAAATGCAAGTTACTACTGTTTACAAAATAAAAATGCAAGTTACTGAAGTAAAATGTCAAAGGTGTAGACATCAAAATGACACTTCCAAAATGAATGCCAACTGCAGACAATCGGCACATTATCATATCTGACAATCATGATGCATCAGACTAATTGAAAACATTATGAATTAGTCCAGGCAACGAAGGAAAAATAGGGGAAATAATTCGTGTAAAAGCCAATTTTGGCACAGTTGTAGGGGAAGGTGTCCTGAACAACATACTAAAAGTACTGATGGGTGGGGGTGGAGCTAAGGGGTAGGTGGGGGTTTAAAGGTCCCTTTTTTCACTTTTTCATGAATAACTAGAAAACTGCGGCCTATAGCAAAAAAAAAAATGTCCATAAACTAAAGTAATCTACAAAAAATTCTCCACAAAAAAGGTTCTACACACTTTTTCACTGGGATGTATACTTAAGGAGATACAGAGGGGGGGAAATGGACAATTTGGAAAAAATATTTGTTTTGTTGTTAAAAATGGCACATATATTCCTCAATATGAAATTCACATTAATTGTCGAAGTCCTAATTATCTTCAAAATCAATATTATCATCCTCGTCGACGGTGTCTTCGATGGGAGCTCCATTAGTGCACGAAGCATACACTGAAGACACTGGATCAGGCAATGCCTGCTTTCCGGCACCAGCAGCGCACCCCACACCCAGTCGTGTAGCGGCAAAATATGGTGTTGAGAATAGAGTCAGGTGCCACAGGATCGTTGGTCGTCATCAGCTGTAGGATGCCATTGTCTTCCCTGGCCCAACCCCATTGGGTGGGTGGTAGGGGGTTGCTGAGCCATTGTTGTAGCTGTAAGAAATTAATAAGACCAATGTAAGTATTTAGCTCAAATAGATATTTGTATTAAAAACAAAACAGTATTTGACAACGATATGTAAATAGATATACCTGTAGGTACACTCTGAACGAGTGCTGCTTCGAAGCTCCTCTGGTTGGAGGAAGAGTTGCCATATCAGATTTCGGCTTCATCGATGCTATCAAAAAAGTCGAGTATCGGAGTTTGTTGAGGTTTTGCTCGTGGGCTGGCGCTTGGTAAATCGCCAGAAACAGCTTCTCCCCAGCCTGTGCAATACCTCAGGTAATGTTGAGGGATCAGTGAAAATGTCAGAGATTTTTTGTGTCAGGTCAGGTTTAGCTGTGAACAGCTTAGCAATTCCCACTTTGCTCTTCCCATGGATCGCCGAGGTGGTGTCGCATCCGGAGAAGCTGTGGAGGAGGAGGATCGTCTTGGCGAATGGAGCGAGAAGGATGATCGTCTTGGTGAATGGGAGCTGTTGAAGTTGTGGCACTGAAAACAATTTGGTCTCCATCTTCCCACAGCCTGACTTCATAAAGAACACGTTGGTAGATGGTAGAGCCAATCCTATGAGGAGGACTATCAAGTCCACATCCTCCCCAATTATTGCAACAGTTGGATGTACAGCAGCTTTATCCAAACCACACCTAGCAATAGTGCCATCAGCATCATGCATCAGCAGTTGCAGCAGTTGTTTTAATCCCTGCTGCTGTCATTTTCTCGGTGAGGAAGTGGATCAGTCTCGTTTTGTTCCTTTCATTGACGAAAAACTGCTCCTGTTGATCTGTGATGGTTGTGCTTTCATTACGGTTAATGTAAACAGAAGATTTTTGTCAGCCCTCTTCGCTTCTGCTCTGCTTGTTTTTCTTTTCACATCACTATAACCATCAAAAACCACCGTACTATGTTGACCGTTATTTTTCTGAACGTAGGCAATGTACTGATGGCAAATTGAAGAAATGTTAGAGGACGGTTTCCACTTCATGCGGTGAAGAAGAAAACCACCATCTACCACATTGGTGCTTTGGGTGAGATCGAGAGTTACGTTGTTCTCTACTGGCAAAACATCATAGAGGGATGACTTCTTCCCTTTTCGCATTCCTACCTCGAGGAACAGAGCCAGAGGGAATGGAGTTAATTCATAGGTCAACAACTCTGCCACATCTTCGTCGCTCTTTTTTTGCTATGACAGTTCTTTGGAAAATTGTCAGTGTGTTAACAGCAACTGTCTCACCATTGATTTTAACGACAATGATAGTTTAGATTTTGAAGATAATTAGGAATTCGACAATTGATGTGAATTTCATTTTTAGGAATATACATGCCATTTTTAACAAAAACATGAATTTTCTACAAATTGTCCATTTCTACCCCCCCCCCCTCCATATCTCCTTATGTATAAATCCCAACGAAAAGTGTATAGGACCTTTTTTGTAGAGAATTTTATGTAGATTAATTTAGTATATGGACATTTTTTTGCTGCAGGCCGCAGTTTCGAGTTATTCACGAAAAAGTGAAAAAAGGGACCTTTAAACCCCCACCCGCCCCTCAGCTCCACCCCCACCCATCAATAATTTTAGTAAGTTGTTTATGACACCTTCCCCTACAATTGTGCCAAAATTGGCTTTTACACGAATTATTTCGCCTATTCGGGCTTTTTTGGTCTTCGTTGCCTAGACTAAATGCCAATTATTGATGCAATGTTGATATTTGTAGCATCATTGCAACTGGAAACACTTGATACTGAAATATCATGGAAAGTTTCAGCAAATGACAGTGTACTCCAATATCATTTGCAAACAAACAATGTTGAACAGAGCTTGCCCTCAGAATCTAATATTTTACTGAAGGTTGTTGTTGCACTAAGATGTCATTGGTCATTCCAAAATAGAAAAGGAGAGAGGCGTCTTCACTTTCATCAATGCTATATGAAATACCAAAATTCAGATACTGGATCATTATATTTTTTTCTTCCTACATATACTTACATTTCAGTCTAATGAGCTGTGATATATACTAGACTCTTATTAATTAGGCCATTCCTTGCATAGAGGGGTGCCAGATTACTGAGAGTACTTAAAAATTTACTTAATTCTTCATTAAATTTAATGTTACAAGTTCAATATAATGATACTGATATGTTACATATGTAGTACATATTTAAAAAAACAAAAAACAAATAAGAGACAAGCATATGATAATGATAAAAAAACAACACGGACAGTACATACTATACTGTCTCATTTACAACAATGAAATGATCTAGTAGAAAAAAAAAAACACCACCTCCTAAATTAAAAGAAAACAGCTGTACTGTGCAGTTTTGTTTACGAGAGCCTTCAACGCTTTTGCGCATGTGTCAGGTCTCCTTGGATTTCATGAAAATAGGAGAAACAAAGAGGGGATTTTTACTTTTTATAGTGTTAGTTTACTAGTAGCTGCTTTCTATTTGTGCTTTTCGGGAAAGAATTATGGAAAGAATAAATGCTATTGCAAAAATAACAGGTACTAAAAGAAAAACAGGTCTTAGGAAAGGGCCCATCTCAGCGTATCACCCCTTTGCGGAATAGAATCGTCCACGAGTCGTGGTTCTCGCTTTCCAAAACAATACTGGGATGTCATCTAGCAAATACTTGGTCTCACACTTTGTTATTAATGAAATTATCTTTTCATATCAATAAAGTGCAAAACGTACTATACATAATAAAAGATATGTACAATTGTAATTCAGCACAGATGAAAATCTTGTATTTTCTACTAAGTGTGGTTTATTTGAAACATGTCAATGATCTTTTGTCTGCTTGAATATAGATGATAGTCGATGGCATGCTTTGTCACACAATTGCTTTACTAGTATTAAGTCGGCACTGCAAGAGTCTGGTTGTTGCATACGTATTGCAGGAAGATGTGGGCAGCTGGGGTTCCAGCAACGTGAGAAATCGT
>JAFIDM010004315.1:28797025-28816303 GCA_023159025.1 Thereuonema tuberculata
TTGTGAGGAACCAGACTAATGGCAGACAGGACATTAGGTACAACACGAAGTTTGTCCTGTCCACTACTTCTGGAGCTCCTGTGCTAGGTCGGTATATTTACCACACACTGGCTTGCCAATAAATTATATTCAGATCTGAATTTGGTTATAACAAACCGAAATTTAAACAATGCATTGTAACATAGGTTCCACAATATATGCAGCTTTAACTTGTGAAGTTTGGGATCCTATGTACAGTGGCAAGCTAGGCACTATCAGGCTGGGTGCACAAATTTTATTAACTGAAGGAGCCTCATCTGTTTCTGTATCATTAGATACAAAATTTAAACATTTTTACACTATTTTTGTATATCAGACTTTATAACTATTTATATGGCTTATGTTTGTTGTTGATACATTCTTTTCATTAAATATGATTCCAGTTTTTATTTTTTCCTTAATAAGTTACTTAGCTCTAACAATGGTAACTTATTAAGTTACTTAGATCTTAGTCAAAGTTCCAGTCCAAAGTTTGTTCATTGTTAACTGCTGAAAAGAAACCTTGTACTGTTTGATGGGGAGTTGGATAAGATCCATCAAAGAAGGGACTCATCTAGAGAAGGAATAACCCGAGAAAAATCCTTGACTTCCTTCAAGAATTGAACCCAGTTTCTCTCTTTCAGCACAAATACACTAACAGCGTTAGTGAAAACTGAAAATTTCAAATCCACTATTTAACAACAAACCTGAAACTCAAAACAACTGAATATTCAATAAAATTAGCCCTGTAAGTTAACATTATAAAAACCTGAAAAACAAATGCAATGAGGGGTAAGACTAAGAAAGTGAATTCAAACACTAAGAGAATTACAATACAGCATTTGACAAAATTCTTGAAGAATAAGCAAAATAATTTTGAGAGACGTGAAGCATTATGACAATCAACAAATATACAAACATTACAATAGTAAATTTAGGGGTGATGCATATTCAATAAAATAGAAAATAAAATACAATTAACAGTCTATGAAATGTTTTCTGAAAAAATTATTCAATTTAGGACTTAAAAATTCACTAAAATTTTTAATTTAATAATGCAATAAACAACTACTTTTCCCTTAGATTCCACACATTTTCTAAAAGCTTGCATTTCCCATTATCAGTACTCGTGTCATCATCACCCTCGTACTCAATAACCTCATCATCATCATCTGGGCATTTCGTAAGGAATCCATGGGAAAAGTAGTCGTTCCTGACTGTGGTAATGGAGACAAATATCAAGAAAGAATGCAATAAATTTTTGCAACTGTGACCATGTTCCTTCTCACATAAGAAAATATGTAAAATGTATAAAATTGATACATGGTACCTGCAGATTAACTATTTTATAATTTCATATGTAATGCATCAAAAACATACCTAGAAGTGGCTTTGAAATAAAATCATCAATTGCATAGCCGTTATTTGCCTGACATTGAAGATTAGCTACTAATAAATATTCAAAAGTATTATCTTCTCTAAGCTCTTGCTTTGTTGAACTTCCCAAATGCATTTCTCCCAGTTCTAATTTAACAGTGCTGAAAAATGGCTCGTTCTTCACTCCTTTCTAAATTTAAAAATAAAAAACAAAAATCATTGTTAATCTGCAACAAATTATGAATAATTACAAAAAATGAAAAGAGGAAATAAATAAATACTATATTTTTTTTTTTCAAATCCAGCACCTTCCAGGAAAGATTTAATTTTTTTAATATGTTAAAAATCTAAGTCAAAACTACACTATCAACATTAAAATTCAAATCTCTTCAAGGATTTTTTACCTATGTAGGGAAGATATCAAGACTTTCAAGAATCTACATATCTTCTTACCATATGTTATGCACAGTATGTATAAAAGTAACATGAATGGATAAAATCGAACTTTTACAATTTAGCCAAGTCTGCTATTGTGGAAACAAAGTGGCAAAGAGCTTGACTGCAGTCTGGAGAAGCTGTTGTTAATCCCCAACCCAGACAGAGGTAGGGGATTTTTTCCATGCTGAATTCTTCTTCAGACAGGTACTCGGGTCCACCCAGCTCTCTGAAGAATTGGTACCGAGTTTTTTTTCCCAGAGGTTAAAGGTAGGCGGGTGTTAGATTGACAACCCAATCCCTACTAGTCCCGTTGGTCAGGAAACTCCAGGAATCTTACATCCAGCAACCACAATGGTCTACATGGGCCTGTAACGGGATATTTTAACTAACAAGTCTGCTATTGTTAGCCTAGTAGCCAGGTGGTAATGCATTTGATTGTGGGCTGGAGGAGCTGGGTTCAATCCCTGGCAGAGATCGTGGATTTTCTATACTGAATTTTCCACCTGCCCTGTATAGAAGGGTTACTGAGTTTCTTTCCTAGGGGTTAAAGGCAGGCGGATGTCAGACTGACCATCCGACCTCAAACGTTACGAAAAGTTGGGAGCTTTACTTACTGCGACCCAAAGGATCACATAGGCCCGTATAGAGTACTTTAATTTTTTTAACAAGCCTGCTATTATAATGATGCTACTGCAATGCAAAACTTTGGAAAATACATCTAAGCCCCCATCATTCAATATGAGAAAGCTGTCTCAAATGGAAGGATGAATGGATAGATGAATGGATGGATAAATGCATCCCATAGCATTACATATTTCTTAATTTCACGTTTCCTAGTTTATTGACCCTTTGTTGAATATTTTTTAAAATTTTTTTCACGTATATATTTATTGATGATTCCTTCATGATAGAGGCCTCTTGATGATCCTCCTTTCTTTGAAATTTGGCACTGCTACTAAAATGTTTTGGGGAAGAATCCTCATTACTTTCTATCCCATTTCAACTAGATCCTCAAATTATATTCTCCAAATTGCATTTTTATTTTCTTCTACTTGATGACTCACCCTTAATTATTATTATTTTTTTAATAATGCCTAAGTCGTTGCCAATATTGTCATTTGACTTCTTGCAGCCCAATATAATTTAGCCATTAACTTAAAATCATCAAGTCTGTCGGGATTATCTGAAACAGTTGTCAATGCTGTTTCATTTGTGGAGAGGCTGCGTGTCCATATCTTCTCCACGATAAAAGGGGCAAAAGGGGATATTGGCAACTCCTATCTTGAACAGATGCTTTTGCAGAGAGTTATGGCCAGTGACAGACCTGAAGCTAACCACTGCTTCATTTCTGTTAAGTAACAAAGGACTAAATTCTTTGTCTAAAATTTCCCATTTCCTATGATCATCCAATGTTGAGGCTCCTTGATATACTTCTTAAAGGAGGTGATAATAATCCTCTTGGCTGAACTAAGGGAGAGTGGCATTTCAGGCTGGTTCATCATAGTTCCCCTTCACACAGGATTTTCTGCTTTCATTTCTGTAAAGGCCATAGTGACTAGACACCCACTGAAGTTAAGATATGAATTCAACTCTCAATAAGACTATCAATTTTCATTCTGCATTTAATAACTTCAATATCAGAATGCTGAATATTAGCCATCACTAGAATTGCTGCCTGGGAGTCCACCAATAACATAACTTGAGGATCTGCACCCTCCTCAATTTGATCTAACGCCATACAAATGGCCTTGATTTCCCCGTCAAAATTCATCCCACTAGAACCAGCAGTGGCTGAAGTTCTAGAGAACTTGTTAGAGTATACTCCCTCCAGCAGTAAACTTGCTCCTGCATCATAGTTAGCATAAAAAGCAAATCAGTCAGTGTCAATATGTAACCATTTTCATGCAGGGTAACCGGAATTTATTGTCTTCAGAGCAGCAGACTTTTAGTTCCTACGTAGGCGTTTACTGTTTACTCACTGGATATAAAAGATCCAATTTCAACTTAAACTATGGCTGTTTAACAGAATGAAGTCTAGTGCTGCCTCAAGACTTCAATTCGAATTGCGATGTAATTATAATTTCTTCCATTTTCAAGGAAAGCAAACGTTGGGTCTTCAATCGTTGAGTAGCAGTATCCTGATCGTTCCAAAGTTCCACATTTATCCTTTTCACTCTCTCAAATAATTTACCAGCAGCAATTTCTCTGTGTGCCTTTAAGGGCTTTGTATTAGTATGAATTTCCATGGCTGCTAATAGTGTTGTTGCAGCTCCTAAGCTTATCCTAAGCACCTTATTTTGAACTTTGTCAAGGCCTTCAAGGGAACTATCAGTTGCTGTTAATAAGACCTTCCTGTCATACTCAATCGCAGGTTTAATATAAGTTTTATAAGTCAGAGCTATGATCCTGTTTTACATCCCACTTGATATCAGCGTGGCACTTTAATGGGTCTAAAGTTCTCTGATTTATTTGATTTTCTTTCCTTCTTAGGAATAGGAATGATAACAGCTATGTCTTTCAGCCATAATTTGTCTTCCGGAAGCTAATGTTTCTCAAATGCATCCCTTGTCCTGTCCCTTTCAGCTTTCAGTTGGAGATTTTGTTTCCAGAAGTGGGTTGTACCATTAACTACTCTCTTGAAATTGACTGTGAAGCACATTTAATTATGGCCTTTTTAAGTTGTTTAAAGCCACATCAGTATTCCCTTGAACAATTACTTCAATCATATAATTCTGGCAGCTTGTAAAGGTGGGCTTGCTAGCCAAGTGGTAAGGCGCTTGCATGCAGGTTGAAGGGAGGCGAGTTTAATCCCTGACCTCGACGGATGTTGGGAATTTTTCCATGCTAAATTCTTCTCCAAACGTATCCTAGGGTCCATCCAGCTCTGTGTAGAATGGTTACAGGATTTCTTTCCCAGGGGTACAGGTGGGTGAGCATTTTGCTGACCACCAGACCTCATCTCAGTCCCGAGGTCAAGAAATGTTGGGAGTCTTTAATTCCAGCCCCCCCCCCCCTTTCCTTGGGCCATAGTGGGCCCTAGTGGGATACACCTAATACCTGTATAATAAAAATCTACCAATTTGCTTTCTTAAGATGCCACATTGAAGAAGGGAGGCTTCCCTTTTATGGGAGTACTTAGCAAGTTCAACGTTTAAAATTTTGTAGGCAAAGTCTCCAGGGGCCTGCATAAGAAAGTGCTGAATTTCACTTCTCAAACCTGTGTGAGACATATAAGAAGATCTGGATGTCCAAATTCCCACTATGTGAAAGAAAAGTAGCTGATCACTTTTCATTATCAATGAGCTCGCCAAAGATTTTTCCAACAGCTGTGGTATGTGAATAGTCCCACCTTGAAAATAAAGTTAATTTAAAGTGTCTCACTACAAGCCTAAGTGGTGCTTGGGGTCGTGGGAGGTAAGGCTCCTAGTGTTCTGTGACCAACGGCACTAAGTTGAAGTCAGATAGTCCTAACCATCTTTAATCTCCCTGGAAAGAAACCCGGTACCCATTCAACAGAGGACTGAGTAAACCCTAGGACCTGTTTGAATGGAACATGGAAAAACCCCTGCCCTCCGCTGAAGTGGGGGATCGAAACGCCACCTCCAGTCCCACCTTGAAAATGCGGCATTCAAATCTACATAGAACATATTGATGCAAGGTCAAGAAAACCTTCCCGGATTGGTCAGTTAAGTCGCACTGTGATTGGCCAGACCGGGAGGGTGATAAACAAGCTGATTGGCTCTCCTCTTCCGATGAAGGACCGAAGTGGAAGCTCCGCAAGCTGTGACCTGGATTTCAGAATCCAAGCCTTCAGGATCTTTACGGCTCTGACCTGTTTTCCGAATCCAAATAAACTGTACATAAAGTGTAAATAACATGTGTACATTATGGAGAACCCTTGACGCCAGTCTCTCTCATTTTGACCACACATCACTGGTGCCGAAACCCGCCGAACCACGGAACCACTATGACGAACCCCGCCGACAACTAACCACACATCAATATCTTTTGGGTTCCACATAGCCTCCAACTATGACAAATCCTGTTTATTTAAAGGAGGATTAATACCAGGAATCATCGATGAATGTTATTTTTCCAAACGTAGAGCTTAACTGCTTCAAGTTTGTTGATATTATTCATTTCTTTCAAAATGATGAACTCAGCCATAAGAGATGATTTTAGAGCTATAATTCCGGAAGCAACTTGTCTCACTCTCTGAAGTGCAAAGATTTGAAATCAGGGCACCTGGTAGTAATGAAGGTTCTCGGTTGATGCACCAGCTTCAACAATCCCATAAATGTTCACATCTTCATTAAAAATTAAAAGTTTAAATTCAGTAAATATGTCATATTAGCCCTCCTGTATTCCAGAAAAGTGCTTTTTGCAGGAGTTTATCTTGGCCTTTAGAAAGACCATTGTTTGGTCTCAAATAAGTAGGTCTATACATAGTGTCGCAAAAACAAAAAACAAACAAAACAAAAACGGGTTGCCAAGGCGACACTGTTGCTCATTTAGCATTATCCAGAGGGCACATGAGATAAATCTCGGATGCGAGGCAACTCTACTCCTCTCCCTTTATTATTACTGTCTCTCTTTGTCTCTTTTTCGCAAACCCTTACGCATATTATGAAAATTAATTATTATATTATAAAAATTATTCTTATGTAATAATTTTTCAGGAGGACCTGCAGTAAAAATTTGGTAAAATCTGTGGATTTTTTTTTACACTATAAAAGAGTAAATAATGGACGAAAGCTTCTTATATGGAAATCAAAAGGCAACGTAATATATATCTATTTTAAAAATAATCCTTTTAAAAAAAGTATGCTATTGCTGTTAAAAAAATGATGAAAGATATTAAATTTTCCTGGAAAACTATACAGAAAAGAAGAGCAAAAGTAGAAAGAGAACAAAATATAAGGGAGGAAGTATGGTTTAATAGCGTCAATATTATGCAAGGATGTTTTGTGCAGTATTTTTAAGCAGAATTATGGCATCACTTTACAATAATATTACATGGGCGTAAAATAAAATGTTATTTCGGGTAGGGGATAGCCCAAGTTAGGAAAGTAGCCATCTTTAAAAAAAAAAAAAAAAAAAAACAATTTCAAAATTTCGTGAAAGGCAAGGAGGCTAGGATTCCTAATCCTACTCCCACATTCAAAGACACAGCATTCTATCTTTGGAGAAGATCCCATTTAAAGATAGCTGCAATTTTGTTGATATCGGAAAGAATTACTTTAGTAAATGTTCCGAGACTTATTTCAGTAGAGCATGTATAATTGATAAGTTTTGTTAAGAATATATAAAGAAAAAAAATCCCTTTATTACTGAAACTAAATAATACTGCAACGATTTCTATCAATACTTACTAAAATTTTTGCCTGGATTACACATATTTCAATGTCAATAACTTTATCATCCATCATGAATAACGCTGGTATAACAGAAACTGTCCAAACATTTATTCTTTTCCAATTAAAAGTATTAATTAGCACCAATAGTAAAACTGTGGCCCACGGAAAAGTGTTTAAATATTAGTAAATTTAATAATTTCTAATAAACATTTATTTATTTTGTTAAGTAGAATTCTACTGACAGTAAAAGAAAAGCAGCGTCAGCTGTAACCATGACGACAAGACTAAATACGAAATATAACTTAAAAGATAACAATTAAAATAGCCTCCAATGTGAGAATCCGTTGATTATTGTTGCCAAATGCTTTATAATTCCAAAATGTACGTTCTCGAGTAAATTGTTATAAAGCCGTAGTGAAATGTTACAGTTTGAGTTGATATCATTTTTTTCTTTTATAGATTTGATTTTATTGTAATAAAGTAATAATAATAGGTACTATATATTATTTTTTTTTAATATTTTGCATTTTTTAATAAAACTCATTGGAATTTTTAAAAAAAGGATACTGGATTTATAAACAATTATAAACATTTCGCCTTTTATTTATTGCTTATTCACGTTGTAGATTTTACTATGATCACATGTGTAGAGTCACGTTGAATTGAATGTTTACGTGAAGGGGAGGAAATCCTCCTACTCAATTTGTATGTTTTTCCTGCTAAAATGATCGATAATTTTTAATCCTTAATGACTAGTTAATTCATTTGATTAATAGCTAATTCAAAATGCATCGGAAAAAGCTGATCATCGAAATTTGCAATCATATAAAGTTAGGGCAATGGGAACTCGCACGAGCATCCATTCAAACTTTCCTGAAAAGATATTCATCTAATAAGAAGTTCCTGTATGATCTTCTTCTAAGTGTCACTGTCCATCCTGAGTTCAGTAGGTAAGGTCTAGATAATAGAATGCCAATGAGATCGTTTTTATTTATGAATGATAAATAAATTTGCCAAATGTTAACAACAACGTCTATATGTCTAAAAGTTTCGATTCACAAAATTTTCACTATATTACTATAATTTTATCAAAATATTACGTATTTTTATCATTATATTTAATACTATTACAATGCAGTGGGCATTAGGTTATTTCATAAGGAATCAGGGAATTGCTGGTTAGTGATCTTTACTTCTGGAATGGCCAAAAAAACGCACATTACATTATGGTAATTACTACTACTGTCAATAAATTTTCCCAAATTCACTTATAGTAAATTTTACATATCATTAGCTTCAGCTAGTAAATGATAATAGGTCTAACAGTATAAAATTCTCAAAATTTAAATTTTCTCATCTTTCAAAATTATTTAAATTCAGTACGTATCTTAAGAGAACAGAGAATCCCTACATGGATTTATATAATTCCTAAAATTCCTAAATAATTCATAAGAATAAATATAAAAATAGAATATTATTCCATGTATCATAAAAGGAAAGACAGGTAATGACGTTTGGAAAAATCTTATTGAAAAATAAGACTGTCTACATTATGTAGTTTAATAATTAGTTATATTCTTTTCATTCTAAAGTAAATTTAAAGATTTATCCCTTTGATTTGGAATAACTTGCTGACTTAGAATTAAAAAAAAAAAAAATGAGACTGACAAAACTTGATTTAACTAGTAAACCAAGTAAACTAACTTTTTGTATCAGTCCCCACCTTCATTTTTAATTTCATGAATGTTTGGACCCACGTAAACCCTTTTTGTTATGGCTGAAATGTTATAAATCAATGATGACCAATTCTTAAATTGGACAGGACTGCCAATTTTAAGTTTTCTCGCAGGTCAAAACTAAAAAAGGTAGTTGAAATAGGCTTAAAAAAAAATTGCCCACAAACCTGTATTAGGAATTAAAATGTTTCTAGTAATAAAGAAACAGTATCAATATCTGCCTTTCTTAGATAGCAATACCCAGTAATTGTGTAATAAAATAATTCCCTATTAGTAATTACACTACATTAAGTAGTTGACTGACGGCTAGGTTTATTTGAGTATGACAAACATCCTGTTTTTTGCCCCCATTTATTCTGTATGTTTATCCTAACCTCATCCCACCTGTTTCTAGGGGAACATGAAAAAAAAAAATTAAACATCAGAGTGATCCATGGAAAGTCATATCAGCTAGATGAAACAACATCACAAGTCATATATTTGATATCTCAATTGTAAAGATAAATGGAAAGAAACTTATTTAGAATCTAATTTCTAGAAATAAAATAAAATAAAATAGAAAAAAAAAAATTCCTGTCAAAAGCTGGAAACATCTTTCTGCCACTCTTGTTCAAACATTCTAAGAAATAATCCCAAGAAATGACATATCCCTTCCTTTTTCATGGGAAGTATGGGAAAGCTTGAAAGCTATCTTCCCTGATCTGCCAACTGAACAAATGTGTACCAGTGACATTTGTTCAGATCCCCTCTGTTTTGCTCCTTCAAAAAGCAGTAGTTTCTCTTAGTTCTGACCTTAAAAGCTCAAATCTAAATTAGGAAATAAGTTAATTTTAACGAGAAATATTGCTTTAACATTTCTCATTAATACAATTTTTAAATTTGTGTGAAAATGAAGATAAATTCATTACATACTATTATATTTACTGCACATTTTTATTCAATCTTTTCAAAGTTAACAGTAGAATTCATTGTTTGGAAATAATTAAAGAAATAAAGTTTGATTCATCATGAACTAAATTTGCCAGTACTAAATAAGCTACAATAGCATTTGACCATTCAGTTTTCTGTCATAATTTTCATTTGAGAACAATGTTTAAGTTCTTCTATACCATGATGCCTTTTGCCCTCACCCCTCTTACTTATTAGAAATTTAACATTTAAATAATATATTCATTTCAACTTGGACATAAGAATTTTTATTCCAGCTTCAAACTATAATTAATTGGTTTATTCTTAAATGTAGCATTGGATCTCCAAGTCTTCCAACACCATTTCATTTATCATGGCTGTCATTAGGCCTTTTAGAAGAAGTTGAAATTCATACAAATGTAAGTATTTTATACATATCTCTTATCTGTGTACCTAATCTAGACTCCCATTAATTCCTGAATAGCTGGATAAGGTTTAGCTCAGGTCTGCCTTTGACTCCTCATTTTATGGTAACTCCAACTCCTTTATTTATGTATCAATATAAGAAATAAAATAAATGCATCAAATGCTTTTTCATAATCATCATCTTCTCTAATACACTGACATACATAATTTTTCCCATCTGTTGTTGTTTCAGAGTTCCAAAGGACCCGACTTTGTTGACCCTTTTTTTTTTTGCCATTGTGAATTTTTTCATCGGGTAAAGCTTTCATTAATACAAATATAATAAAATATGTTGTTTGAAATTTGCAAAGAACTTCAAATTAAAATATAACCTGGGAAAAAAAAAAAATTGGCTAATCAAATTATTATCTGTGAAATAGAAAATTTTGACATCATATTTATAGTATCAATTTAAATTTATTAGGAGTCGGAGTCAGTATATTTTTACCGATTCCGACTCCAGTAACCCAAGAATTGGTTCCGACTCCGACACCACAGTCCTGGTTCAGATCCAATGTAATCCAGTGGGTCCTAAAGACTAATAAAATACATGTTTAAATATTAAAAAAAAAATGATGAATTGCAGCTTTAAAATCTTATCTCAGTTTTTTAACAAAGTAAACATCTGAGTTAGGATTGTGATATTTCTGTCTAGATAACTAAATCTGATAATACTATGTGGGTGATTGTGGCTTGTGATGTTAAAAATAAATGGAATGAATTATACTGTTTCATGTATTGAAGGAAGTTGATGTAAAGTGGTGGTGTTGTTTCAGTGACACAGTTTTACTGTATATTTATAATATTGCAAGAGCAACTTCTACTGTGCTATTGGCAAATTAGTTAGAAGCAAGTCAGAGAAATGTTGCTGTAAAGAGAGGGATGTTTGGAAATTCAACCATGGAGTAGACAAAGGAAAGGAGAAAGAAACACCCATACCTTAGCCAAGATTCAGATTCATTTAATATACTGTTGTAATCTCAAATCAGTTTAGTGAAACATTTTAAATCGTTCTTCAAATTATTACTTATATGGGGAATCTATTAAAAAAAAAGTCAATCAATTATTCTGACAGTAAGCTTCTTCCATAAAATGAAAGTAATAAAGCACTATCAAATTAAAATAACAATTTTAAAAAAGCCAAACAATTTAACATCGCCGCATCACCTTGAATTTCTCCCCTTAAAGCTTTTGCATATCAGATTAAGATAGGATATTTTGCTAAAGGGCAGTGGTGATTTGCCTGTAGATGGAAACTTATTAATATAATGTAATTGGAACTGAAATACATCTTGCATGGCTGACGGGTGATAGTGGAGATTGAATGGTCTACGCTTCATACTTTTACTGCTGGAAAAGCACCCAGTAGTCAGTTGATAAAACTGTGGGTGACCCCTGAGACCTGTTTGAAATAATCAGGAAAAAAAGGTTTAACATGCCAGCAACTGAACATAAAAGAATAAATTAAAAGAGACCCAAACTAAAAATATTTAAGAATGTCTGGGACGGCATTTTCATCCTCTTGTGCACTCATCATCTACTCCCCAACAAGTAGCTCAGGAAGTACAAAAGTGGTAAGGAAACCACTCTCACAATCAGGAAATATCTCAACTTCATCTGTAGATAAGCATTTATAACACTTGGACTTTTGGGTGTAAGTGGAATGTTGTAATAATATTAATTGTAAGCAAAACATGCAGAATTGTTGTTTAAAAAAAAGGGAAATTTTCCATCACGCATAAAGTAAACAAAGGTTTGAGAGCCTATTTATTAAATCCTGTTTCATTATAGGTATTTTTCTTTTCTTGCTTGTTCTTGTTGGAGCCTACTTCTGGGAGCAGGTGTGGGTTCCATGAATTTTCATGCCTTCTGAGCTTGTCATCAAGGAGTAAATCTGGCTGATGATTCGAAATAATGATGAACAGCTGTTCCAGATTCTCCGTGGTTGACAAGCTGTAGACATGAATTTGTTGTTTACTTTTGTGCATGATGGGAAATTTCCCTTTTTCTAACTTTCATTGTACTTATTGAAATAACATGAAGTACAGTAGAGCCCCGATTATCTGCAAGTGCTGCGAAAATTTTTTTTAATTTCGAACCTCAAAAAACCCCATTTTAATCCAAGCCAACAACAGGGAAAGTACAATAGGCCCTACTGTGCGAAGGTCGAAAATTACTGACAGGTTTATGGTGCATCGTAATCCTATAGGCCTTCTCGGAATTTGTGGATGAGTGGCAGGCTCTTGCTCTGCAGAAAGGTTTCTGCTGTACTGTACATATTTTAAAAGTGTTGCATATTATGTTTTTTGTATAATAAAACGTAGTTTTTATGCTGAAATATTTTTTTTTTTTTTCGTGTCTCATTTTTAGTCATTTTTCGGGTTATTCGCGATTTTTACTATCCGCGGGTACCCTTGCCACCAAATTCCGCGGATAATCGGGGCTGTACTGTATAAGCCAAATGGTATTAGACCGTGCTATCAGGAATTGTCAGAATGATGATGATGGAAACGTAACATGTAAACAGTTATGCTGAAAATTTTGAATATCTGTTTACTGCAAAATGCATTTTAAATATTTTAAGGATAATAATTTGTATATGAAAAATTAGAAAAAAAAATTGCAGGGCTTTATTGAATTAAAAAATGTAGAAAATTTTTGCATGGAGTTTAATTATTTACTGTATTTATTTATTTCCACAAATATTGATTATATTTTTGAAACTTTAAAAGAAGTAAATTCATATTTTTATGTTTTATATTTTTTATTCATATTTTTATGCTTATTGTTTTAGGCTGAAGAGAAGTTAATTAGAAAGATTATTTTTTTCCATTTGCTGTTACAAAAGGCTAATGACATTTGCAGCAGTGAAATTATAAAAGTAAGGAATTAATTTTATGTATAATATTTAAGTAAATTTTTATATAAGAATTTTCTCATTTTTGATACAAGCTATATTAATGTAAAATAATATAATAATAACATTTATTGTTTATTAAGACTTCTAACGCTTAATTTTATCTTTTACTTTCCTTTAAGATTTGATATAAAGATTAATTCAAATTCTAAAGCAACTATTTTTATTTAAATTTTATAATTTATTTATAGCAAGCAGTTTCTGAACCTATTAAAATTTTGAAAACCTGATATATTAATTTTGTCTTCCACTATAAAATATTATCATCTGCATAATGTAACTTCTCTTTAAATAATATTAAAATTATGAATAAATAGTATTTTCCAAAGATGGCTGACTTTTGCTATTATATTATTAGACATTAGATTTTATGAAATTTCATTTAAAAGAAGTCCTGTCTCTTGGAAAGAGAATGTTAATTAAAATAACATTTTGAGTTTGCTGAATGTAAATTCTTAAATCTTAAAAAATACTTGTATATTTTTTAATTTTAATAGTTTTGCTATAAGAAAAAGAGCTTGAATTTACTTTGAAGAAATTTTTTAAAACATATTCCTTCTTTTTAGTGAAGTGTTGTGCTTTCATATCAAATTTTTATTGATTTGAAATTCTGTAGTTAGTAAATAAAATGTGAAATATTTATGAATTTAACAACTTTCTTATATCATTTTAGGATTTGAGCAATAATTTTATTCACCTCCAGTGCAATGAAGATGAAGCAAGTATTTCACAAATATTTAACTCAGAACTGGAATCTTACATTTACAATATACTGGAAAATAATACCTTATTAGGTTGTTATATTCTTTGTATTCTTCAGGTTCCTGATAATTTCAAGTATTCAGATTTGGTTTCTTCAGCAATCCTGAATCTGATGAGTAAATGGTTGAATAGACAGATTACACAAATAAATGAGAGGAAGGAAGAATGTAAAATAAGTATTGTACAAAATATAGAAATCACTTTGCATTTTATGAATTATCTGACTCAAAGTGCCTTGCCCCCTTCTTTAAGTAAATTTGTGGAAGAATTGACTGAGTTATGTGGGCCACAATTACCAAAGTCTGTAATTTATTCTTCATTGATGAGCTATCCTGACTCTGTATTGTTAAGAACTTTTTGTAGTGTAGAGGATAACAAGTTGCATAGATTAGTAAATCAAGAACATTTAACAATCGAAGCAAGTAAAGAATATTTGAAAAATATTTACTGTGACTTGCATTCTATTGATGTCAAAGAAGGATTCCTGCGTAGTTATAAAAACAATGTACATGTGCTGGGATTTACTTTGGTAAGAAAAATTTTACTTGTTACTTCTCAATAATTCAGAAAAAAGTAACTGTTCATTATTAACATCCTTTATAAAAACTGCAGGGACACATTAAATTATCTGCTATGAAAAAACCAGCTTCAGATTAGAGATGCCTGCTTAGGAAGTTTCACTATAGTTTTCTTACTGCTATTAATAAATAAGTTTTGTCTTAAATTTTGGTACTTTAGTTTCAATTACAATCTTTAAAGATCATTAAAGAAAATAGATGATTCATTGAATTTAAAAGATCTATAATTAACACAGAAGATGACAATAACTTTTGATTCACTTCTGCTTTATGAATGTTTGGTCATGTTAGTTGTCTTACAATAGCCATGGCTTTCATTGATATTCATATGCTGTGTCGGCCATATTAGACCATAGAATCTTCATTTTTGTCCTGCTAAGCTTTATGATTAAAGAAAAAAAAAACAACTTATGCTTCTCCTTAAGGAAGAACAGTCTGAAATTACGTAAATGCCTTAATTAAATAAAACCAAATTGATGGCAAGTATTGGAAATAATAATACTATTCAGTTCAATTAATATTTCCAAATGCACCATTAGTTCTTCATCTAAATATTTCTGAATAGATGAAATTACTAAATTTATTATTCTATTTAACAGTCAGCTCTTCAAGTATTGATCCAGAATGGCCATTACACTGTAGTGTGTAACTATTTGGAACATGATTTAATAAGGAAGTTCCGTCCTTTGTTAATTTTATTGCAATGGGATAGGATTACAAGTGATTCAGAAGCAGTTTACATTTTGAATCACCTTTGGCCAGAATCACTGGTAAGTATAGTTTTAAAAATTCTTTCATGATACTTTTATTTGTTTAATGATTCCTTTATTGCTACTAGTTAAACATTTGTTAGTATTTCTCATTCATAACCATGTAGCCAGGTATTTTTTATTTTCTTACATGATAATAAGTATTCAGAAAGCCATTTTATATGCCTAGTCATTAATATTCGAAAGATTGGTATATACCACTTTTTATTCTCCTTTGCAATTTTATTATTATTACATTAAATAGAAAAGAAAAAAATTAGCAATTTTATTTATTTATATATATATATTAATTGACTTAATGAATCAGTGAGATTTAATCTTTTATACATTTAATAAAAAGGATTCTTTAGACAAGACAATTCATTCCATAGTTGGTCCATCCATTGCTGTAGCTTGAATATAAGCAGCTTTATAACTTTGAGGTCTATAAATATTTTAGATTCAAGTTAATCTTTCATCATTGTCAAGATATTTATTGTGAATCTCCATTAATTCCTAAGGGATTTTAAAGAATTAATTCATGATTTTTGTCTATTTTAACAGAATAAAGAGCCATTCGACCCTTTGTTAGCTGAAGAATGTGATAAATTGATATATGGAGTTCAGTTGGCACAGTGGTGTATTAGTAAAAGCAGGTACCTCTTATTTCTTATTTTTTTTATTACTACAGTATTTTATGTGTTAGCAAGAAGTAAAAGAACAAAAACTTATTTGGAAAAAATGTAATTTTTTTAAAGCCTTTGTAATAAGAATTTCCCTTTTTCTTTTAATGCCTTTATAACATCTTAGTCCTACTGAGATATCTAGCATAGTAAAATAAATTTCTTTTAAAAATTTTGAATCATGACAACTATATTTTTCAGTTTCAGTATTAGGTATCTACAATCAACTCAATGAATATGAACTTTCAGCTCAAAATCCTCCTCCCTCTTAAGGTCCTGATCCAAAATTTCTTCTGGCTAATAATAACCCCTTTAACATTTTGGCCTTTCTCCTTAAAATTAGTTGTAGAAGTATGTCTCCACTGATGCTTGCCTGCTAATTTAAGTTTCCTATCATTCAGTTGTTACCATATTTTCACCATATTTTCTATGACCTTTCCAAAAAAAAAAAAAAAAAAGGTTTTTATTCAGGTACTTTTATATATCGTATTTTGGAGAAAAAAACAAAAAACAATTTTGCTGAAATCTCTGGTGCAGCCCAAGATATCCGTTTCATACCATCACCACTTTTCAGGTGGTGTGTTTTAAGTATGTTTTAAGAAAAATGTTCATGTTAACTTACCGAATTTCAAATGTTCAGTTTTTCAGACTGTATGGATGTAGAACTGATTGGAGGAAAATCCTTTGTTTGGCAAGCTGTAAGAGATATGGTTCTCTAAAGTAATATATCTGAGGTGCAGTTGAAATCTTTCAATTGTTACTCTTCAGAAGCTATTGAAAGTGAAATCAGTTTTTCAGATAATCACTTACTCTAGTTAGAGTTGACAAGCGATAAAGTCGAAATAGCTTTGGGCCTCACTAAAGTTAATTTAGATTGACAACAGTGAAATTGAAAATCACGATAACTTGGAAATAGTTATCAACACTTTATAAAGAGGCTAGTCACAAACATGGTTAGCCATCATATCTAGTGGATTCTGAAGAAGACATTTTTGAGGGATTTTTGATGAATGGTAATAAAACCGCAAAACAGTAATTGATGAAAAAAAAAAAAAAAAAATGTTTCTTCTTCTTTTGTTCAGGTTCTGTTTTTCTTTTCCTTTATTTATTTAGTAATTATTGTCTTAGGTGATTAAAAGTTTCAGGATTTTTTTTTAGATATATCAAACAGTATTCATATTGGAATTTTTCAGAATATTGGATGTAGAATTAAGTTACTAAACAAAAGGGTGAATAAAATCCATTTTGCATGAATAGAATTCAATGGAATTTTTTAGAATGAAAGACATGACAATTTAGCCCTAACTATATATCTGATTGTTTGTTCTGATCAATTAATTTATGGAATCTTGTAAAACTTAATAAATAATTCACAGCTTTGTTTGAAAAATAAATATATATATTTTTGTGTTTATTTACAGGAATAATCTGAATGTGCCCAACAGTATTCCTAGTATTAATGAGTTCTGTGCTACTTTAAATACACATTCAGTGCTGTATGTTTTGAATAGGCTTTTGTATTTCCCATGTTTAAATTCCGAACAAATTTATGAAATTTTGCAAAAATATACCTTCACTTCAGGTAACTATATTTATATCTCCTTCCCTTAAAATGAGTTTTCATAATAATAATCAGCAAGAAGCTTTTTTGCTTTCATTGTTTCAAATGCAAGTATTCTGTGTGTTTGAAATATATCAATCAACAGAAATTCTGAATTGAAAATTAGTCCTGTTTACAGGATCATTTACAGGATCCTAATGAAGATTACATCCACAGTAGTTATCATGGTTTAATTTTTTTTAATCATAAAACATTACATCAGTGCTCAATCTTAGAAAAGCTGCAAAACTTAAATGCAAGCTGAATGTTTTATTCTTTTAACTTGTATTGTTCAGTTATCTTTTAATTAGTAAATAGAATACTAAAAATTTATAGTTTTTCAGTAAATATTATTCTTAACGATGTTTTCAGCACTTTGTTAGTTAGTCACTCTGTTACAATATATTACACAAATGTTTCTGATACCTTTATTTATTTTTGCCTTCTTGAATTGAAATTGATAATCACACTTTCAGGCTTTTTTAATGATCTTTACAATCTAAGAACCATGATGAGTGGCTACTTTTATGAAGCACATCTAATTTCTCAAAGTCAACTTTCTCAGGCCATTCTTCATTACTCAAGGATCAATAGCTTTTCCAGGATTATCAGTAACATACCAAATTGAGTTTCTCAAAATGCAGTTATGAAAAACTTGACTGTCTTCATAGATTAGATGGAATCATTCATTGCTCGTATCTGTAGATTTGCTTCTTGAGCCTGAATTGGTTATTTTACTGATCTAGATTAAGAATTAACACAACCAGATAGAAATTGATACTGTTGATTACTCAGATTCTATAATTATTACTCCCTGTAACATTCTGTGTATCTGACTTGTGGTCATAATGTGTAATTTAAAGATAATGTCAGAATGTTACATATTAAAATAATAAACTTTATATGCTAAAGTTTATTATTTTACTGGCTAAGTTACAAGTTAAGAGAAGAAACATGTTTACATTGCCATGGTGACCAGTGATAAATATATGCCACCTCTTGGCAAATATATTGAACAAAACAATAACAAGTCTTTAAGCATTGGTCTACAACTCTCTTGGTCTACAACTTTCTTTTGATAGCTATAGAAATGTTCTCATCCAGAAAGTTCAGTATATTAAGAGGTGATCCCATCTCGTGGGAAGCCCAGACATGAGACTATGGTCCAGATAAGAAATGTTTATTTTAATTAATAAAATAAATTTTCTCTTATATAAAGAAAAATAGAAATAAATAAAACGCACTTACTTACAAATAGTTGAGATAAATATATATGGTAATAATCCGACAGTTTCGGAATACTGTGCATATTCCTTCATCAGGGACGGCACAAACATATAGGACATACAGACAAACATTTAGGACGACATGATGAGGGAAGGTATGTTGAGAGTGAGGGAAGTAAGAGGATTAAGAGAGTTTAGCAATAATGACGGGCGTTTTGCCCGCCGGTTATTGGGTTGTAAGCTTTAAGCTGAATTTTATAGAAAGATTCAGCTAGGAGACGGTGGGAAAGGGGTTTAGCAGCTGAGAAATTGGGGGTGTGTCCAGTCTCTTTAAAATGAGTAACAGTGTATGAGCCTGTCGGATCAGTGTTTTTGAAGGCCTGTTTGTGTTCTTTGATGCGTGTGGATAGGGGCCAGGATGTTTGTCCCACGTAGCCTGAGGAGCATTGGCCACATGGGATCC
>JAFIDM010004315.1:28821303-28854174 GCA_023159025.1 Thereuonema tuberculata
TGCGAGTTTGCTTTTTATTGTATTGTCAACCATAACCAGTTGTTATGTAATTTTGTTCACAAGCTGTATGTATCAAAGTTAATTATTATTCCATAGCATAATTTTGAGTCTTCATCATACATCTTTGAATGAACACTTTGTCCTTCATGTACCCCCAAAGAAAAAAGTCCAAAAGGAGTCAAATCTGGCCGTTTGGAGTGTTTTTTTGTGCACAGACAGACTTCACCTTGGAATCTTACATATCGGCTGTTTATGCAGTTGTGTGCCAATGCCTTCTTTATGAAGTCACATCTAAAATCTTCTCTGCACAGTCACCACTGAACTCATTTTTACATATTCCAAAATACCTTTTCATATTGCTGCTTACACCTGCACCCTAGGGGAAGGTGATGGAACTAGAATGCAATGCTCTGCTAGAAAAAAAAACTTCTAAGTTTGTCTTTCATTTGATATCTTGAGGGTAAACGTGCCTCTGAAACGTGCCAATGAATTATGAATAATCCTGTATAAGGCAGAAAATAAACCTTTGCTTTTATCGCTATTTTAGTGATCTAAGAAAAAATTTTCACTGCTTCTGTACTAAACAGCTGTAACACCTTCCTGTGGTTGTTAGAGCACATATACAAGTGAGAAAACGTTTTAGCTCAGTTGTACTCTTTCTTTTAGCATAGGCTGAAGAGTATAGAATATCAGAATTGTTGCAGTGAAGCTAGAGATAAACCGAAATGCTGGGTCCATACTCTGTTTCAGAAAAGAGGTATATAAAAGCAGGAGTGAATCTTCCAAAGTAATAATAAAAAAATAGACAATGGCTAGCCAAATCCATTTGTTAACAACAGAGTAGAACAGGGGGGGGGGGCTGCAGTTTGGGTAGGGAAGTGCCCGGGAAATGCCAGTGGCTTAGAAAGCAAGGTAGAGGGTAACAGAGCAGGGTAGTGAAGCAGCAGTGTCAAATGGGAATCTTAAGGACTGGTGTTGGTTTGAATTGTAGTGATTGCTCCCTATAGGCATTTTATTGTCTTCACGAGTCTGATAACAATTTTCGAATATTGTGAGCAGGATGATGCAATGTTCACACAATCACCAAAATAAGATTAATTATAACAGTTTAGGTAAATAAATATGCATACATTGCTATATAATTTTCTTAAAATGTACTTGAATTTTTAAATTACAAGGGAATGATAATAATAACAAATGAGAATACCTTAATGATAACTACATCTAAATTTTCATTAATACTAAGGTTTTTCATTAGTACTATTAATACAAAGATTAGTATTAAATGGATTCCCATGTGACCTTGGAGTTCTTATTACACTGAGTCAAGAAATTTAACTGACAGGAACAGAACAAAGAAACATAAGCACTGACACAAAATTGTAAAGATATTGAATAGATGAAAGATGAGAGTTCAAACAGGAAAATCCCTGTGTAAGGGATAATTCAATTAGTCTTAAATTCTCAAGACCCAGTTCGTCTAGATTGTTGTTTTCCACACCCTAACTCAAGTGTAACTCAAGCTCAAGCATCTGGGTAATGTCCTTCAGTAATACCACCGGCTGTTGAAGAACGATGACACCATAATGGGATTTTCTAGTGCAGATAGATGAGCTAGACACGTGGACCTCACTGCTTGGGTTGCCTCTTTTTGTAGGGAGAAATACAAGAAATATAGAAAACCTATTTTCATTCTTTCTCTGGCATTGGATATTTGGCGATTCGTGATGAAATGTTCACCTAGGAGTTCTATAGATTTTGCTTGATACAACTCTGAACAAGATCACTGATGCTAACTTTTAACTTCGCCGAGGTGGTGCTTCCTGGCTGAAGGAATTGGAAGCATGAAATTGGAAAGGACACAGTTGAGAAATATCAACTAAGCTGGCTTCTAACCCTTCCAAATAGGGGCTGGGCTGGTTCAGCTTTTGAATATTCTCTTAGTCAGTGTGAATTGTGGAGGGCAGAGCCTGCTAGTGTCCACAGTTCATTGGTACTACTGCTGGAGGACTTTGATGGGCCAGTAGCCAAGTGATCACATCCAAGTCATGTTCAAAATTTGGTATGTGCTGGCCAGGGAAGATGCAATATCTGCTGTGCTGCGAAGAAGATGTGGACATTCCTGAAAACATCTGGTCAGGCATTTTCTGCTGGAATATAGCACCAAGAGTGCTTTGAAGGAAGGATATGTCTTCAGCCTCTAGAACTTCCCTGATGTAGCCATTGCTGTTCAGATTGACCTCAATTCATAGCAGCCAAGATCGCTCATAGTACCCATTGGTGCCCTACATCATCACACCTGGCATTTGGCCAAAAAGACGCTCCACAATGCATGCGAGAAGAAAGCGCACACCACAATGCCTTCTAATGCATATATGGCCATCATTGGAGTTTAGTTCAAGCGGGACTTGTCCGAAAACATATATTACCAATCAGCACGCCATTGGCTGTATTCACAAGCCCATTGTAGCCTGACGTGTTAATGGTTCAGATTCAAGGGAATCTGTCGCATACGGATGCATGCAACCAGTCCTCTACATAGCAAGCAGTGGCGAATTATGGAGGCAAACAATGACCTGTTGCAGTGCACCACTGTTCTGCTAACACTAGCAATGATGCCGAACGATTCGTCACTGCCATGTGGAAGAGGAGTCTAATAATCATGAGTATAGATCCTGTGACAAATTTACATAATGGTATAGATGTAGATGAGTCAAGTCTTCATCAACAGATAATGGTCTGAATATGGATATATTACTTTGTATGACACAGAAATGATGCTGAGATATTTCTGATTCAGTTTGTGAAGTTATATGTACATCTTACAAGTTAGATAAGTATTTCTCAAGTGAAAGGAAAGAGAAAAATCAGTTTGGATGCTTGGCTGCTAATTCACTTAACTGGACGTGGAAGACATTATGAATAATCTGAGGATACAACAGTGTTAAGAGAATTTCTTATTGATTTTCATGTTACATTAAAATAAGTAGGCATGAGAAAAAAACAAAGCAATATAGAAATGTAATATAAATGTTATCAAAATACAGATGTTGTGTACACACATAGATTTCTTTATATTGTTTCTTTTTGACAACTACTGCACACAAGAAAATTAGATCACACTGTTTCCAACCCTTTTTTTTCTCCATTGCTCAGGCCTAGGCCCTCGCTTTTGGCCTTAACAAGGGGCAATAAATGTGAGCTATTTAGCCAAAGAATCATTGTCCAGGATATACCATAGGTGGAAGCTTACATTGTACCTGCAGAAATAGATGAAACACAGAAGGAAATAAAATCGAAGCCGCAGCATCGGGATTCGAACTCAGGTTCCGACAAATCTGCTTCATGAAAGGCTGCAGCCTAGACCACAAGGCTATGTCAGAACAACATATTCCAACCTGATCATGATGCAATAGGAAAAATTAAAATTTAATTTTTTATTGGTAATTTAGTCGATATTGACTGTGTAATAAGAACGAAATGAACATATCAAAGAACAGCTCTCTTGACAGGACAGATTTTGTATACCTTAACATTATGTAGTTTTGATAGTTCGAGGTGTTACCAGTATTAAGAAATTATTTTCATTTTGTAGAATTATCATTTATGAGTCTCAAGTTAGTTGAACAATCTGTTTCTCTGTCCATTTGGTCAAAAACAAAAGAGGCAGAATCGTATCTGTTTGCATTTTATAAATTACTGTATTTATTGAGCCTCTTAAGTGTCTTTACAATTACATGACTTTGTCAAATAGCTTTGTCTTTAAGAAG
This sequence comes from Thereuonema tuberculata, assembly GCA_023159025.1. Taxonomy (NCBI): domain Eukaryota; kingdom Metazoa; phylum Arthropoda; class Chilopoda; order Scutigeromorpha; family Scutigeridae; genus Thereuonema; species Thereuonema tuberculata. Next base: position 28,825,074 of record JAFIDM010004315.1, read on the forward strand.
TTGCACCATACATTTAATCTTGACAATCAGATTGCATTTGAAAAATTATAGGCTGCACTTTTTCAGAATCATCTTTATTCAATAAGAATTTGTCTTTCATACCAGACAATAGAATAAGTTAGCTTACTTTTCAGATTTAAATAAAGAGAGAAATAAAATAAAGCCTTCTAGATAATTCATTTCAGTGCTTGCAATACTATAACATAATTCAGTAAAATGAAAAGTTCTAAATTTGGAGATAATGATATTAATATCATCATGTTTCTGAGACCTTTATACAGCTTGCAGTAATGGAACTTTGAATATCAACTTCCCAATTATAGCTATTTGGCTCAATTGGAAATATTTCTCTTCAAATTCTATTTTGTTAAATAATGGAGAAACCTTTTTATTTTTCATTTAAGTACAATATTCCTTTTTTTTTAAAAAAAAAAAGTTTTCTGAAAATCATTTATTATTAATTTTATTCAGCTAATTATATATATTACATATTTTTTCTTTTAATATCTTTAATCTTAATTAGTTGTTTGTTTTGAATATTGACTTTATTTCTGAATTTTTTGTGTTTGGTATGCTGACATTTTTATGCAAAAATGTTTTTATTTCTATTCTAAACTTTTTACTTTTGTATCTTAATGATCTATTAAAACATTTCTGTTGCATTTTTTTGTTATTACAATAAAAAAAGTCAAATCATAAATTACTAGTTTACAATAACAATTTAGTACATTTCTATTACTATCAGATGATTCATTCAGCTACACTTTTCCTTTTTCTCATTGCTTATTCTTTCTTATAAGATACGATGGACAGGTTCCTGTTATCATGCCTTTTGATTATCTGAAGTTTTTGGCCCTTCCATTTTAATTTTTTGTTTTAATTTCTACAGTTTTCACTTTTAGGATTAATATTTTCATTATTTGTTGATAGTTCTCTATTGGGAATAAAATTTTCCTGAGTTTCACTATTGGAAGAGTAGTTTCTTTTGCAGATTATAATCCATTGAAGCAAATCTGCTGTAAATAAATTTTGATGCATTAGGGGAAAAATAACAAAACCCTGACAGTAAATCTGATCCAAATGGCATTTTCCATTTTGGCTTTGTTATATCGGCATCTTATAGGATTTACAGGACTTTCTGCAAGTGTTGTGATATTTGAAGAACCTCATGTAGAAAGTTGTATATATTAAGTATTTACAAGCACATAAAGAATCATCTGTGTAATCGCTGCATCTTTCACTATTAATATCCACAATCTTGTAACACAGTTTTAAAAATTTCAGTATTTTCCAAGTGATTAAATTATTTTATAAATATTTTTATTAATCCACTTGAATCTGTTGATCCCATAAGTCGAAGATAAAGTAGCAATTTGAGTAATACTCATAACCTCAAACATCTATGAATAGAGACTTTGTCATTTTTTAGCAAGTTCAGTATCATTTTTCACCATCTAATGGCTTGATTAACAAAGCAAAAATCTTTGTCAATCACTAAATTTTCATATAAAATTTAAGGAAACAACAGAGTAATTAAAATTGAAATAAATGATGAGAATGATTGAAACTGGCAGCAATTTCTACTGTTTTTTGTAGATTGTTATGTTAGCTTTTCTTGTAAGTTTGTGCTTGACTTCTTCTGCCTATTCCTTCTTTCAAATATTTAAATTAATTGTAGCCAGTGCTTTTCATAAGCATGTTGCTTGTCTGCAGTGTTTCGCACTGTGACTTAATCTGTGAGGGCATATGTGCTTTTGTCCATAAACTGTTAATTTTTGCTTTCATTACTGCTTTGCAGATTGTTTTATATGAAATTTAACTTTGGTTGTTCCCTGAATTTCCTGACTTTAAATTCATTAATGGAAGCTGTCTCATTACTATTTGTCATTTCTGATGTGCATTCACAGTTTTCACTTTGTTTCACTCTATCACAAGGATCATCAGCATTGTTACACACTTAAATTCCTTCTTGAAATTTGTTGAAGAAAATGGTGAAGAAAAAATTTGGAAACCTATGGTTTAGCAACAGGGTCTGTTTTTTTCCCCCCAAGAATTTCATCCGGAACCTTTGATTTCAGGTGATGTTTCCCTTGGCTTTGAAATTGTTCTTCGTCTTCTTCCTTTTCTCTGGCAACTTGGAAGGCATTTTTTTCCCCATGTATTTATGGTCAATTTGTGGATCTTAATTTACTTTATATGAATATCTTTACTGCCCTGCTAACCTATACTTCATCAACTAGATTGTAGTGCCTCTCTTTGTTCTACTTATTATTTGTGGCCCATAATACCGTAAGATCTTGATACTGCTCTTCTTGTTAGCTCTCTCTTGGAATGATGTGACAATGGCAATGACAAATTTTCAAAAATTTCATGAAAATTTATTAATCTTATTGTCCAAAATTATTGCTAGGAAAAGATTGTAGTAAAAATAAGAGGAACTGGATTTTCAAAAGACAATAGTTTTAATAACTTATCTTCCATTTCATTCCATTCCAGTTAAATTCTGCTCTCAAAACTTCATCTTACCTTATTCTAGAAGCTGCAATTTTCAGGTTTGGGTAATTTAATATCTCCCAACCTCTTCTTTTAATGCAGCTATTTTAGGATTTTCTGTATTAAGTTCGTCAGTAGCCAATCTTTTATCATCCATTGTTTTCTGCTACTCAAGACACATGCAGTAACCTTGGCTAATCTGCATCAAACAGAAATAGAAAGACAGTGCCTCATTTTTCTTTGAGTAAACTTATTTATTAATTTTATTTTGAAGGGATCAATTCTTCCGTTGCTACTCATCATCATCAGGATTTCATTCTGTATTTATTACAATTTACTATGGAAATGTCTTACCCATATTTGTCTTTCTGATGTTGTCATACTTCCTTCTACATCCTTGATCATATATACACAGTCTGGCCACTTTATTAGATACACCTACCAAGTAGTGTGTTGAGCCTCCTTTAACCCTCAAAACAGCCTGAATTCGTCGAGGCATGGATTCCACAAGATGCTGAAAACATTGTTGAGGTACTGTGTACCATTCAGACCTGAGTTCCTGAAGATTTGATGGAGGTGTAGGACTGAAGTGAACAGCCCGTTCCAGCTCATCTCATAAATTTTCAATCAGGCTGAGATCCGGGGACTGAGCAGGCCACTGCAGCAAGGAAAAGTCATTGTCATGTTCCTCAAACCATCCCATAGTGATGCGGGCTTTGTGCACCGATTCATTATCCTGCTGGAAATAGCCATCTGCATGAGGATAAACTGTTAACATGTACGGTTGCACTTGATGAGCTATGATTTTTAGGTATACTCTAGCATCCTGATGTGCCTCCAGCAGTATCAATGGACCCAACGTGTGCCATGAAAACATCCCCCACACCATGACAATGCCCCCACCGGCTTGAAGAGTTATTGTGAGACACACAGTTCCAGGTATTCATGCGCACAGAAGGGGTGTACCCAATAAAGTGGCTGGACAATGTATTTTCCCATTTCATCTTAATTGAATAGTTCTGTTTTTGATTTTCACCACAGATTTTCTACTTAAGTTTGCCTAAGCACATTAACACATCACTAGTTGCGACCCGTGAAATATTCACGGAAGTAAAACAAATTCCACATTTTTGAAAAACACAAGATTGAAAAATATGTTCTAAGCTAATTTTTTTAGAAGCCATGACTTCCACAACAGCTCATATATAATTTGAATATCGGCTTATTTGTTAAAATAATATTATAATATTGTTGAAATAAAAAAAAATAAAAAATTGATTTAGCACTTTCATAGTAGCCAGCGCTGCGGTTTCTCATTATGAAATATAATGGCAACCTGCTGCCCTAAAAGAATAGGTTCGTCGAAATTGAGGCACTATTAACGGGAGTAAACCAAATGCCACATTTTTGAAATACCCTGAAATTTTTGAAAAACTCAAGATTGAAAAAGATGTTCTAAGCTCATTTTTTAAAAGCCATGACTTCTGCAACAGCCCACATATAATTTGAATGACTAAGCCAAATTTTGTTAAAATAAAAGAAAATAAAAAATTGATAAAAGAGGGAGACCGCGTAAGCGATGGCTGGATGATGTGAAGCACAGCCTGGAAGAGAGAGGCATCCCATGGGAAAGAATATGTAGAGAAGAGGCTTGGAAGAACAGGGAGAGGTGGAGAGGCCTAGTTAATTCCTAGACCCACAGTTGGTGGAACGGGAAAGGATATGTATGTATGTATATAAAAAATTGATTTACCAGTTTCAACAATAACAATAACGAATGTACAACAGACAATACCAATAATCCTGTCTGGACAACAATGCATCATCATTGTCTCCTACTGGTTGATTAGTGAACGAGTGACTCCACAGCCGAAATTATGTAAAAACCGAGGTTTTACAAACTCTCTGATAAATTTTGACGCATGAACTTCATGCATTTCGTGTAAACTTCATTTATGTGGGAAAGAAAATCTCAATACGCTGATAGTAATTATGTAATCGCAATTCGTCGTGGTGAAGTGGAGAAAATAGTAGAGACCCCATCTTTAAATATGGGCGTGACGTCATGCCTGACGTGTTCCAACGCTGCACTATGATTGGTTATTTCAAATTACAAATTTACAAAAATACAAATTTACAAAGATCATACAACTTTTGCCTATTAATAGGATGATTTTATATTCACAGTAAATAATTGTGGCAAGAGTAGATCCTCTGCAGTTGATAGACATTTTGACCTTTCTGTCATATCACTCCTTTTGAAATTATACTATCAGAATCTTTCTTGATAGATCCCATCTTTGAAAATCATTAACTTGTTGAACGGTTTCTCCAAGATCAGAAGCTCCAAGATCAACTGATTCACACCATCAGTTTCTTTCCATCATGAAATCCTTCATATCATTGATAGAAGTTATTTTCATACAGACTATCACCTCGTATAGCATAATACAGATTCATCATATTTAATGAATAGACAATTTAGTATATATTCTAGTTGATGATGACATCCTTTCGTCATTGGCTATCTTTGTTGTGTTTATTTACATATCAAGATTATCACTTATGCATTTCCCAAATGCTTGATTCCTTTTTGAAGCAGATTATTGCAACTCGTCCTCCCACTTAGTCTTTTTTTCCTTTCTAATTAATTTCTTAAGAATGCTTCAATATTCTATGCTATTTCTGTGGTTTGTTGTTGGAAAGGAAGAGTAGTTTATATAATCCCAAATTTAAAAATTATCCAAGGCTTCTTTGAACTTTGTGGTTTGTGATGTAGAGATGTAAAGAAGTATTTACACAGGGCCACTACAAATTGATGAAAAACCTGAAAGATATTTCAACTTTGAGCTATAAAACTGAGAATAGTATCAGCACAGCTGAAAAACAAATCGAAGAGTATGTACTGATAAAAGTCGCTGTGCTTATTTATAAAACTTGCTCAATGGTGTTATTTTATGTGAGCCACCGTTGATGGTTTTGACTATTTGCTGTTCAGTGCATTGAACTTCAATGTCTCCATTCAAAATTATTTTTTGTTGCTTTTTCCAGCTTTGAGAACTACTTTGAGAATCCCTGCAAAAGCAACAAGCCCTCCCCATCTCTGAAATAGAATTTAGCAAAAAGTTGAGTTAATCAGCTGTTAGTAATAGACATACCACACTTGAGTATAAATAAGTTTCTTTACCTAACTGTGATTTGCTTGACTTCTTTCTCCAGACAGCCCAAGCTTTTGAGGATTTTTAGTCCTTAATTTATCATTCTTTACTATTACAAATGAAGCAGAACATAAGGTCAGAATTTCTGATAGTAACGGAACATTTGAAAAAAATCCTTTTTTCTTTAATATTTGCTTAATTAATCAGAACTGAGAGGTGAAGGGGAATGAAGGCAAATTGAGTGAATCACAGGATAGAAAATCTCTTTTATACTCAAAACAATGTTTTTAGAAAACAGTGATATTTTACATTCACTTCAGGTACTCCTTTTGAATCATCTGTAAAGACAGATTCAGCATCAGGTAATGAAAAATTTCCATTTATTTACAATATTTTGAAGTTATGAAATAACAACTAATGAAAATTTATACTCAATAGTTGATTAGATTAACAAATGGAAAGAACTTTCACTTTAATTATATCAAAAGTCTTATGTTTTTTTGTTTTGTTTTTTCTTTCAAATTCTTCCTTTGCGTAATTCTTAGATGAATATCTCCACAATCCCTTCATGTGTGAAGATTTATTAGCAAATTTTCGGAAGTATTTTTGATCTTTTTTTCTCAAGCTATTACCACAAATGGAAATTATATGAATTCAATCAATAAATCTCTTGCTTGCTATATCACTGTCATTATTATAGCAATAATTTTCTTAAACAATTGTTTATTTTAATATTCCAATTCATTAAATCTTACTGTTTTATTCCTACTAGTGTTTTTCTTTATTAAACTTCCAGCCCACTGTACAATTTTTTTCTTCAATTTCCAAATATCAGAAATAGTAAGAAAGGTCGTACAATGAATAAAGAGAGAAAATTGTAAAAGTAGAAAAAAAACCCCACAAAAACAAGGAAAATTATGGAAAGTATGTTGTTTGGCTGACCACGCAACCTCAACTTAGTTCCTTTGATCACGAAATGCCAGGAGCCTTAGCTCCCATGACCCAAGGGCATTCTTAGGTCAACGGCCTTAGATCCTTCATAGGACACTTTAACTATGTTCATAAGGAATACCAAAGAAAGAAATATGAACAGATATGAAGGTTTGGAAATAGAAGAAAAAAATTATACAGTGGACTGGTAGTTTAATAAAGAAAGACATTAGTAGGAATAAAACATTAAGATTTAATGAATTGTATATTAAAGTAAACAGTTGTTTAAGAAAATTATTGTTGTAATAATGACAGTGATATAGCAAGCAAGAGATTTATTGATCGAATTCTTGTAATTTCCATTTTTTGAATTAGCTTGAGGAAGGAAGATCGAAAATACTTTTGAAAATTTGCTAATAAATGTATATACATGAAGGAGATATTGATCTATGAATTGTTTCACTTTATTTGTAGTTTAGTACTAAATCAGAAGTATATAAGTTTTATTATGTAGCAAGAAATTTTTGTAAAATTGTTCTTTGTAGTTTTTTCTTTCCTCGGACAATTGATATATTTTAATAGGAATACCTTGTAGCATAATCTTTTTTATCTTAAAAAAATGCAATGGCCTTATGGTGAAAATTTGTAATATAATAGGATTCTTAATAAATAACTATTGCAATTTGTGCAAGCACTTCAAATAGTGATAAAAAGTGATGCTCAAGATTAGACAAATAAATTGAGTCACCACAGAAATTTCTATTTATGAGGTGCTGAAAAATTTATGAGAGATTAATGTGAATTTTAATATCTCGAATTTTCAAAAACCATTCTTAGCCTCTGAAGTGTTAGGATCTGTCACCCTCTTGTCTATTTTACAAAGCTAATAAAACCTAGTAGTTCCTAATACTTCTTGGAGGAGCCTGTTTTCCACATATGCTTTGAAAGCTACATTAAACTTGAAGTGAAAACAAAATTGGCCGTGTTTTCACAGAAACAGTATTCTGAATTTTGTATTGGGATTTTTCAAATTTCAGATTGCTGTCCGGCTATATATATATATGTATAAATCTTCACTCCCACAAAATATTTAGGGAATCGTAGCTTCAAAGTATCCCACGGATCGTATTATTTTGGTTTCAGTTTGTAGTATAAGCTGACTGTTATATTTAGTTAACAGAGGATGATCATGATATTAAATTAAGAATATCATAATATTCTAGAACTGCAGCATTATCCTTTAATGAGTTTGTCCATAGATTTACATAATTTTTTACAGGTATCCTGAATCACATCCTCTCATTTCTAAGCATTCATATTTCTGAGAGACTAAAGAACACATATGAAAGATACCTTACTTTATCTTCATCATACCTTATTTTCTTTCAAAAATATGATGAAGCATATCTTCCAGATTGACATTCAAATTAGAAAAGGGGTTATAGTCACTACACATGACTATGCATTCTCTCTGTTAACTTGCTTATCACATGAACATTTTTTCACGGTGATATTTCACAGAAGAGATAAAAAAATTAATTCAATTTTATCATAGCTAGTAGATTTTATTGATATTTTAATTAATGGGAATCAGTTTATGGATATTCAGATATTAAGAATAAAATAAATAAGTTTGTTAGTCTGATTGGAATCAAAACTAATAATAAAATATTGTTTAAATATCCTTTTAGAAATTTCACAGTCAGGAGATTTATCGGAAACTACAAAAAGTAGTCATCGTTGGTCCTTTAGTTCAAATAAGACTGCTGATTGGAATACAAGAAGCTTTCGCCATAAGACAATGAATGGAATGCTGTCATCATCAATTGACTTACTGAATACCTGTCTTTTACAAGGTGATTTATCTAAAGCCAGTCAAGTTATTCAGGTATAAACAAAATTTCATTTGCTTTTATTAACCTCAGTATGAATTCTGTGGTAATTTAAGTTGCTTGCTTTAAAACTTCCTTTGTAAAATACATTAAAGAATATAATCTGTTAAGTGATTTCTTTTAAAATACACTCCCAATTCAGTAAGCATCTATTTGTTTTTTTTTAATTAAATAGTAGTTTTTAAAATCAATTGTAGTATTTTAAATAATTACTTATTAGACCAAAAGCTTTTACATTTTTGATTTTAACTTTGTTATGGTGTTGTGATATTATCAGAACACTACAATAAAGTAGTGAAGTTTTAGTAAAATCTATATATATCAGCTAGAAAGTAAATACGAAAACTTACCATATCCTCTCCATAGCTGAAGTTTTCAGTTTGTTATAGCTTTAATAATTGATAGACTTTTGAAAATTAGCATTAGAGGTGATTCTGTTTATATTTATGTAAAGAGCAGACATCGAGATATTTAGGTCATGCATAGATCAGTAATGTATTAATTACAATATAAGCACGTTTATTGATGGCTTGAGGAAGTGAATCTCTGTAAGAAGAAGTATGTACAGTCGGACCTCTATTTTGCGAACTTTTCTTTGGAACCAAGAACATTTTGCTAATTTCTTTGTAAAATAACCTCCAAATAGCGAAGTGCATTTTCTATTTAACGAACTTTTTCGTGGTATCTATTTTTTTTTTCTCCTTGAAATGTTTTTATTATCAACATTCCCTTAGAGAAAATGAAAGAAGTTTGGATACAGCTGAGGGAAAAAAGAAGAAATTAATGATGATGTACTGATTGATGATTATCTTTCACTTGATTTTGAAGTTGAGACCTCGGAAACATTAACTGAATCGGATATTTTGGACAGTGTGAAAAATAAAAACAATACAGCTATGAATTGCGATGAAGATGAAGATGATCAAAATGGAAATGATCATGATGCAGAAATAAAAAAACCTTCGTATAATGCTAAAATCATTTGAAACAATCCGACACGGATTACAATTTGAAGAAAATAGAGAAGGGGTTTTTAGTGCATTGCAAAGATGCGAGACGTACTATGAGCAAAAACACTTTTTCAAAAAAAAAGAAAAAAAAACTCAGACAAATTTAACTGATTTTATTAGTAAAATTTAAGTACGCATGTCGTAATTTATGCTTTATGTCATTAAAATTATACCCTTTTTAATAATATTCATTGTTTATGTATTGTAAATCTGTTTTATGTAGTTTAAAGTAATTTTAAAAGAATTTTCGAATATAAAGATGTTCGAATTTTCTATCTAAGGAACTTTTTTTCGGGATTTAGCGACTTCGGTAAATAGAGGTCCGACTGTATTTCCAGTTCCATGTTTTTGCAGTCCAACACAAATCATATTGGCAGTATTGAGTGCATCCTTTAGTTAGAATCACGCCATTAGTATTTTGAATTTTTTACAGTATAATGTGATGATGGATGTAAGTGATTGTTTAACAAAGAATGTAACATAATTAACATTCATTTATTCAGATGTAGAGATTCAAAGGGGATAAAGAAGTGCATTTTAGACAATATAAATGTGGTACAAAGTTTTGTAAATCTTGTATTATAGATATGTTAAAACTAAAGACATCATGTAAGGTATGATGTCTTTGATTGTATTAAGGGCAGTCAAATGAAAACGTATTAGCACGCATCGAAGTCAAGGCTGGCATGTATTTGGTAACATTGTTTACTGACAATAATGACATCTGCTGTGAATCAGGGCAGTAGAATCATAACTAACTTTGAGCGCTATTTGTTTGTTTATTGCATTGGAAGTAAGGTTAGCGATATGTATATTCATCCATTATTGGAAACAGAGGCGAGTAAAGAAGAACAAAGAGATGTGGTTTGTTTTTTGACTACCGAGGGTGTTGGTGGACGAGAAATTCATCATTGCATGTCTGTTGTGTATGGCGAACACTACATGTCATGTTCAATGTGCTGGAGTGTCAAAAGAGATTCCAAGAGGGAGTGTTTCACTGCAAAACAATCTGTGCCCAAGACAAGCCCATCACATCATTACTCCTGAAGTTATTAAGTGGGTGAATGATGATCTTATCCGTGAAAACCGATGCATCACAGAGGAAGAAATTCGTGTTTTATTGGGGTTAAGCCATGGTTCCAAACATGGCTTTATCAAATATCACCTGCAGTATCAAAAAATTTGCACACAGTGGATGCCACATCAACAGATGGATGAACAAAAGACTGAGAGAATGACACTATCTTTGTGTTGCCTACAGTGGTACTATGAGGAAGAGTATGTGTTTCTGTCTCGTATCGTCACAAGGGACGAAACACGGTGCCATCGCTTGTACCCAATAGCAAAGCCAACAATGGAGACATGTGAATTCTCCCCCACTGTAAAAGTTCAAAGCCATACACACAAGTTCCGAGAAATTCATGGTGATATTCTTCTTTGACTGCAAAGGCCCGCTACTTGTTTATTTTGTTGAACATGGAACCACAATCAATGCAAATCGCTATGAAGACGTTTTGCAGAATCTGAGGTGTGCCATAAAGTTGAAATGCCCTGGAATGCTGTCAAACGGCATTATCCTTCTCCATGATAACACATGCTCCCATACTACAAGACAGAAGTAGTATTTTATTACATACTTGTATTTTATTAGCTGTAACAAGCATCCTCTTCTCCTGAATGATTTGCCTTAAGATTTTAAGGACCATAATTGCCAATTGACAATTAATCATTGTCTACACTTTAAAGACCCGTATATAATCATAAATAGTCATCACATTTCCCAATTTCGTTGCTGCCAATCCCTTACCCATCACATGGCTGCCTTTATGAAACTTGCGACATAATCCAGTTCAGAGCATTTACTTCTATGGGACTGGTGAGCAAAACTGTTAATTTCCCTTCCCACATTCAGGTTGTTCATTTTGTACTGTTCTAAGTGTTTGTCATCTGTATGAAAATGAAATATGCATAGTATTTTGAAACTAGGATGTTTCACTCTGCTTTCCTCTTTTTATCAAGTAAGTGTGTTATACTCATTGGTTTCCTTTATTTCAACAATGCCTGTTAAGCCTTTTTATTCTTTGTTAATTTACTTAGTATGATTTCTTTATTTATCTATTTCTAATTGATTTCCTTTTATGCTTAATTCTGATAAATGCTTATATTCAGGTGCGAATATATGGTCAAGTTCTTCATTTTTCCAGCATTATTTGTTTTCCCATCTTCATTTTTCCATCTCATAAAAATTGAGAAGACTGGAATAATATATTCAAGGAAATGAGTTAATGTTAGCAGTTTGTTGGTTTTTTAGTTTTTTTTTGTTTTTTTTTCATTCTTTGCTTGTTGTTTTGTTTTTATTTCAATTAAGCCTGATGTTTTAAACTGCTAATAAAATTAAGCAGTGACTTAAAATAAAAATCACAAAATATTAGGTCCAAAATAAAATTTTGTTCCATCTAAGATAATTTGACTGTCTTTACTTCAGCTAATTAATTTTTTCAGAACTTGCTGTTATTAATTTAATTTCCTTTCATTATATTTTATTGCAGATCTTTGGAATGGAAAAGAGTGAAACAGCTCTTGAAATCCAGTTTGCTCAGAACTTTCAGAATGTCGTTAAACAACTTCTGGTGCTGAAAGCTAATATGCTTCCATTGATGAGTGCAATACCTCTGTCAAGATCAACTTCACATAACTTAGGCCACTTAAATCCCATGACCAACTTGAGTCAGATTGCACTAACAGCAGCAGCAGGGGTTAATGCTACATCAGAAATAACATTAGTGGATGAACTGTTAAGTGGTCATTCTGTGCCAAATGTTCCAGAATATACTTTGCTTCAGAAAATACAATTATCATCTGACATGAAAAACATTCTCAATTGTTTTAATCCCCAGGCACTTATATTTATTGATCTTAGCTGTACAATTCCAACCCAAACTGAAACCTGTCTTAGTTTCTTATCAAGTGCCGAGCAACGCATAATTGGATCAGACGAACAGAATGCTAGATCAAAAAGAATTTTATTTGGTGAATTAGATTTAACAGGGTTATTCAGCTTTGTAGAGCAGATTACTAAATATTTGGAGGAAGTATCCAATTTAAGAAGACAAACTTTCTCCCCTTTCATCCTTTCGTCTAAAAGATATGGCAGCATTTGTCGATTGCTGCTCCAAGGTACAAAAGATTTGCATGGAAAAGAATTTTCAGAGCAGTTATGTGATGCAGAATGTTTGCAAGGTTCCATAAATAAATTTCTAACAATTTTAACAAAAGCGCAGCTTCAGAGTCAAGATATCATTGAAGACGATAGTTCCAAATTTAAGGATGGAATGTCTTCTCTGCAAAATATTGTAGACTTTTGTTCATCTAAATTGAAGTCTCATTTTAGTAAAAGCTGCTTAGGATCCAGTGATATGGAAAAATTTATTCCTGATTACTTAAAGACTTTCACCAGTTACATAAAAGAATTAGGAAGTTTGTTATCAAAATATGATTTTTCAAAAGAAGGTTAGTAACAAATTATAGAATTCGGCATTAATTCATCTAAAAGTACATGAAAATTAAATTTTATTACATGTTCAGTGAAGACCTATTTGCATTAAAAAAAAAGTAATATAAAAAATTCACCACTCATAAATATCTATTTCTTTCTAAAGGTCAGTTTTCACAAATTTTATAGTTATTTTAGAGAATGAGGAAAATGATCTTCTACATTCAAATTTCATACATGTATAACTTATATTTTATAATAAGAGTTCAAAATTATCATGTTATATATAATAAAATATCATGTTATATGTAATAAAATAGGTTAAATTTTGAAAGACTTAATAATTTTAGAGTTAACAAATAAAACTGGAAACACAGATAAGTTAAAAAATATTTATAAAGATAAAATTACATGAATGTTTCAAAAGGCAAAATCTATCATTAAACAAACAAAAAAAATATTGTTTTTAAAAATTAAAATATTCATGTCATTATAATTTCATCATCATAAATATTTTGTTTCCATTTTTATTTATATTTAGTTCTCACCCAAGTTTCCCATGTTAAAAATGCATCTTAAAATTAATAATTTTATTTTAAACATGCATAAGCATAATAATTGATGAAAGATTATTCCATTTATGTATTCACAAACATATTTAATTTTAAGATATTAAAACAATAAAAAATTTACAAATTTATGGTTGATGAATTTGCAGTTACTTCTAAATCAGTGACAGGAAAAATTAAAAACGAAACAAAATTTAAGCTATTTTCATAAGTTGTTTTTTTTTTCCCTGACTAAATTAATGAAGTTTTAATTTTATTATAGTTCCATCAAGTTCACTTGGTTATTTAACAGTTATAGATGAAGGATTGATTACATCATTGGGGAAATTAATTTTGGAAAAAGGAGTCAATCCTAAACAACTTGAAGAATTTGCTTTGAGAATGAATTTGGATTTAATGCACATCATAATTCAGTGTTGTTGTAATCAGTTACCTTGTAACTTGTATCTGCCTAAACATGATTCTGGTAAGTTTGTTTCTTTCTGCATTATTTGCTAGATCTTTTGTATTTCTTAGTGATTAGTAAATGAAGAAGAAATAACATATCTTAAACTTGATTTCAGAATAAACGAAAGATGAAATTAAATCGGTGAAAATAAATTAAAGATTGGTTGATTTAAATGTAACATTAAAGAAAAAGTTTAATGTAATGATAAAAATATTATAATTTGTGAGAGATTCAATGTAGAATAGCATTCTTCATAATTTTCTCCAAAATCAAATCTGAGATCCAGTTAGCTATCTTGTTTCTGCACTACACTTAACCATTGTGTAATGAAACTTTAGCCCCTCGATACCCCACCCTCCTGCCTATCTGGCTGTACTGAAGTACCAGAAAAACAGAGACAGTCATTCTATTTGCATTACATGCCACTGCATTAAATGATATCTACTGCAATTGAAGTACATATAAAGGCGGATATCTCTGCAATCCGTTATAATATAATTCACTTTGATGTATTACAAATTACGATTTAAGCAGTTTTGAATGAGGCATGATAGTAGGTGCCAGAGAGATTGGCCATCTCCGAAAGCAACATAAAATTTGGATATGTAACATCCAGCATGTGATAGCACTGCTGCCGACAAAAAACTCTGGACAATCATGGACAGCATGGTCTGGCATGTATTGTAGCAGCGACCAGTATGCGACATTGCAGCAGATAATTAGAATAATTCAATGCTGGCACCACATAAATCAATATTCAGACAGTACAATGCTCTTTCTTCTATGGAGTACAGGAGCTAATGGTCCCCTAGGGTCCCATTGCTTATCTGACAGCACAGGATTCTGTGCCTCACCGGCACTTATTATCACTGCCACTGGATGAAAGACAACTGGAAACGTTAAGCCTGTTCTAATGAGTCTTAAGTTCCAGCTGTTTCGGGCAGAAGAACAATTGCAGGTGTGGAGAAAACCCCATGAGGCAGTGGATCCAACATGCCAACAAAGGACACTCAGTGCAGCTGTGGCTCGGTTATGGTGTGGGGGTTTTTCAGCTGACACACATTAGGACCTCTGATACATCTGCAGGCATCACTGACTGGCAGACGCTACAATATCCATCTTTGCAGATCATTTGCTCTCGTTCGTGTCATGCATTCACACAGACGGGTATGGGTTCTTTCAGCAGGACAAATGCACTTCTGCACAGGTCTGCAGTCACCAAACGCTTATGACTGAATAAGCATTACTCTGAGTTTGCCATCATGAACTGGCCTAGTAGATCGCCAGATTGGAACCTAATAGATATCTGTGGGATGCAGTTTACCATACCATCACTGTCAGAATTCCACAGTGGCGAATATTAGAGAACTGTTATAGAGGAGGGATAGTGTATGCTATCTACATAGTATTTGAGAGAGGTATTATTTATTATTTATTTACCGATATTTATATAAATACACACATACACGAGGGTAACTTCATAAGTCATGGAACCAATTATTTTTTGGGGGGGGGGCGAAAATTTGCTGCAGTGAAGAACTTTCAAAATATACATATTAAAGGATAAATATACTTTACCAATTAATGTTAGAAAGATCAGTTATGTGAAGCTTTTTAGGTAAGGGAAGGAAGAAAGAATAATTGTAACTTACTGTTGCATATTTCTTTATTCCTTCACCTAAGAATTAGTAATGTTGAATACAGATTTTTACACATACATAAAATCTTAAGAACTTTCAAAGTTTTCTTATTAGTAGTAACTTATTATTCAAAGAAATAACCATTATCTTCGCAGTGGATGTTTTTTTTTTTTTTTTCGAAACTTGTGCTTTCATGAAGATTCTGGATGTTGCCACTTAGTGGACTGACTGTTTCAGGTATAATCATATGCCCTGGCCCAAGTTTAAATGAAGGCAGTGATCCTATTCGACATATTGTCTCCTTCATGTTCATATCGTTCCAGATTCACACGACATGTTTCATAACTTGTCCACTTTTGCACTTCATTCAGTTTATGTGGCACCAATTTTGCGCATGTGCAGATTTTGTCTTAAGCCTCTGTGCACAGTTTCCTGCTCAATGCCAGTATATCTTAAACTCCTTCAGAGACCATTATCTTCTTTCCTGCATTGATCGATCAGGGCATGAGCAACATCGGCATGCACAGTCATAGGGCATCCTGTACATGACATGTCTCCACTTGTTTCTCTTCCATGTTGGATTGCTTCTACCCATCTTTCTATAGTTCTGGTGGTAGAGCATGTAAAAAAAAAAAAAAAAAATCAATAGATATTTGGAAAGATATTTGCTGTTTGTAGGTCCTCAATACATTTCAAAATTAAAAACTTGAGTATGAAACAATGTTAAGATTATCAACTGTTTGATAATAACTCACCTCAATCTGTTATTTGAGATCCAAGTTGAGGTGAATGCTTATTGGAGAAAGTAAAATTTTAAAATTTTCTTTAAAAAACTTAAGAACTCCTGTAGATAGCATAAATAAAAAAAAAAAAAATCCATGGGAATAAACAAGTAAAGCACTTTTTTGATTACTTAAATTTTGCTGTGTACAGTTCTGGTTTAATTTTCATAGTTAATATTGTTGGGAAAGCCATGAAAACTTTGAGATGTAGAAAAGAGTTTTGTTTTTTGTAATTATCAAAAAGAAAAAAAAAAGTACTAATCTTTATTAGGGGTTGTTAATGAATTACATTAAGGGGGGGAGGGGGTTCAAGCTTTGCTTATTTTTGCTGACAAGGGGAGATCAGAGCAGTTACGTAAGACAGACAAGTATGCATCGGATAGTGCATGCTAAGCAAGATAGACTTTTTCCTCACAAGTCAGTATTCCATGTGTATTTTTAAATTGAATTTGTTACATTTTAATTTAGGAGTGAATATCATGTAATTTTGACTATTTTAATTTATTGTTGAGTGGTATTTACTGTTAATGATTTGGCAAAACTTGCATAAGCATGAGGGGGGGGGGGGATCGACAATGACTAAAAAGGTGCTTATGTAATACTTGAACTGCCCCCTTATGTATATTGGGAAGTAAATTAAAAGAATTGTCAGACTATTCTAAATTATTTGTGATTTATTGTTTATTTTTAATATTCCAGAAAATAACAAACTAAATACAAATTTCTAATGTAACTAATTTAAAGTTTCTTAACTTTATTTAATTTATTTTACATATAGGTAAATATGTTTTGAATTGCAGTAAAGAAATTACAAATGAAGTGGAAGATCCTGAAGTTTTTGTTAGAGAACTCTTAACAGAAATTTTAAATCTTTTTCAAGGTAATGCAATTTAAATATTCACTTAATTAGAACTGAATTTTGACTCTGGTTTTTAAATAATTTCATTAAATGAAATTAAGAATATGATATCTGTACTTACAATGCACTAGATTATCATTTCCTGATTGAAGCAATAGTTCAGCATTAACTTATTTAAAGTTTCTATTAACAAATAAGTCATTCTATGCAGTTAGGCTTAGAAAAGAATGTCTAATTGCTAGTGAATTGTTCTAAAATAGAAAGTTGAAACATTATTTAATGGTTAATCAGAGGTACAATTTTTGTAATCAAACAGCAATTCCATTGTTAATTGTGGACTTTACCACAACACATTTAGTTCTCATTTTAATTTGTTCTTCATATTTTATCTTTATAATTCAGCAATTATTCATCATTGAAAATCAAACATTGCATTCTTCCCTAATTTCTAAGAACCTTGCAACGAATTTAAGAAATGAATAATGAATCAACTGTCTAAATCTCATCCTGACCTATTCTACTTAACAGTTGTGTAGCTAGGCATTCTTTGGCATCTAGTGTGAGGGATCAAAAATCATCTCAGGATATGATGTGGGGGAAAAAATAAGTCTTCTTTTAGCCAAAGAAGAATGAAAAAATACAGGTAGTGTGGAATTTTTTGCTGGCAATCTTAACTATGCTACTACTACCCATTCCTGGCCATTTTTGTGCAAATTAGGTTCAGAGGTCAATGTGAGTGATGTCGGAAGCACATTTGTAACTACATTATTATTGATCATAATTTTAATCATAAAAATAAAATGATCCCTTACATTTTCCTTTTATTTTTTGATGTAGTAATTACTTTTACATTAATAGGCCTTTGAACATTTGAAAAAACATAGATCCGACTGATGAGACCTTAACAGGCTTACAGAATCTGTCCCAGGATGTAAAAGCTTCCTGTTTTACAAAACACTGATTTTTACTATTAAAAAGTAATTACATTTAAATGTATTCTATGATAGTAGTTAATAGGGTAGGTTTATTTCTTTGAATAGACTGTTTATGAAGAAAGTCTGGAATTATTAATAGAAGTATACCATATTTACTCGCATAATTTCCCCCATCGCGTATTTTCCCCACCCCCGTTTTTGTGGATTACAAAATTCAATTTTTATTTTTATCGCATAATTTCCCCACCTCTACTTCAACGCGTTTCCAACATGACCTTGACTGGCGGTCAACTCACGACGACGCGACAATGTACCGTTACTATCGCATTTCTCTATCCCACGCTACTTTAGGGGAAGATTCCACCCCTACCCCAGTCAGTACAAGAGCAGACTCCTTCTGAATCAGTACAACAATTTCGAGTGTTTTGTGAAAACGTGAAGTTCGCGAATAAAGTTAAGTTCTCTATTAGCAGGCAGCTGATGCTGACGTCATGCAGTGAGCAGCTATAAAGATGGTGAGTTACGAAATTACGTCACAGTTGCACACACTTCCGTGCATGCCTATTGCTTGAAGAAAAAACAAATGTTGAGATGTGATTTCTTATATTTTAAATGTTGCGTGTTAATAAAATTGTTGTTAATTACATTTCTTGCTTTAAAAATCAATATTTAACATGGTTTTCCTTACACTTTCACCATATTTTTTTTCCTCAAATTGAAAAACATCGCATAATTTCCCCACCCCCCTTTTTTTTGTCAAAATATTGATGAAAAAAAAGGGGAAATTATGTGAGTAAATACGGTATAAGTGTTTATTTTGTAATTGCCATTTATGTAGTGAAAGGTTGTTAAAATGAACATAATAAGTTATAAATTTAATAAAACCTTGTTTTACATTTCAGTGCATGCTGGAGAAGATATTACCATAGTGACAGAGAAAAAATTAAAAGATATTATTTCTCAACCTGAAGTATCTGCTTTATTTGAAAAAACAAACAGACTTGCTGAAATTGATCTTTTAAAGTTAGACAGCCAAGAGAAATGCTTAAGCTTCTTAATTAATGTGTCTAATTTACTTGTCTTGCATTCAGAGCTTAATCAGGTAAGTGAGGACTGTTTCTGTTTTTATCTATGACTTCTTACTAATTTGCCATTATGTTGTAGCTCATGAATTCTTCACATTTTACAGTATTTAAAGATAAGAATCACACAGAAGACATCTTTTGTTGCCACTGACATTCTCCATCATTAATTTACCATTTATTTGTATTTTACATTTATCAATTGAATTTTTATATATTTTTTTTTTTTTCATTTTTGCACTGACATTTTCAGAAAAATTTTCAAATTTTTTTGTCACTAATAAGTGTTTCCCTGTCTTTCATTAAATCACTCAACATTTACAAATAGAAAATTCTTTATGTAGACAAAACCTATAGGTCAGTTCTAAAAAGGATCTTTTATAAGATTAGCTTCTAAAATATCCACCATCAGTGATGTGAAGATTTAAAGTGTACGACAGTTAAAAACGTTTAAAATGATCAAAAAACACACTGAACATTGCAAATAATGTTAATGTAAACTTTATGTGAAAGGAAATTGTTGTTGTTAAATACATTTGTTAACAGTGAAGATGTTTTGAAGTAGTAGCCGGATGAAGGGGAATAATAAAAGCCTGCGAAAAATACAGCATTGAAGATATGGAGTATTTATGAAGTTTTTTCAAGATAAAATATAAGTAAGAATTTCTCAATAATTTCATAATAGGAATGAAAGAGAAAATTTGTCTTTGTAAGAGTTATATTTTTTGTGTAGTAAATATACTTGTATCAGTCTTTTTCTAATTACACCTGAAAATAACTGAATCGTAGCGTTGGCAATTGACATCCTATTCTGGAAAGAACGATGTCCTGCAGTGCATCACCTTGTCTCAAAATGCAAATATAGAGTCATCATCTGGATGATTTGCATTATTTTAAAAGCAAAAAGCTTCTCTGGTAGGACAGTAATCCAGAACTGTAGTCTACTATGAAAAGGAGTTAGAGGGAAACATTGTAATAAATAAGGCATAAGGAAGTGCTACTTCAGCTAGTTTTTAGGCTGTTGTAATACTGACATTACAAGGTGATCCTTGTCTTTGCAGAAAAATGATGCTGTGCATACCTTCATGTTATTATGTTGGTAGTATGATCAAATCTCGTACGTCTGTATGGCCAGTTTATGCTTATTACTTTGATTGTCCAGTAAATTTCATTAAAGTCAACTATAATCATTTTTAATTGTTTGTATCTCAAATTTGGCAAAAAAAATATTCATGATTTAGCATGAACTAAATACTACTGATGTACAGATACAACACCCTATAATTCGAAAACCTCAATAAAAAACATTGTAACTCAATTTCAGCAATTTCAGGAACATCAAAATAAGTTTAAATATCTATGAAAAATAAGAATTTAAAATAACAAAACAAGACTCCCTAAGTATGTTCACAGTATGCAACTACTACAAGGCATATGGTAACCATTGGATATTCAAGGTTATCAGGGATATCGTCTGAAAAACATTGTAACTCAAATATGATGTTTTTTGAGTTACAATGTTTTTCATTGAGGGTATCGAATTGTTGTTGTAATTATTGTTTGAAATTATTTGCAATTTGTGTTTTACAATTGTGCTTAATATAGGCATACCCAGGATTTTGGAATGGAAGGGGTTATGATGGTCATAGTCATTCAACCAAAAAAAAACGTAGTGTTCTTTATCAGGGGGGGGAGGGGGTTACAGACTTATTAATCAACTTTCCAACCATAAAACAAGTCCAAAATCCTATATTTATTTTTGGATGGAGTGGGGTGGGGAGGTTGATCCCTACCAATCCCCAGCCCCTTCGGTACACCAATGGTGGTTAATCAACTTGCCAAATCAGTTGGAACATTCCTTGCAGTTGCAAAGATCTCCCCAAACTTCATTCTTTTTTTTTTTGTGAAAAACAATGTTTTAATTATCTGGATAAGATTTTAATCTTGTGATATTTCCAATTGATGTGTGATAATGATGATAAAATACTTTACGAAATTTAAAGTATTTCTGTGCAGAAATACTGTTAAACTAATTCAATCTATCAGCCTGCATACAAACATAAACAGTCCAAAGCTCTCACCTCAATAAGACGAGGTTTCTTCAGTGCTTGTGTGCAGGCTGATATCCACACTCATACGTTTCAGCACACATAAAAAAATACTTAAGTAATTATATCTAACATAAATTAATTGATTTGGAGGAACTCTTGCAGTTTGCCTTAGGTGAAATTAATATAATAAACTAAAATATAAATAAGAATCTTCAAAAAGTTAGTTTGGCATTATTATGTTTATAAAAATTAAATTTTTATTATATAAAACAAAAAGTATTTTTAATCCAATTTTTCACTTTTATTATTCTTTTCTTAAATTTCTTCTTTTAAATATTATATTTATCTTTCAGTTGTATCTCTCTGTTTGTTTTTCTTAAAAAAGAACTAATGATTTATGCTATAAAAAAAAAGTAATAGCTTTGAATGTACTACTGACTGACACTATGATTTTCTTCCATGCATTTTATCTATCAAGTTAAACCATTTTAAAACTTAATACTCAGTAATTCTTAGTTATTAAAATCTAAGAAGTTCAAATATAAATCCAGTTGTTTATTTTTTTACAGGAAACATATGAAATTGTAAATGGGCCACAGTGTATATTAACAAGTCATTTTAAAAAAATAATGAAATCTCAGGCTATATCTTATTGTATTGGCCAGCTTGGTAATATTAGGTAAGAATTAATTTATCATATATTAAAAATTCTATCAATTCATAATATGCACAGCTAATCCACACAAAGGGTACATTGTAGATCCAAACCAGTGGGTTGTTCTGAAATTGGACAGTGATCCTGATATGAACAAACAAAATATAATGAAATACAGTTGTATATAATAGAAGTAAAATCTTACCAAGGAACATGTTGCAAACTTACTTAATTTTGGAACAGATGATTGCTTGGTATGTGAAATAAAGGATCTAATTTTTTTTTTTTTTTTTAAAAGTTGATAATACAATAAATTGAATTATCAACTTAATAAATTCACACGTAAGGGTACAGAGTTCTGTAGTACGAGGTTTCACAGGATACTGAAAAATCCTATCTTCTCTTCGGATGCTGTAGAATAATCTTCATTGACGAAAAGCACTGACCTTCTGAATAAACAACTAGATGAATAGATAAATCAATAAATCATTAACAACTTCATGAATAAAATATAAGAGTTCAGTGTTCATTTTATGTCTCGATATCTTCAAGGCATAATAAAATTATATTTATCAAAAGACTTCAGCATACAGTTTATCAATTCACACAATTTAATTCAGTTCTTTTAGTAAAATCATCTTCGTTAATAATTAATTATCGGTTCATTATTTCACAATTTAATTCAATACTTATTGGAAAAGTTATCTTTAGCAATTCGGAATTTCATGATGCAATTTAAGAATCAAGTCTATTTTTAATTTCCTTTAATTATTCTCAAAATAATGAACAGGTTCATTTAATAATCTTTAAATGGCATCACCTTATGTGATTAAAATATCTTTACTAGCTTCATTAATTTAATGGCTCTATTTAAATCTTAACACCGTATGTGACTTAAATATATTAAATTGTTCATTTAATATTAATGGTTTTTTATTTAAGTCACCGTATGTGACTTGAAAAATTTTCGCTTTCATCGGAAGAGTTCGTTTGAAAAACTTTAAAATTATTTTTATTTTCTTCGCTTCCTTTGGTGCAAATGACTGTCTGCAAAGTAATTAAATTCCAATACTTACAGTTCTCCGAACTGGATCTGGAAATCAGCTGTTGCATCTTCAAACGATCCACTTCTATTTCGGTTTGTTCGGAATAGGCTTAGCGATTTTCTGTATTTTATTTTCTTCACAATTAGGCCCTCTTCTCCCAATTTATCCTGCGGTTTGTTTTAATTATATTTGGCACTTCGGTTGAATTTGCTCCGTTGCTTTAAAACATTTCTTGTCTCATTTGTTTTTCCTGTTCTAACGGAGTCCGGCCTCAATGCTAGGATTCAACCTCATTCTGCGGGGAGCTCTCATCAAACTCCGTGATCAAAGAAGATCGCTTCGTTTCTGCCTCAATGTGATTCTCTCGAGAGCGAGATTCTCGTGGGGTTTTTGTTTTGTTTACGTTTCTCCTTTGACGTAATATTTGAAACTTTAAACTTTTCAATTGAAATTCACAATTGAAGCTTTGCGTTTGATTTGATTTTGAGGAATAAAAAAATTTTCCTTTAGTTTATTCCGCTTCAGTATGCAATAGTTATTGAATACTAGTGATATTGATCAGACCATTTAGCTCGAAAGATTGGATTGCTGTTTAACATAATATCATTTCTCAAACATTTAATCCTGCAACCCCCCAAAACATAAAAAAATAAAATTGACACTTCAAGAACCCTCTACAAAAACTTAATATTTTGCTAATGCAAAAATTAATATTGTGCACATGGCCGCACTAATGTACAGGCAGAAAATCTTATTGGGTAAGTAAGGATGTCTACTGTTTTACTTCAACAACAGGTTAGCTAAACAGTTTGAACTTGCCACGACTACCTAAACAAGCGACGTAGTGGCTTCATTTTCATAAAACCTTTTCCTGGCCAAATGTTTCTTTAAATCACTCGGGCGAATATTTCCTGGTGTTATCATGCCATTGAGCCCAAATCTTTCTGCCAGCAATTTCCTGTTTTTTCTGCATTTAAAGAAATACTTGGCCAGAACAAGGTTTCATGAAAACAAAGAGATGAAAAATGAAGTCACTATGTGGTCGCATGCACAGATGGCGGACTTCTATGGAATTAGAGTACAGAAACTTGTACTCAAGTTTTTGACAGTGATGGCAATTATATTGAGAAACACCTAATGGTATGGGTTAAAGAAATTTCATCACTTAATTTTGTTAATAAATATTTTTCAACAATTTTACAGTTTGTATCCTTACTTTCTACATGTTCCTTTTATTTTTTTCACATGATGCAGTAGTGTTGATCATCCAATTTCTTGATCCTGATTAATTCTAAAAATTATTAGTCATTTTATCTCTGCTTCATATCATTTTTATTTTATTCGACAATTCCAAAATAATTTGGATGAACATTTATTCGTCAGTCTCTTATTAAATTAAAGGAGTAAAGAAGCAAACCTTACAATAATTTCTTTAACCTCATCATTAATTTTTACTTTAATAATATATTTATTATATTGTACTCTATTCTAGTTTCTCTTTTGTTTTAGCATATTTGAATTGCATTGTATGATATTGGGAAAACATGTTTCTGGATTAAATTTTCCTCAAGAAAGTAACAAATCCCAAGATCTAAAGAAATTCTTTGAACTAATTGTTCCTTTTCCTAAAGCAATTTTTGTTCTCCATGAAATGTTCTTGGATTCTCCTAAATTAGAGGTAATTGAATTTCATCTATTTTACAGCAGTTTTTAATTTCTGAGTTTAATTTTATTAAAAAATTATTATCTAGATAATATTGATGTTCTTATTAATTATTTAATATATTTAGAAAAATCAAACATTTTGTTTTCCCATGCTTTTTCCAATTACTAATACTGCTTTATCAGACTTTTTTGTACATTTTTCTAGTGTTGATCTTCAGAAGAAAAAAGTAAATGATAATTGTTAATTCTTGTCATTCATACTTTGTTCTTTTTTTCTTATTTGCTTTTCTAATTTCTTTTCTTTTTCATTATATCACCAAAAGATAAATACATTGAAGTACTTTTCAGAAAATACTTCAGATGTAAACTTAAGCTGGAATATTTTGAAAGAGTTATGGAAAAATATATCAATTTAAAATAATAAAGTTATTGTTTTTTTGCAAAAGGATTCTATATTTAAATGTATCCAGAAGAATTTCTACAGGCTTCAACTGCCAAAAGCCTGTTATCTCCATAATTACATTTAGTTATTTCTCTACGAACAGGTATATGAGCATCAAATGAACCAGCAACAGATGATTTTATATTATAATCTAATTTCAAGTAATCATGCTTCAGTCTTGATATCTAGTTGTGTGGAGGGCAACAAGTTGCATCTTGTGTAATAACTAGGGCTCGGATTTTAATGACCTAAAAATGTTTAAAAAATGACCTATAAAATGACTGCAAATATCCCAAAAAATGACCCGAAAACTTAAAAAAATGATCTAAAAATTTGAATGAAACTGACATAATTTCATCACAAAAAAATGCAAACAGACTACGTCATTGTATATTGAAATGATCTTAATAGGTACCTAATATAATTATTATTTGACAAATACGAATTATTTGCACACAAATACTGGTTATTATTTCAGTCTATTGTTTGGCACACAAAGTTCCAAGAAATTCCAAGAAATAAGGGTTGAACTAAGTTGTGAAGATTATCATCTTTGTATTCATCCTCACATTCAGTTCCGTTAATATCCAGTACCATATGCAAAAAATGCATCATAAACCATTAAGAATGTGAGAAAATGACTCAAAATATATAAAATATTCTAATAAATTCCATAAAATGACTTAATAATGACGTGAAAAGCGAGAAAATAACAAAATAAAATACGTAGAAAAATGATGAAAAAATGACTTAATAATTAAGCATTTCTGTAATATGGGGGCCATGAACAGGATTTGTATATAAGTTAGCAATGTCTGTGGTGAACCATTTAAAAGATATGTCATCAGAATCATAGCCCTGGTAATAACATACCAGTAGTAACAGAAAGAGGATGACAGTTGTTAAATGCAGCACTAATGTGAATAAAAAGTACTGAATATGTATCTGTTGTATCAACTAGATGAATGTGATATGCCTAACAAACTGAATACACACCTCTTCAAGGTAACTATTTGTGATATCGTTGTGCTTATAAAACTGTAGAAAATAATTTTTTATTTATTCTGTTAATATACTGTTGAAGATAACATGGGCCAACACTGTTGTTTATTAATGAAACAGTTGGTGTATATTATAGTCAGCCCCCTAATAACCTTATAATTTAGAAAGGTTTTGAATAACTTGCAGTGACACAAGTTTCTTTAACAGGCTAGTATTTCAAGTTATAAATAATGTGCAGAGGGTTTTGGAAAAGGACCATCAAACAAAAGATGCACTTTTCTGAAAATTTATCTTTTTGAGATGCAAATTAAAGTGAATTGGAGCATTATCGTACAAAATTAGATAGAGCACATCATGCATAAAGGAAGGACATGTAGGACCTCTATTTGCTTCACAAATTCTAAGAACATAAATTAATAATTGATAAAATAAAGATATACTCATTAATTGAAGCTGTTTAACATGCAGATATGAAAGTAATAAAGTGATCAGACTGCATTGTGGATAAAAGGATTATATAAAAATACAAAAAAGAAGTGACAGTTTCAAAAGTCTGTCAATCGGCTTTCTTCATCAGACTCCAATGCAATTAAAATTTGAAATAATTGAATAGGTACGGGCTGCTGTTCCGTGTCATCACCAACCAATCAAGGGAGGGCGTTCTCCATTATAGTTGTGGGGATGCCTCGCCAAAAATTCATATTGGATGTAGGTTCGTTTGCCTTCCTGTGGCAATGATGAAACAAAGTTAAACAAAGATAAAGTGAAACGAAAAAAAATTATAAAATAAATAAATAAATAATAAATGGTAAAAATAAAGGGAAATGAAAAAAAAAATAATAAATATAAAATGAAATAAAAAAAAAGTAAATAAATAATAAACTAAAGAGAATAAAATAAACTGATAGGGAAAAGAGAAAAAAATAATGTAAGTTAAAATAAAGCTAAATAATGGCTGTAGAAAACAAAATGGTAAAAAAAATAAACCCAAAAAATAAATAATAATAAGAAAAATAAAAAGGGTAGAAAATAAAACACTTAAAAGAAAATAATACTAAACTAAATAGTTTATTTAGAAATAAATAGAATGAGAAAAAAGATTTTTTTTTTAAAGCAAAAACATCTTTTATCATGTTAACTGTCTTCCTTCTGAACTATGTCCAAAGATTGCTAGTCTTCCTGCAGCTTGGATGGATAGAAAACAAAACACAAAACCTTTAAAAGCAAAAATAAAAACAATTTAAAAAAATACTTTTAATCATCAAAAGCATCAGTATTAGTCCTTCTTCTTCCTTTCTAATACCATAATGTAATGCATTAGTCACAGCTACATCAACATTATAGCATGCTTCCATCTTTATCACAAGAGTTTCAAAGAATTTACATAAGTATGTGTCACTTTGCTGACCAAAAACCAGGGGCTTTTCAATGTCTAATAAATGGCCTTTATTCTTCTGATACTCTTTCTCAAACTCATCTTACATGATATTCTACAAACATTATATACAGAAAAAATGCAAACATTAAATGTCAAATATACTAAAGAGAGGAGCTGGAAGCAGTCAAATAAATGTGTTCTCAAAATTCGTAGAATTATCAATTATCACTTATTTTGAAATAACTATATTTATATAACACTAAGAAGTTCTTAATAGAAGGAGTTTGACTTTTTTCCAACCAATGTCTGCAGTAGTGGTATGTCCGTAGTTCATGTCAGTCAAGAAATTAAAACGTTTTCTTGTAATTCAGTAACCTGACATCATTACAGAAAAATTTTTCACTCAGAGCTAATGATAATTGAATGTCTAATTCTTAGTCTATATTTTACTGTAATGAAAGAAGATGAAGCTGCTATTGTCTACTAAGTAGCAACCAGTATCAGGTCCTTATCGCTGAGATTTGCCAATTTTTGTTTTTTGTTTCTTCTTATGTTTAAGTGATTCAAAAGTGTATATTGCTACTTGCAAGAAATATCTAGAAATATTAGATATTCCTTAAACAACATTTAATTGTGTGTTATTGAATGATGAATGTTTTGCAGTACTTCGCATAATACAGAATTTCCATCTTTATCTTACCATCTGATTTCATCTTACCAGATGTCTACAGTGTGTGGGGGGATGTCTGAAAGACCCCATCTCAGGAATAGTCTATAGCAGGGGTCTCAAACTCAAATTATCCGGGGGCCGCAGGAGATAGAGTATGGGTGAGACTGGGCCACATCAAGTATTCCACAAAAAAGCGATGACAAATTCAATAAAGTAGGACTGTTACAATCTGCTCAACCAAAAAAAAACATTATAAACATGCAGGCCGCATTATCACTAAACTTGTGGGCCGCAAAAGATTGTATTGTACCCCTGATCTATAGCATCATCTACTGAATTAAATAACAGAATCACAATCTCCTTTTTATCATTGTATCAACATCTCTTTTATCAGATGCACAGTCTACGCTTGAAACATGGAAGTATCATTTTGAATATCATTAAGCAAATAATTTATGTATGTAGTATCATTAGGATATATTACTGTCATATATTGTTTTCATTTTATTTGTATAGTCAAATGCAGATTATTTCTGTTATAATATGATGCTTATATGCTTTATTGAATTATTTATTTAAAGCTTTTGAATATATATCCACATCTTGCATGTTCATAAATATTCTTTTTTGTACTCAAATCTTTAATCTGTTTAATAACATTCAAAAACTAATAACGAACTACAAACTCCATGGCGATATTTCGTCCTTTTTACAGGACTTTAACGAGCCATTTTTCTTCTAAACTAAAACAATAAATTTTACAATAATAGAACGTGACACTTAAACACGTTCAAATTATAAAACCAAATAACAATTGTTAGAAATTCATTCTTTAAATATTCAAAATTAAAAAATTAAATATTCAAAATTAAAAAATTTAAAGTCCTTTCCTGATATAATC
>JAFIDM010004315.1:28859174-28871859 GCA_023159025.1 Thereuonema tuberculata
TGATAAATAATGACTGTTATTAAGTGTTATTATTATGAACAAATGCCTAATATAAATATTATTATTTTTTGGGAAAGTTGGCTTTTTATTTGAGATATAGTTTTTTTTTTAATCATCCTTAATTTTACTTTGTAACTAGTATGGAATATTTCAAAGCACACAATCATTTACATGTTCTTTTGTTGTCTTAAATGGAGATAGTTTTACTGAATGAATGAGATGATTGAATTGCATGAGATGTAAAATTGTAATTCCAATTTAAAAAGATATTACTAAAAATTTTCTTATGAAATCCAGTTGATTAAATTTGGATTAAAATGCTTTATTAATGCATTATTTTCTGTTTAATTTGTAATTTATTTCATTCAAAAATTATTGTAATAATTAAACCAAATTATTTTCCCCCCTTTTTTTTTTCAGAAAAAATGACACTTGAAGACTCTTTTCATATTATTAATTTGCCTTTCTCAATTGAAAAGGCATGTGTGTTACAATATCAGATAGGAGAATTCTCTCACATAGAAGCTGAAGATTTGAATGATGACATTGATTTTGATCTTTTAAAAGAAACTGTTCCAGATGCTGTGTATTCGTACCTTAAAACAAATTGCTGGTTAGCATCAGTCATTATCGACATTTCAAGAGCTCGCATTATGAATAAACTGGATATATGTCCAATATTTGAAAGACTATTATCATTGCATTCAAATAACGAAGAGCTGGTAAAAATTCTGTTACATCCATTGAAACAAGTGTCTTTTATGAGCAAATATCTGGATGCATTTTTGAAAGGCAAAGACTGGATTCAAATGCTATCGTGGATTAAACAGATAATTCCTAGCTGCCCAGAGCTTTTGGATTTCCTTTCACCTCTCTGTGACTTACTTTTATATCAATTAGCAATAGAATCTCTCAAAAGTGGTAAGTTCAAGAGTAGTTTTTCTTTATTGTATTCATTTTGTCAATACATTGCAAGTATAATCAAGCTTATTGTTTAAATGGTCTTCTTTGTTTCTGTTGTCCCTGTGATTTAAATCTGATTAAATGATTCAGTAATTTTTTGAACCATTTTTTTTTTCTTGTCATCTTAAGTAAACTAATTGATATTGAAATTATTTTGTATTGGATAAGGAATGCAAATTTTAGTGTCAATTCTTTCAAGAGATTCCTTATTTGTTGGATGTCTAATCGTGTTATGTTGTTGGAAGGGTGACATCCTATGTTGCATATATCAAGCTGGAAACCCTAAAATGTCGGTTTTGAGTGAACAAATTTAAAAATTGTTTTTGAGTGTCGGGTGTAATTTTTATTATTCAAAATAAGCTCTATCTGTATCTATATAATCTTGCTAATGTTGTCTTAAGCGATAAATTCCTTTCTTGCACATATCCATGGTTTGGCATTGTCCTTCGATGTCCTTTTTGAGATCACAAACTTGAAGGTATCTCCTGTCCTTCAAAAAGTTGTCCATATTTCTGAATAGGTTAAAATCTGTTGACGAAAGGTCTGCCAAATAAGGCAGAAGAGGCAAACTTTCATATCAAAGTTCATGAAGATGTGTTCTGACGTATACGGTCTTGCATTATCGTGAAGCAAAATGGGACTCTTTCAATTGGCCAGTGTAGACTGTATCTTTCCTAGCTTCTGGTGCATTTCAGTCAATTCTGAGTTGTACATCTCTGCTGTAATGGTTTTTCTCTGGGGAAGAAAGTTCCAATGGATAATTCTAGCTGTGGACCATCGACAGTCAAAAGAATTTTACTTGGGTGAAGAGGCATTTTAAGAATTTGCTGCCGATGGCTTGTTCTTATCCAGGCAAGATGATGAGCACTTTTTATTGTCGTACATTATCCACTTTTCATCGCAGGTTACAATTCTGTCCAAGAAAGGCTCTGTTTCTTTGCGAGGATGGAGTGAAGAACAAATTGTGTAACTCGTAGCCTTGGTTCCTTTTGTGAGTTCATGGGGTACCCACTTGTCCATCTTCCACACTTTGCCAAGTTCTTCCAGGGGACATAAAATTGTTGTGTGAGATACCTCTAGTTTCTCAACATCTCCCAGTGAACTTTGATGTGGGTCAGACTCGATCAGTTCTTTCACCTCCTCAGCTGAGACCACTTTTTTCATGGCGTCCTTTAGGAACATTCTTTACATTGTAATCTCCTTCATGGAATTTTTGGAACCAACACTGCACTGTCCTTTTGCTTATGTGGTCTTCACTGAAAACCCCTACATATGTTCCCCTTTGCTTCAGCTACTGATAAGCCTCGTAAGAACTCATAAGCATCACTTGTCAAATATCCAATGTCTTCATACTTTGATTAAATTCACAAAACAGGATGCAGAATACAGAAAGAATCTCATGACCAGTCGATACCTAATGCAGTGGGGATAATTTTTCAACCGACATAATTACACACCTACAGCATTACTTCCCTAGAAGTGGTGATATTTGCAGGTCAAGCAAACCAACATTTTAGGTTTTCCAACCTGAAATTTGATGTTACCTAAAGCAAAGCTGATCTTTGATCTTAGTTTAGTACAACAAGAAAGACTCCTAAGTAGAAAAATAATTATTTCTACTTTCAGCAACATGATGAATTAATATAGCAGTGAGCATATCTTAAATTTCAATTTTGATTATACTTTGCCAACAAAGCAAATTATAGCCAGTTAAATCAAACTGTCAGCTTAGTGCCTAATTTAAAAATTAAATGTGATCTGTCAACAAATCTGTCACAGATCTGTCAATGAAATGCCACTTGCTGTCAGTTTATTTGCAATCTTATCTTTTTTTGCAGAGGAAGTGGTTCAGCAAATGAAGCTGAAAAAAAAAATCCTTCCACTTTTGTTTTCAGGATAGTCTGATTTTGTTGGAGCATGGATTCTACAATTGATAGAAGTATTTTATTTGGAATAGCATCATGCAATTGCAGTACATAATATTGAAACTGTGAACAACCTGTTCCATCTCATCCCAAAGAAGCTGAGTTACAATTAAAAAACAACACAGATCTGTCAATGAAATGCCACTTGTTGTCATTTCATTGACAGATCTGTGGTGTTTTTTAATTGTAACTCAGCAAGCAAAGCATTTGTAAAATGAATTACAGTACGATAAATAGGTCGCTCCTAAATAAATACATTTTCTCTCAATTTATGAATGTAATTGGTGCAGATAGTTGATTTGTAACTTGAAAACTTATAATTCAAAATTTGTTAATAACTGAGGTCAGATATGTACAAATCATTCATGAGCATTTAAAATGCCTGCAGAAATTGACAACTATTGTTATCAGTATATTGATAGCTTATTGTTTACAGATAACCATTGATCAGAGCATTGCATGAAGTTTTACTATGTGATTTGAATTGACTAATTTTGAGAGAAAACCTTCAATAGTTTATAAGTTATTTAATTTAAGCAGCATCATTTAGGTTTTTAATATGTTGAAGATTATTATGTTTAAAAAAATAATGCTTATTCTTGAGGAAATATATTAAAGAGAACTGTAGTATCATAAAGTATTTTCTGTATAAGCGTGTAAATTTTCCAGGTGTTAATTTTTAGCAAATATTATACAACTGTGTTTAATTTCAGATCCAGATTTGAGTTATGAACATGCCATTAAATTAAAAAATCCATTGTTGAGAGCCTACTGCGTGGAAAAGTGTTATAAGCAATGGTCATCTGAAAAATGTCTTTTTGCCCTTCAGCTTTGTGGGTCGGATTCTTGTCTTCCATCTTGGAGATCACAAGAATTACTTCTTCTTTTTAAACAAGTAAAAATTTGTGATAAGGTAAATACATTGATATATTGTATATTAGTTTTAGCTTATTTGTAGGTATCTATACATTGCTTGCTTGTGGATTGTATTTATTATTAAGATTTGTGTATAAATGATGCTTGCAAATGATGTACTTTGCTGAATACTTACAAAGTCTGAAGATTTTCCTTTTTACTTTGGAGATCCATTATTCAGATCTCCTGCTCTATTCAACTGTGACTTGTTTTATTGGTTTTGCTCTTTTGCTTTTGAGTTTCAAACAATCAACAATCCAGTCTTTATAAAAATAAAGAAAATAATTATTTTTTTCAAATTATCATTTTGAAATTATGTAAAGAAATAAAAAAAGAATCTAAGTAATTAATTCCTTCTATCCTCCTTCAATTCAGTTTTCAATATTTTTTTTTTTTTACCTTTTTTTCTGTGATGTAACTTCTAATAGTAAAGAACCTAGTGCAGGATGATACTCATGTATCATTTATTCTTTTTTATTCAAAGTTTTGTATTCACTAGTCATAATTTGCAACATTTCCTTGGTCATCCTCCAGTGGAGCAGTTGGATGTTATTTCCAACATATAACTCTTTAATATTGATGAATTGCTATATAGCAATAAATAAAAATAAAATAAAAACAGACAAGAATCTCAAAATGTGCTAACAAATAAAAAATGTGAATCATACTACTAATAATGTTCACATAAATGTTCATTGTTCATTCTTCGAGTAATTTAAAATAAATCTCCGTCTTTAATTTGTAAAACATTAACTTCTTTTAAATAAATGCCCAATCTTTAATATTAACTTCTTAAATATTTAAAAAGTCCTAAAACTGTCTTCCTTTCTTAAAAATGTCCAATCCTAAAGCTTCCTTCTTTTCTTATAAATCTCCAATCCTACAACTTTCTTCCTTACTTGAAAATATTTCCAAACTTAAAGCTTTCTTCTTTTTTTAAAAAATTAAAAGTCGAATCGTCTTTTTTGTCTTTAATTTTTATTTCCATTTTGAAATTCCTGGCTGTATATAACTCCATCACCTTAATTTCTTCATATTAATATATAAACAAAAGTAAGGCTGATTAGGCTTACGAAATATTGCCTATGTGATGTAAGGAGCTTTAATGTGTTATTAAAGGAAGTTATTTAATATGGTCTAAGAAAGATTTTTCTTATATATTATTTTGTCATTTTTAAAATTTTAATATGTGCATAGTGATAAAAAGTCCAATGAAACGATTAAAAACCCCACAATAATTAAAAAGACATAACATGATTGAAACTAGTCACGTTATTTTACATGATCTTTCTCAAACACACTGAGTGGTTTAAGCAAAAAACTTCCAATTTAAGGAAATTGTTTTTACCAATCAATAAGAATTGATCGGGTCAATTTTTGTGTTTTTTTCATTGGAAAAACAAAACTTCATTAAACAATGAAAGGACATAATGATCATGTGAAATCATTTAAGTGTTGCACTAACAACAATAGTATAGGCAGCAATCTACTTCCCTGCATTAAGTGCAACAATATTGAAGTAAATAAAACGGGGTGTAAAAGGGAATCGGTGCATTTCTAAACCCATGTTCCTTATAAAAAAGTGTTCTGTTTCACACACCTATATGCCCTAAAAGTTTGTTGCGCAAATTCATTTACGCCCTGTATATATCCTTCCTTTTCCTATGACTGTTGTATTTAATTTTTGGAACAATATCACAATTGTATAGAATTAACACTGGCTGAGGCATATTTCATGAACACCAGGAAGAAGCAAGTTAGGACTAATAACTTCTTGAGGAATACTCAAGAAGAATTATCTTTTTATTATACATCTACATACCTTATTTCTTCTTCATCTCACTCCTTCTAGATATATTGTTAATCATCATCATCTTCTTATATCATAAAATAAATGTAAAATTAAAAATAAATTTAAAATACATTTATTAGACAGGAATTTTCGGAGAGACTCTTTCCTTCTCTTCTTCTTCAGCTACAATCATGTTTAACAAATATGGGAATTGAAAATCATGATATTATAACATTTCATTGTTGTAAATATCATTTTAACACTTCATCTCATCTATTCTTATATCGAGATTGTTTAATTATTAAAAGATATGGGAAGTGAAAATTATGATATTATAACATTTCATTGTAGTAATTGTTCATGATGATTAACAAGAATTACCTTTGTTTTTTTTTGTTGTTGTTTTTTTTTGTTTTTTTGTCATTTTATGCTGCAACTCTTATCTAATACGTGTTAAAATTTACAGAAACCAAATTATTTTCATAAAGTTTTTCATAATTGGCTGCTGTTGGATTATGAGATAAATGATTTTGAATTAATTAATTTTATTTTCCATTTTATTTAAGATTTGCAAATTGGTTGAAATATCTTGGTTGGATGAGAGACCATCCTGGCAGAAAATACACGAAGCAACCGTTCAAGATCCTGATCGTTTGCTTGAAGCAATCATGGAAGCTGGAGAGTTTCGAATAGCATTAGATTGGACTGATATCCATCCTGTTCCTGTTCATTTGTGGCAGGTAATTATAATAAGTAACCTTCTTGTTTTATTTTTCATGTTATATTCATAATTTTATTGTTTGGTTGACGATTACCTTTAAGTAAATAACAAAAGTGTTGAGAAATAAAGATAGATGAATATATATAATTATTAATTTTCTTCTGTTTTTTTTTAATTTTTTAGGATTTGTTTTTGACAGTAGATGAAATGAAACAGTAACATATGCTACTATTATGTGATTAAATTTGTTATAATTTTCAATTTTATTTAAGCCAATGTTAAATATATATTTATTTTTCTTCACTTAGGCAATTGATGTAAGCTATTTGATGTCACTGTTAGATTCTTCTTCTCCAGATATTACATCAAGTTTACAGGTTAGGTTTTGTTCTGATAAATATCTTTTCCACATACACTACATGGCCATTAATCACCGGACAACCCTTGTAATGTACTAACCAGGATCTGGTCTGGTTGTCAGTATGATGTAGGTCTGACTTTCATCGTTATCACAGCTTCTACCATTTGAGGAAGACTCTCCACCAATTTGTGGTAGGTTTCTGCAGGAATTTGGTTCCATTCCTCCTTCAAGGTGTTGAACAGCTCTGTGGTGTTTTGTGGGTGGTTTAGTCTGGCTTTCAGCCGGAATTCCAATTCATCCCAGAGATGTTCAATGGGCTGGCCATTCTAGTTCATACACTCCCATGTCCTCAAACCACTCTGTTATAGCCTTGCTTTATGGACGGGTGTATTGTTAAGCTGAAAATGAAATGGACCAATTCCAAATTGTTGCCACAGTATGGCTAGCGCTGATTTGTCCAAATTGCTTCATAGGCCTTGGCATTCATGGGTCCAGGCATTAAAACCAGTGGACCAAGACCATACCATCCTCCGAACATCACAGGACAATACAGTCCTGAAAGTAATACTCGCCAAACATTGGCCACACCCGCACATGTCCATCAGATCGCAATAACTCATCCATTGGGTTGCCCCAATTCATAGCATGATTCGTTATTCCACAGCATGCTCCTCCATTGTTCTAGAGTCCATTGGCGATTTGCTTTGCACCACTGTAAATGATGGGTGCATTCCGTGCAGTGATCTTAGGCTTATGGGCTTCAGCTCGACCATGGAATTCAAGTGCAACAATCTCCCAGCAGATAATACAATCACTTTTATCACTTCCCAATGCCGATCGAAGTCTTTGGCCACAGTTTGTAACAAAGCCTTACAATTAGATCTCAACACATGTCGGAGGCTTCGATGATCCTATCTGTCAATGTTTTCGGTTTACCGGGTCTGAGTTGGTGTAATATAACTCCCTCACATTTCCATTTCACCACTACAACACCCACTGTTGCGTAAGATATCTGGAACTTGCCTGAAATCTCATGGATAGAATGACCAAACCTGTAGACACCAATAATCATTCCCCATTCAGCATCAATAAGCTTGTATCATGTGTTCATACTGATAGCTGTAGGTGTTACACACATCAACTTAACATTCAAGGTCCTTTTATAGGGGTATGATATATACGGATGATCCCACTTACTTTCCAGGTGATTAATGGCCATTATATATACAGTGGAGCACCGTTTATATGTTTTTCAAAGGACTGAGAAAAAAAAAAACGTATAAACGAAATTAAAAAAAATTACTAACAATTTCGTAATAACCAACAATAAAAAGTCAGAGGTAAATTAAAATATTACATGAAAATGAAATACAAGAGGTATGTAATATAAAACTTTTTATTCCGGATTTAATATACAACTAGTAGACTAGTACTATTCAGATTCATTCAGCATTTACAAAATATTTTAGGTTGTAGGACTTTTTTGGAATGCACAGAAAAAAGTTCATTGTGCACAGTTAAAAGTGCCATCTTAACTTTATCATTTAAATCACGGCTAATGAGGTATTCTTGCATGGTGTTAAAACCCGCCAAAGCTTGTTGAAAACTTGGAAGAGGTTTTTCAGGGCAATTTTCTAAGACTGAACAATCGGCAGGTGGGAATCTGAGGTTGAAATTTGCATTTT
This sequence comes from Thereuonema tuberculata, assembly GCA_023159025.1. Taxonomy (NCBI): domain Eukaryota; kingdom Metazoa; phylum Arthropoda; class Chilopoda; order Scutigeromorpha; family Scutigeridae; genus Thereuonema; species Thereuonema tuberculata. Next base: position 28,867,537 of record JAFIDM010004315.1, read on the forward strand.
CTCTCTACTTGAGTTCTTGAAAAAAACGTATAAATGAAATTTGCGATTTCAGGAAAACGTATAAATGAAATTATTTAATGTTAATATGCATTAGATTTTGCCGGGACCATTAAAAAAAAACGTATAAATGAGAAATGTATAAACGGTGCTCCACTGTATATATATAATGTAGAGAGAGAGAATAGTGATTTTTGAAGTTAAGAAGAAAGTGAGAAAATAATCTTCTAGAACAATTCTCTTTTTCATCCTTTGTATTGAGTAAATTTATTATCTTCAACTTTTTTCTTCTTTTTTTTTTTTATTATGGCATTAAAGCTGCAAATCTTCATGACCTTTTGTCACTATTTTTCACAATTTTTAACCAAAATGATACTTATATATATATAAAAAAAAAAAATGAATATAATTTTGTGCTAAAGCATAAATTTAACTGCGACCCATAATAATAATAAAATTTTAAACTAATAATTAAAAAAAAAAGGAAGTACATAAATGTAAGGAAAAATAAGAAAAAGTTAGGAAATTAAGAAAAGAAAAAAATTTCAATCGGACTTTGTTTCTTATTCTGTTAATCTTTTTTTCTCAATCGAAATACGGATTTTAACCGACAACCTCCAGCATGAGTCCGAGATCTTACCCATCAAACTATGTCTCACAACTGAAATGAGATGATTGCATTTCAAAATTTAAGCTAATAGCGAAAATCCAATGAAAACAATGCCAAATATCTTATACAAGGGGGTGGGGGGGGGGTTGGCCCATGAAAATACTCCATTTCTACGGTGTTGGGTCTCTAAACACAATGGTAAGTCCGTTTGCCAATGACTGTCCGTTCGGGAGATGTTGGGTGGGGGAGAGGCAGACACGGACGGACAGGACAAACACCACAGCTACCAATTTTGATCTCCATCAGAATAGCTCCCAAATGGGGTAGCTAAATAAATGAAATCCTTGATATATTTGTTTATTACCTTTCAATTTATAAGCATTGTGAAAACAAATAAACATTAAGCAGGCCCTTTCTTCCATTGGCATTTTACAGTATCCTGAATTACAAAGCTCTAGAGCCTTAAGGAATTGGTGTTTACATCAATTTCCTGAACATTATCTCATATCTAAAATAGGTGATGATCTGTGTTAAAGGATCCTAATCTATTTTTCCTTCTACTAACACTTTCATGTCACGATCTAAAACATTTAGGAGTTTAAGGTTTTGTTTTGATCTCATGAAATTCTTGTCTATTCTTAAATACTGGATTAGTTTCCTGAAAGTTTAAATTCCTCTGCAGTTCAAAAGAGAAACTGACTTGATGAGATCTAATGGACCACTTGAGGTTTACGCCCCTATCGACGTCACGTATGACGTGTATCCCACATGCGGCGAGAGCTAATGGGATAAACAAACATATAACTTTGTTTGAATTACTTAAAAAATCGTCGATATTTGATATTTCAAGACGATGGTTCAAAACTGTGCAGATCCAGTACTGTAATAATTCTGTAAAAACGCTTGCAATATCCTTCTTTAATATAATATTTCTTCTGTATCTAAACCAGTTAAAACAAAGCACGTGGCTTTGTTTATCCCACATGCGAAGCAGTAGCGTGGTGGGATATTTTGTAACTACGAAGCTTCGCCTAACCTCAAGTGATCCATTAAATTATATCTTTCTTTGAAAATATATTGCTGTCGTCCTCTTCAATAGGCGACAATCAACTCTATATCCAATCTGAAGATTTTGGAAGGCTTACAATCGTTGCATCCAAATCAAACCTTTTAGTTCAGCCTCTTTAGCTATTAGGGTTAAAATGAAGCACATGGCTTTGTTTATCCCACATGCTAAGCAGTAGCATGGTGGGATATTTTGGAACTTCGAAGCCCCGCCTATCCTCAAGTGGTCCATTGCCTTACATTCAAAGAAATATTAATCATATAATAGAATCCTGGGCAGAGTTTCATGTTTTACTATGATTGCATTTTCTTCTTATTTGTTTCTGCTAATATCTTAATACTAATCTTAATACCATTATGGTGGTCAAAAGATATAATTGTATCTCATAGCTACATTGAGTAAATGTTGATTTTGAATTCCTCATTAAGCACAGTTGTTTCTTTTATCCCATCCTGTCTATTGGGTGGCTGAGGAATCACCTGGAGAGGTATTCTCTACACTTCTCTTTCGACTGTCCATCTCTTTATTTGCTCCTGGAGCAACATACCCTACACTGCTTATACAATTGAAATTGCACACAATTGAAAAGTGCATATTAAAACAACGTCTTCAAACATAAAAATTTTGTCAGTTTTAAGTAAAATATTTTATTTTATTTTAACTGCATCCATATCACCTGCAATTCTGCAGGATATTCCAGTCTCTGTTGTTCTACTTAAAATTGCTCCAATTCTTTCCTTTTTATATTTTTATACTAGATGTAATACTTTGTCCTTCTTGTTCTTGTTGCTCCTTTGTGGAGCATAGAGCTTCAATAAACTTCGCCATCTGACTCAGTTGCCAGCAACTACTTTAGCTTCCCTCTAGTTCTTTCCTTCTTTCTTTAGTTCTTCAATCACTGTTCTTCTCCAACTACACTTTGTCCCGACTGGAAAAATTCAAGGTTTTGTCACTGCATTGTCCTTCAACACTCCAACTTTTATTTGAGTTATCAAGAATAAATCTTTGTTGTAGGTTTCTCTGTATTGATCCATCTCAGTGATTGGGGAGAAAAGGATAAAAAAACACCTCTTAAAAAAATTAAAAACAACATAGCCCTTTGATACCTGTAAGTTTCTAGGTAATTACTGATCTAGGATCCTGATAGGTCAGAGGGTGTGGAAAGACAAAGATTTTTCAGTAATCTTTCAATATCTCAAATGAATTACCAGTCAGACCTTGTAATCAGTAGTAACAACAAGTTCTTATTGTCATGTAGTTGAAGACAATTGGGAATACAAAATTCCTGTTATCATATTGAATCATAGGCGAATGATGAAAAATATTTTAAATTCTTTATTATCAATTTCTTAAATTTTATAATTATAATTTATTAAATTTTATTTCTTAATTTAATCTCAGACTGCATTTATGTTTAAATTACCTTAAATTTTTGGAATATTGATATCTTTTAAAAATTATATTATAATTATTTTTCGTTTCTTTATTTTTACAGCTTTTACAAAAAATTGAGCCGTACACGATGCAAATAGAAGTTTGTGAGCAGTTATTACAAAGATTAAGTAACCTGAATAGCTCAACTTTTATATTGAACTACTTATTAATAAATCTCGGGAGCAGCTTAACAACTGAAAATAGATACAAATTTCAGCTTCATTGGATGGGAATTAAGGTATCAAGACTTATTTAGAATGTTATTACTTTTTTTTTTTTTAGTAACTTTATAAATTTGTATCTGAATGTTGAGAGTTCGCATATATTGATCATTTATTGATAACCAAAGAGAGCCATATTTACTCATGTCTACTTTATATTTCGAAATGTTAATTCCATAGAGATGGTTTCACTAAAGAAAATAGCATCTTTAAATATGCTTCTCAAATGTGATTTCTACTAGATAAAATAGATGTGTTCAAGATTGACAGATTTTTATAGCAAACATTTAGTAACTTGCTTATTTGTCTCTTTGATTTATAAAAAAAGAAAGGTTGGTTTTTTTTTTTTTTTTTCTGCCTTTTTTCTTTATTTTTAGCTGATCTGTTTGAAATCTGATATTTTAATTGTTTATTTGCAGATTCTTCGTTGTATACCAATATCAGCATGGAAATATTATGCCGATCTAGTTCAGCAGCCTTTTCTGTTGCTAGAACAATTGATGATGAATGCAAAGGTAAGATTAAGGATGAATTCAAAGGTGTTTCATTTCTGATCATTAAAATGAATTGACTTACACTATCTTCCTCATTCACTCCCACCTTATTTCTTTTAGACCTTTCTTCAGTTGGCAACGTAGCTGCTCTTTCAGGAGAACCAAGGGTGCTTTCTTAATAGCTGTGCTTGTTCTACAGTATGGCCCAAAACAAACGACACTGAACCGTTTTGAACAGAAAATGCTGCAACCGAAAGAATAATCAACAGTGGTTGTTGACCAATACATGTTCAATGTGATCTCCTTGGCGCTAAGCAGTACTTGTAGTGGTTGCATAGGTTGTCCACCATGTCCCGGAAGAGAAGTTGTTCCATTCCCCTAAGAGTTGTCACAATCTTTTGCCGCAGCTCAACAATGTTTGCCGGAGGTTGTCCTTCAAAAAACATTTCCTTCAGCATTCCCCAAACATATGCATCAGGTAGAATTAAATCAGGGGAATGT
>JAFIDM010004315.1:28887402-28909000 GCA_023159025.1 Thereuonema tuberculata
TTTATTTATTTATTTATTTATTTATTTATTTATTTATTTATTTATTTATTTATTTATTTATTTGTTTGTTTGTTTGTTTTGTATACATATTGAATCTTACCTCGCTCTGCTTCATGAAATTTCCAAACAAAAATATTTGTTTTTTATAATTTCTTTCAATCATTTTGACATGAATTTTATATTTTTTCTTTTTAGATTATCCTCTCAGTTTTTATATCCTAAGTTGCCATCTTGTTCACTGGAACTTTCATGGTTTGATGCCAATTCATATGTTTTAGCTACAGTAGCAGATAAATTGCCATTGTGATACCTCTTATTAAAGCAAATGTTTTTGGATCATATGTTTATTCAAAATGTTACTTCTACTTCCAAAATGAATCTCTGCTATTGTCGATAAAGAAATTTATTGTATCGTGATAGCTTAATAGCAGAGAGTGGTTCAGATCCAAGGACCTCTGAAATATTTACAATCAATTATTGAGTGTCAAATGATATTAGCTAAAATATATAAATAGGACTGTTTACAATAAAAACAAACAAGTTGCAATCACTTAGATTAAAGGAATATATTCTTTAATAAATATTAATATCTTCAAACTTATTTCTTGGATAAATATTTAAATTCAATTTCTTTGAATTATTTTTATCTTAACTCATGATCAGTTCAGTTCCTGTATTATTGTAATTGTCTTTAAGTTCGAAAAAAAAAAACCAGGAACAAAACGACAACCAGTAATCTTGAGTATTTCTTAACTGGAATAAAGCATTTTACCTCTTCCTGTGATATCCAAAAAAACCCCATCTATGTTGATACCTCTTAATAATCACGGATTTGTATAGGAATTCATTTCCCTTTTCCGAATTCCTTGACTTGGGAAAAATCGATGACAACCATCTTTTCTTGTCATTAAGAAAACTGATTATCATGATTTATTAATATAAATGACAATGAATCTTCATACTTTAACGATAGAACACTGATTCCCATGATTATATATTTAGGCTTGTATTCTGTGATGTTTCACAGTGAATCTCCAATGTTGAGCCTATTTAGTTTAGGTTCTCTTGTTTATCAACATAAACTGGAAAACATAGTAAATCTTTTTTGTTCATTGCTTACTTTTGTCCTTTTCCATTTTTTTACTTTTGAAAAAAGCCATATAACTTGTTTTTCTGCATTTTATCATCAACCATCCAAATTCATCACCTTGCAGTCGTATCACGAGTCTCGTGTCATCAATCCACTCTTATAATAACACCACAGAATTAAAATAATAGATTTGTCTTTTTGTATGAATTCAATTTTCTGTTAAGTATAAATGTTCAAAACATATTTTCCTAACCCAGACAAGTAATAATTGAAAGTCCTTTTTCTAGGCATGCTTCTCTATCACAAAAGATGAATATGCATTAAAATTATGTTTGTAATTAATTTTCTTTATTTGCAGCATGATTGAGTCATTACTTGTCAGTGCCAAAGTAAAATTTACCAAAGCCTTAAACAATGAAGGAATGGCCAAATGTGACACTTACCTGAACAGGGTTGATATTCTGAAAAGTCTAGTTACAGCTAACTGTTGGCATTTAATTCCAAGTGGAAACATAATAAATAATGATCTTATTAGGTAAGATTACCGCTTTCTTTTTAATTCTGCTACGTTATTGTAATTATTACTATGAATTTACTAACAGTAACTTTTTGAAGGATTGCTCCATGGTGGTCTGAATTAAGAAATGCTTGTTTACGGTTGTCTTATGTGATCCATTTTTTTAATCATAATGTAAGGATCAACAAAAAGAACTTATTTTCTTAAATATTATACAGTTGCATCTGAATGATGCTACTTGATGCCCATGCTTTGTCTTTCACATTTCATGTGTTGTCTAGCTATCCAGTTTCTTTCACATAGCAAGAAATGGTTGCACTGGCAACTGTATGGTTTTAGGTAGGTCAAGAATACGTATGTCCATAAATGCCACCTGAATGTGCTAAAAGGTACACTAAGGTTCAGAAATAAAAGACAACATATTTATTAGCCCAGTGTTTATAATAAGACAGTAAGGTTGATCATTGCTGACCACAATCATGTCTCTTTCCATCGAATGATCCAGTTTCACACAATAACTGGAGCAAATATTTGATGATTGGACACACATCTGTTGGGAAAACTATTCACTTATTGTTTTAACTATTCATACAGGGGCTCGTCTGTTTCTGTTCGCTGTCCCATAGGCTAGCTGCATATCTGCCCTCTCAGCATTAGTGAAGCGATTCATCTTATCGCTGATTTCTTATTTATTTTTGGAACTACCACAGTACACATACTACCAAAAATAAATAAGAAGTAAACAATAAGAAAGCATTTTGAAAGTTTGTACAGGGAATTTTGAATCACCCAGTGTATAATGCTCTAAAAATGTTCTAGATTGCACTGGGCTATGTTTGATTGTTCTTAATTCTGGTTTACTTTTCCATTTCATCCTAATACTTAGGATATCCTAATACTTTGATTCTGAAGTATGTGACATTCTAATAATTAAAGATTAATTAAGTTCTAATAATTAAAGATTATTTTTTAATTTAAATTAAGTCTTTGTTTTTATTTATTTTATTTACTTTATTTTTTTTTTTTGTCACCTACTAATTATCTCCAGATTTTTTATATTTTTGATATGGATGAGTTACTGTTTAAATATCAATGATGTCTTTAAGGAGGGTTGTCCCAGGTTTATAAGAACGATTTTGGCAGCCCTAAGTTGTCGTAAAGAAGCCACTCAGCCACCAACGATTATGTTCTATTTGCTTCTATTGCATTTTGAATATTTCTTGACATTGCAGTTCCACTAAAGAAGGCTTTGCTGAAAAGTTATTAATAGTATTTTGTCAAAATTACTCCTGACAGGCTTTCCAGAGTCCATCAATAGTTGTAGTCTTCTCTGACCATTTCCAATAAGCTAAATGTACAGAAGTCCATGAGAACTGCAACTGGTGATTTTATGGGTATGGAACTGTAAGAAATAGCCTTAATCCCCATTTCTTGAGCTATTTGATTCATGTAGGTCACTGTTAATTTTGCTGTATGAGATAAGGTCTTGTCTTTGCCGATGTGCATATTCTTACACTCCTCATCTTGTAGTGTAAGAATTTCAGTACAGTATATTGGCACAAAATGTTCTTTCAGTAGTAGGCAACATTAACCTTGGCATTCCCAGAAATTTTATGCAGTGTTAACTGTGCCCAATGGCAACCATCATCAACCATTTTGGAAAAAGTTTCCTGACACTAATGGAACCATTCTGTCCTGTGTTTGGTGTCATGCGGACGATGATTTGCCTGTAGCTTGTTACATCATTAAGTACATTTAGACTTTGTCATTGGTTACAATATTTTTCAATCTATCACCTGCCAGGTACCCATTATACATCTTATGAAATTTGGTTCTGAGCTCTGCAGTGTGATGGAGTGTAAGCATATAGATCTTTGGTTTATAATGTTTTTGAGGACATCCTGATAAAATTATATATCCCACAGTTGTCTTTGACACTACTGTGACCCATGAAATGCTGCTTTGAGTATTAGGGCTCTCTTTAATAACTATTACAAACCCTTTCATATAATGGCATAAGAACATATAGATCTTGGGTGCTGTTTCTAAGGGGATAACTTATTTTGGTCCAAATTGGGCTTTGTTTTGCTCTCAGTAATTATTGACTGATAGCTGAATCTTTGTCACCTTGTTTACACATTGTAAATATGCTGGAATACCAAAATTTTGTACTGGAAAGAACAACAATGTACTTTCCCATTAGTTTGGAACCCTAGGTGGCATTTCTGGCTGCAAATAATATTTCGAAGCAAAACAATATTCTTCCATCCCTATGTGATCACACAATTGTGATATGCTATTTGCATGAGGTGCATGCTTGCACAATCATTCTAATAATCCTGGGACAACTATTTGTAAATTGCATCAGTAATTTACATTTGATTTTAAAAATAAAGGTTGTATATGTTTGTAAAGGAATATTACTTGAAACTTTATTTTGTAGGCGATTACGTGACAAGCTAATGGAACAAGAAAAATGGTCATTGGCTTTAGAAATAGCTACTAAAAGTGGACTCAATGTAGCTGGGATATGGGCTTCCTGGGGTATGCTGTTTTTGAAAATGGGCGATTTTGATTCAGCACGAGAGAAATTTCGTTACTGTTTAGAGGTAGAGATTTTTTTCTTCCTATATAACTATTAATAAAATATAATACTTCTGAATTTGAATTTAAATAGACATTTTAGTCCAAGAATATAAACTCTACTTTATCCTGAGATAAAAAAAAAAAGGAACATTGGATGTGCTTGCAATGTATCTTGGGACCTTCTTCTATAATGCAAGGTATATTAATATTCTGTCATTGATTGTCACATGATAAAAATAAAATATTAAGCGCCTATTTTTTTATGTTTTCCTTTTTAAACTATCAACTTGATTCATTTAATGCTGAGTGCAAAACTAGAACTTGAATTATATAAATTATTAAGTCAGTTAATGTGTAACTCTTAAGATTTTCTATAAATATTTTATTTAAATTTATGAAATAATTATCCTTAGTGTTTTTATGTTTAACTCCTACTGTAATTTTGAAGTGAGATATGCTAACTGCTGTTTGATATTAGTTTTTATATGTTATGATTTTTGTCTAAACTGATTGGCTTTCGAGCTCTCATTTTTTCTTAGGTAATATGGGAACTTCTCTTATCATTTAGATTAACATTTTTCTAGAAGGTCTGAAACACAAGACTTAGCGAAAAAAATGCACTATACCAAAGCAATCTCCTTTAGGAATTACATTAGTACATTACATTAGCAAAATTAGTAATGTTACAAAAAATAAGATTTAGAATGTTGATATTCCTAAATAATATATATCAGATATTTCCTTTTTATTTATTGCTATTGATAAACTATTGTTTGCATTTCCAACAATATATTTAATTTTATTATTTTGTATTCAAAGAAACCTAAGGATCGAAGACAGCTTCAGCAAGGAGAATCTCTATTACTTGAAATCTTGGCTCAGTTAGAAAAGCTGTCCCACCAACCAGAAGATAAGGTAATCTGTTTAAATATATGTCATTTATATTTCTTGAAGTTATACATAATTGGTCTATGTGATTGGTCATCCAATATAGAAATCCACTGTTCTAAGTGACAAAGGAAAAAAATGAACAACTTGAGATGTGAGCTTATGTATGTTTCACCAATAGAGAAGAATGCTAAAAGTCAGCAAGAGGATTGTAAAAAATATTAATCAGAAAAGCTGATGACCGATGCCTGATGGAATTTAATGGAAAAGATAAAGAGGTAAATTCAGTAGCATGAGGAGACACCATTCACTGTATAAAAAAAAATTGCGAAGATGAAATAATTGATCAGTTAACTTCTTTTAGTCTAGAAAGATGACAGGCTTTGATAATTTAATAGTGTGGTATAATTTAGTGAACCACATGGATGATGATGAGTTGCAGTAAAAATATGTCTTGATAGTTGTTGTATACAGGTGACATTTGAAAGCAGTGTCCAATGAAAGCATAGGAGCATAGTGAAAATGGATGTATTGGACTTTTGACTTAACAGAATCTAGTGAACAGTAACTTTTGTAAAACTTAGTTCTTCAGGAAAATCCCATGTAAACTGGAAAGGTTGTAAAGCAGTTAGAGCTTCTTAACCATGGTCAGTGTTAGATGTTTAAAGCAGCTTAGGGATTGTGCAATTGAAGATCTACTAAGATATTGTAGAAGCAGGCCAAAATTTAGTTTTCTAAACTAGAAAATGGGCATCCTAGTAAAAAATAATGATCACCAATAGCTTTAATACACTGAATTTTGGGAAAGAAGAAATAAACACTTTCTCTCCAGTTCGGTAGTTCTGTTTACATTTGGGGACACTGCATTTACAAAGCATTGTAATGCAGTTATATTACACAAAACTAAATTAGAAATTACAGTAGAGGAATATTAATTTCTAATTTTGGTTCGGCAAACAAAAGCTCTAAAACTTGTGATGTCAGGTGCTACCTAGGTACCCATAGGGAGGCCTATTATCTTGCCATGATTTAGGACCCCTAATAAGAGTTGAGGGTTCCCTTCATACAGCTGACTTTTTTCCATTGTTGGAGTCAAATAGACCCTTTTATGGTAACTTTTTTTTAGGAAGCACCTGTTTCATGCTGCACAAGTTCTGTGTGAATGGTTCATCAAACACAAGGATAAATATCAGTTCATAGACTGGTTTCCTTGTGTCTGGCTTGAATCCCATTAAGCACCTTTGGGATCACATGGAGAAAGGAATTTGCCTTTTGGGCTGCAACCTATGGGAGGCTTTGTTGACAAACTGGTATGCCAAACCTGTAGCTGCCTTCTGGAGTTACCTGCCTTTATAATCTCATATAAATATCTCATCATACTCTCATCAAGTTCCTGCTGTGATGTATAGCTGCTGACTAGGGGATAATATCCACTATTAGGTTGCTATCATAATAATTTGATCACATAGTGTTTGTACATGTATGGATAAAGAGATAGGTAGACATCTATCTCTTGCATTTTTATCTTTATCTGCCCTGCATTTTTTATTAGCATAAATCAGATCTGTTCATAATACATAACTACCTAATTTTAGATTTATAATAAATTATTTTCTTTGGAATGGCAAAAAGTTAAGATCTTGTCCCAAAATATTTAGTTTTATGTATTCTAATCTTGAACAGATCTTAAGATAACAAAAATTTCATCTTTATGCTTTGGGCTCCTACCATGCTTCATTTCTCAACATGTCTCACTTTTTTACAAAACATTCGAGCTGCCATTAGTATTTTTTTTGTTTTTGTTTTGTGGGATGGGCAACAATTCAGAATGACCTTAGGAACAAAGCTTTATTTTATTTTTTTTATTGCTGAAAATAACCCTTTTTAATTGTTACATTATTTCTTTACAGATCTCAACATTAAACTGTTTAGCTAACTTGAAGAAGATTAAAACTCAAGTATGTTATTATTCATTTTTATTTAAAGCAAATGTAATAGTAAAACTACAAAAACAAAAAACAAACTTAAATACAATTTTTAACTATAGTCACTAAACAATATATAAGTTCAAATTTATAAGTTCTTTGATTTGTTGTAAAGCTTTCATAATTATAATAGTTAGATTATTGAATTTGGAAATAAAAGTATCAGCATACAAGGCATATATAATTCTTCATAATAAGTTGTTTCAGTGTAAATATTGGTATGGATGGTAGAATTATATTCTAAAATGCCTTCAGAAAGATGGCACTTGTTAATGTCAACTATTTCTTAGTGGTTTTCTTCTGTTTGAGAAAGAAGGAACTGTGCTTCCTTTAAAATATGAATATTACAATAAAATGAAGAAGAGATGAGTTCTTGTGCTGTATCGATATGTAAGTGACAGTTTTGGTTTTTCAGTTTAGAATTATTTTTGGTACAAAAATAATATAATTTTATGTAAATTTTATATAACAAAAAAAAAGAAAAGATGATTTAGCAAAATTAATGATAACAAGCTTTGACCAGGTAATCGTCTGATATGTTTAGATTTGATGGTAGCTTTAGCTACTATTAGTGAAAAGTATCTCCCTGATAGTTTGTAGATCTGACAGTTTTGATGGTTTACATCATTCATCTTCATCATCATCTTCTCAAGGTTTGGCCTTGTCACTGCATCATAAGTCTCTATCCATTGCAACTCTTTCCATTTCTTTATAGCTTTTAAACTCCATTCTACTTTTTAAGTCATGAAGAAATTTCTTCCTAGGTCATCCTCTGCCTTGTTTTCATAAAGTTTTCCCTTCCATTATATTTAAAAAGTGTTGTGTTGTAAAATATGTCCTCCAACTTTAACTTTCCATATTCTCACAATCTTTATTAGTTATCATTTCTCTAATATTTCTACCAGAATGGTGTCCTTAGTTTTCTTTTCTTTCCAACTGATCTCAACATCCTTCTCCAGATCCGCATTTCAGATGCTTCTAATCTTTTAATATTTTGACTATTGAGTGTCCAGGTTTCACTCCCATACAACAAAACACTCCAAACATAAGATTTAACAAAATTTTTCTTGACCTGATATCAGTATGTCTGCTGATTCACTCTTCTTCGTGAATCCCTGCTTGGCTAGAGCAACTTCTTCTCCAATTTCCACACAATACCTATTATCCCAATTAATAATCTGATATTAGATATGAGAATTTCTCAATACTAGTGTGACCTATTTTCAGGATCTAGTCATTGTTTTATTATTTTATTGACGATCTTGATTTTGTTTTCTTAATATTGATCTTCAGTTTGTACTCTTCTAAAACAGATGCTAATACATCTCCTTCTCCATTTCAGCACCACTGCTGTGTCATCTGAAAAATGTATGCATTGAATGTTTTGTCCATTAACCTTAATTCCTTTTGTCTTCTGTTTAAACATCATTGTTGCTTTTTCAAAAAAGCCTGTTAAACAGATATGGAGACATGAACAGCCTTACCTCACTCCTTTCTAATGTCTGCTGTCTACAAACTTCCTTTCATATCTGTTATTGTACTCTGCTGTTTATAAAGACTGAGAATCAGTCTGCTATCTTTGCAGTCTAGTCCAATGTTTCATAATTTTGAATAATTCTCCTAATCCACATTATCAAAAGCCATCTATATGTCAATGAATGTGATGTACATCTTCCTATTTAATTCTAATCTCCTTTCTAAAATTATTCAGTATCAGTCCCTCATCCTGTCTGAAAACCAAACTGATCATGATCTAATGATTGTTCAATTCATCTTCTTCTTGATCTTGTTCTTTATTACATTCAGTAAAATTATAGATGATAAATACTTCTTCTACTATTGCTATATTAAAACATATTTTTAATACCAAATTTTCGGAAGATCTTTTTCTTTCTTCCTTTTTCAAGTTTGTTGGTTATAATAATACATTTCCAGGTGATATCATTCACATACACATCTTAGACATGGTTGTTAACAAACATATTTCTCCCTTAAATGAATGATATCACCTGAAAATGTATTATTATAACCAACAAACTTGAAAAAGGAAGAAAGAAAAGGATCTTCCGAAAATTCGGTATTAAAAATATGTTTTAATATAGTAAGAGGAGTAGAAGAAGTATTTATTTTGCAAATACACTCATTAACAAAAAAAATGACGCACCTAGAAGGAGTTGTCCGATGGAGACAAAAATTGGTGGAGAGAAAGATTATGTACAGAATAGAAAATGATTAAACTTTCAGACAAATTGAATGATTTATTTCAGAGTTAGAGTTACAAAGTAACGAGCTCAATATGGTGTTGACCCACCTCTACCCTGAATGCAAGCTGCCACACGACATGGCATAGAGTGATAAAGCTCCCTGATAGTCTCCTGCGGTATTTCTTGCCAGATTTGCTCCAATTGTCTGGCTAGGTCATCCACATTCCCTGGTGGATGCAGTCGTCTTCCCATCATATCCCAGACATGCTCGATTGGAGAGAGATCTGGGGATCTGGCTGGCCAAGGAAGTATTTCACAAGCTGCAAGACAGGTCATAGCAACATGTGCCATATGTGGTCGGGCATTATCTTGCTGAAAAATAAGGCCGGTGTACTGCAAACGGAAGGGTAGCAAAACAGGTCTCAGAATGTCGTCGACGTACCGCTGTGCTGTAAGTATGCCGCTAATGACGACCAAAGGGGTCCGGCTATCAAGGGAAATGGCACCCCTGACAATAACTCCTGGTTGAGGGCCTGTGTGGCGTGCAATAGTGAAAGCAGGATCGGCATGCTGCCCTGGGCGTCTCCAGAGACATCTGCGACGATTGTCAGGACACAGTTGGAAGCGGGATTCATTGTTAAACACGATACGTCCCCAGTCAGCATCATTCCAACCGGATCGAGCCAAGCACCACTGTAATCTGCCCGACGGTGTGCAGACGTGAGTGGCAGGTAGCGTAGCGGTCGGTACGAGCGTAGATGTCGCTCTCTCAGCCATCTGTGAATGGTCATGGTGGACACTTGAGTGCGAATCGCACGTCTGATGGTTGATAATGATGATTCAGACGCTGTGACAGCTGATCTGACAATCACTCTATCTTCCCGCTCTGCTGTGGCCCTAGGTTGACCACTACCTTCATGATGCTGAAATCTGCCATTGTCCACCCATTCCTGCCAGCATCTTCTAATCACCCGCATCACTTCGACCCATATGAAGAGCGATTCTCCGATTTGCCCAACCTGCCTCTTTCAATCCAATGATACGACCTCTTTCAAACTCTGTTGCACGTAATGAGCTCGAATCCTGCGGCGAGGCATTTTTTCAGTCGTTGAAAGGTATCCTAACTCGCAATGCAACAGAAATTTTGACCATCAGATTGAGAATCGCTTCTTATATACACCTGCTGAGTCCGCAGTTCCGATGCGCTGTAGCTCTCGCTATTCATTCATTGGACACCAAAGTTTAATCATTTGCATGGGCGGTCTCAATGTCTTTGTATACGAAATTTCATTACAATCGGACAACTCCTTCTAGGTGCGTCGTTTTTTTTGGTAATGAGTGTATGTTAAGAAGCAGATGGGAATTGAAGAAGTATGGTATTAAAATTATGGATGCATTTATGAAAAGTGTAATCTGTAATGAGAACATTCTACCACATTGGATGTCTTCAGAATCATGATAGTTCTACTTTTAATGAAATACTTTGGAGTCTCACTAGTCTCGTAATATTTCCATGTCACTGTATCGTTACGTTATTTCCCAAGTTCTTAAAAGTTCTGTATTGATATAACATGATCTTGCAGCCTATTTTATAATGCAGTTAATGTAGTGCTAAATCAAATTCAGTATAATTGCATAATTGAGGGTCCGTTATCTACTTCCTCTACATGCTATATATATATATATATATATATATATATATATATATAGTTAAAGTTAAAGTAAAAGTTGCGATCAGGCCCAGAAGACTGCGCAATGCAGCTGGAGGGTAGGCTCCAGTGTTCAGAACCTACGGGACAAAGTTGAGGTCGGGGGGTCTGCCCATCGCTCGCCCGCCTTTAACTCCCGGGAAAGAATCCCGGTACCCATTCTATAGAGGGCTGGGTAGACCCTAGGGCCCGTTTGGAGGAGAAAGAAGCGTGGAAAAATTCCCGTCCTCCGCCGAGGCCGGGAATCGCCAAGTGCCCTTACCCACTCGGCTACGGGGCCCACTTTTATGTATATATATACAGTAAAACCCCGTTATTACGCTCGTCAAGGGACCATGACCTACAAGCGTAATAAGCGGGATAGTGCTATAGACGGGAAATGATTTATGAGATGGGGAAAGATTTGGACACCATTTTACGGAAAACATAAATGATTCTGCAATAGATATAGTGCAAATATGAGCTTATTTCCTATTAAAAAGATCTTTGATTGTGGTTTGCCGTGTGTGTGTGCTACTGTTATGAATTATGACATTTTCAATACGGTTCAGGTAACTATTAACGTCAATTGATACACCACTAGGAGCAACACTAATATATTTTCGGAGCAGATTTACTGCACACTTTACTTTTTTACGTTTTCAACAACCCTTATCTGCATCGGTAATTGCATCCCTGTTTTTCATTATTGTTCGCAGACTGGATGAGGGAATTCCTAGAGATTCTGCGAAATTCCCCTGACTTAACGTAGAATTCTTGTCGTACTTACGGAGAATTTGCAATTTTTCACTTATAGAAAGGGATTTCCATTTCGACAATTTGCACAACTGTATCACAGACCCGCACTTCACAGAGTTCAAAGATTCCCTCCTACCAGGGGAAAAAAAAAAGAATCTTTACAGTGTTACATTTCTTTTCGATACAAAATTTCCGATATAAAAAAGCGCTACAAGCGGGATTTGAAGCGTTATAAGAGGGTAAAAGTATACAGAGATATATAGAAAATTCCAGGGACCGAATAAAAAGAGCGTAAAGAACGGGATAGTGCTATAAGCGGGAGCGTAATAACGGGGTTTTACTATATATATTAACTAAAGTCTGCTTTTCATTACAGGCTTCTTCCATATATATTTGTCAAGTGTTGACTGATTTCCTCATTATCAATAAATAATTTTCCAGTCTTACCTTTATAATTGTACTGTTTGTAATAGGATTACATTGAAGTATTTTGATAATAATTACATGCTTTTCCACTCTTCCTTTCATCATATCATCCTCAATATTTTCAGTTACATTTTTTAGCCATATCTCTTTGGCTTCCAACATTTTGTAGTAATTAGGTTATTTATTCTTTATAACTGCTTTGACTGTCATCAGTGTTAATTTTCCTATAATGATTCCTTCTCAAAATTATAATTCTTCTGATCATACCTCTGCATTGAAACCACCCATCATTATCACATTATCCCCCTCATCTTTCGTCATTTTCATAACTTCACTGATGTTTTCAAATACTTTTTCAAGATATTGTTTTCACAGTTTAATGTAGGGAAATAAACCTGAATAATAATCATGTCTGAATATCTCATGAAATATTGCCATCAATAATCAGTCCTTAATATTGAACATTAGATACTTTCATTGCCTATTTCTTCTGAAGTAACAATCCTATTTCATCCTCCCTGATACTACACCGCCACTGTATATCATTCAGTAATCTCTACTGTAAAAGTCTCAGTATCCTTGCCATCTAATTTCAAATATTCCACTTTTTTTTTATCTCCTTTTCCTCCATCACATTCTTAACGTCTTTCAATCTTCCAACCTCTACTAACATTCTTATATTCCATGTACCGATTGTCATTAGATTCTTGTTTAGGCGAGGATTTTGCTGAATGATGACTGAGAAGCCTTACCAATTCTATGCCTGTCAGATCTTGAGTTCTAATTCCCATGATCAGTAATATTTTATTGAAACTGTGATGACTTGCATGATTGTGTAACAGAAGTCATAATGCAGTGGTTTACTTTGCCTTCCACATCCTATAGGTTCAAGTGCCTTTACAGGCAACTTCTCACTCCAAGGACAAACAGTGCCCTACTCCATGAAATTATGCAGATGAATGCTTATCCCAGCAGTCCCTAGGTCTCCTCCTATATTAGCCACTTAGTGTGACCACTTAATGTTGTCCCCTTTATCAGGAGAGGAGTAGGTCGGGTTTTCCCTTTCATTAGGCTTGAGACCAAAAGGCATTTCTCAGAATCTTTTGGGAATAAAATTTCTGACTGAATAAAAGTTCTGTCATTTCCCAAAGGAATAATGAGGTCATGTTTACAGACAATTCTAAATCTAAACTAGTTTGGTTAAAAGGATAGAGACAATGATGAGGATACTTTGCAGATTTCTTGTTTTCTGCTAGTTTTTGAAAAATAAATATAAAGAACCAGCAAAACGATTATGAAGAAGATAATGGAAAAAGATTGCCGATTGCTGATGCGGAATTTTAACAGCTTGATTTTATCAAAGTATTTCTTGGAATTTTTACCATTGTTGTCTGTAGCAATAAAGCTAGATATTTATTATGCATCATACTGTAATAAATGGTGAATAAGGGAAAACCCAAGACTGGTGATGAAAAGTTAATTAAAAAAAGTGAATTTTGAAATTGAATGTTATTTGCATAATTGCTGTTGTATGGTGAAAGTAAAAAATTTTCTCATCAAAGAGGTCTTACTGAAGGAGTATTGTATTGCTGTGGAAGCACCAATTTGTAGAGTTTAAATTTTTATGTTTTTAAAAGATAATAATAATAACATTGGCAATTTTTGACTATTGACCCAGACATTTGGTATACAGGTTGAAGATAAAGATATTGACAGTAGATTTTTAATATCAAAGAATTTTTTTTTTTTATATTTACCTCTGAATTGTTACAATCATCAAGCTTTGAGAAATTATTTTCTTTTAAATCAAATAAATCTTTATTTTAAATTATTATTGATTTCTGTATTGTTTTTTCTTTTCACAGGGTGTACAACTTTCTGATAAACAAAATTACATGTTTACATCTCAGGTCATCAGAGAATGTCAGTATTATTTAGATAATTATGGCAATCATATGAACTTTGTAGCATTCTATGTTCAGCATCAGATGATAAAAAAGGCTTTGCTTTATATCTTAGAAGAGGTATTTATTAATTATTTATTTATTTATTTATTTACATTGATTTTGTAAATTAAATTTAAGAGCTTGTCATGGATCAACTTCAAATCGCTTGAAGACTTATTGCAGCTCTTGTAAAATAGTGTATAATATATTTTATTAATTACATTCAAGTAATTCGACTTCCTTTGATTATTAAACAAGAGTTTTTAAATACTTGCTCTGACATAATATTTTAACTCATTGCACTATGATTCATTTTGAAAACTGGAATAAATATATACTCAGTGGAGAAAGGATGTCATTAGATTATGGAGCATTCATCAAAAAGAAAAGATTTTCTCTGTAGCCTTGAAAGTGACAAGATTTTCTAGTAGGCAAGAAGACATTGGTATTTTGAGAGACAGATTTAAAACTGATATGGAATTGAAGAAACTGGAATTGTGAGGAATCATGTCATACCTAATCAAATATTGAATTATTATTTTCCTTTGTTCTGTAACAAATCTTCCAGGTAGAAATGGAATCAATTCTGTAGGCCTTGCGGTGGGTACAGATTACAGGATAGCTGTACACCAATAAATATATTATCTATATTTATAATTTAAATTTAGAAGAATGAAGTATGATTTGGTAAATCAATATGAAAGGAAAACTACACAGCTATTTTTTTTCTAACTGTTTCTGTCTCTTTAAAATTTCCTGTAAAAAGTTTTACATTTCCTTTAGCATAAATGTTTTCCAGATCAAGTGGAAAATATCCCGATTGTAAGAGTCTCTCCTGAAGTGCGCTGTAGATTCATTAAAGATAAGAGATTCTTCATTGATCTTAAGTCGTGTCCTATTATTGACAGATTAAAAAGTGTTACAATGCTATAATTGTGGAAAATTTGTTCACTTGGTCAAAAATTGTCTTCCGAAACAGCCAGTACACACTGAGGTGAATAGGGTCACCACAGTTTTTAAAGACTGCAAGGTTAAATAAAAACTCTTTAAGGATAATGTGAAATGTATAAACTGTGTAACATGGGCAAGCAGATGTAAGATATGAAGTGCAGTGATTAGTCACAAGGTCACTGATATTAATTGTCCAGCAATTAACAAGATAGAAAAGAAGATAATTAGTATTACTGATTATGTAAAGCAGCCACCATCAATTTGACTAAATATTTGGAAGAAAATAAAATTGATATGGCCTTAATACAAGAATCATATATTTTTTTCATGGCAAAATATTTTCCTAAATATTTTAATGTTTATCTATTGGTAATTAAAGATCCTCTAGCATGCATTGCAGTTACCAAAATTTACCTATAATTCTTCTAAAACAGGCATGCAATGAATGGTGTGTAAGTTCCATTAAATATTTTGCAGACTCTATACATTTCTTCAATATATCATGGTCCAAGTAAAAACATGGAAACTACCTTATATGAAATACCTGCATCTAAGGAAAATGCCTTTTGCAGCAAATACCTAAATGTAGTATATTAATTGGCATGGAATTTAATGCTAGAGCTCTTCTTGATAGGATCAACTGGAAAATGTGAGGGATATTCTACATAATGAATTTCTAAGTGAATGTACATATTTTAAATGAAGGAAAAGGTACCACCTACAGCTCTCCTTGGGAGAAAGTGTCATTGATTTGACTGTAGCAGAACCTGATCAGAATTAAAAACTGAAAAAAAAAAATTGATGATGATTTGTGCTCTGATCGTATAGGTTTACGGTATAACATTTCAATCTAACAAGAATTTATCTTAGTCAATAAGATGGTTGACTAAGGATAGTATTCATAAAGCAAATTGCCTTCTCTTTTTAGATAGTTTAAAAAGTAATTTTACACTATTGGATAAATACATTACCTTAACACTCCTCAGTTAATTGAAAACTTTTCCAAGAAACTGACAGAAGTGGATGTACCTAAGAAAAATGCTGGAAAGAGAACAGTTTTTTAAATGCCTTTTGTTCATGTAAGTGTGGTAAACTTGAAACAGTTGATCATATTATCTTTAAATGTTCAAAATATGATTACATTCAAACTTTTATGATATGAATACCTTTTGCAATTCATAACAACGGTGATGAAAATTAAGTGTAGTGACAGTTGTGATATTTCAGTAGTTATAGCACTGTTTACTAAAACTTTCTCCACCTTTGCTTCCTTTGTTGTGTAAAATTTGAAACCAGTATTATACTCAATTTAAGTGGTACACTACATTAAGTTTTTCTTATTTAAATTTATTTATTTGTTTGTTTTTATTTTGTTTAAATTTATTTATTTGTATCTCATGACTCAATTCATTTATAAGTTTTAAATATCCAAAGTCTGCAGAACATATCTCATAACAATGCTTTGTAAGACATGGATGCTTTTGGAAAGCTTTGGTTATTGGTTTAAGCTGACATAAAATCCTGACAAAATGGTGTTGTCACATAACTTAGTTGAAGTTTTGCTTCATACTGTGTAACATGTAAGGTAACACTTTCTTGCGGGCCATTTATAATCATTGTTTGTTTACTTTCTTGACATATTTGCATATTTTATAATATTCTTAGTTAAAATGCTGCAATTAAATACAATGTGTACAATAGTGAATTATGTCCGGCTTATGATTTAACCTATTGAAAAAACTCAGATAAAGACTGAATGCTGCTGAATTTAAAATTTGAAACTTTTTTGAACATCACTATGTCCTCAGAAATCCAGCATATACACATTAAAAAACATCAAAAATTGGATGTTGCATTTCTCCTTACTTTCATTGCTAAGATTAAGTTGAAGAAATGGAACTTAAAATTTATCTTTTTCTTATTTATAATAAAAAAGTTTAGTAAAATTAAAGCAAATGGTTTTGTTTGTTCCTAGAAATGTGATGGAGATGTATTTGTCGAGGGCATTTTTATGAAGTGCTTACAAAAGGGTGATTTATCACAATTACAAGAGGAAATGAAAAATATAGATCCAACTTTAGAGAAGTGGAGTAAATATCTTACAGCTGTGTGCAGATATCTCAAGCGCAGAAACCTTTTGCATGTGTTGTATCATGTTCAGAAATTCTTGCAGGTATTTTTATTTATTTTTTGCTATTAACATCTACATAAAACTTCCTGTACTATTAAGAACATATTTCCATTATGAAATTTTTTGCTGAAAACTATTAACAAATTATTAATGAAATTTTAAATTTATTAATTTATCGTTATATATTTTAAAAATCATTTATCATTAGTTCTAAAATAGTTAAACTGCAAATGTTTTTAATTAAATTTTTTGTTGTAAATAATGTTGAATAAAATAGTTCCTTTCAATAAGATGCTACTTTTCAATAAGAATAATTTTGGTTTGTAAAGCACAATTTTTGTTAAAAAACTGCCTAACTTATTAGCACTTCATTCATTTTGTTTACTAAACTTTAGTACTATTAAAAAGAAAAATTTAATCATTACAGGATTATATCCGTGCAGCCATGATGTGCATTAAGTTCTATCAAGAGAATGCTTTTGAATATAATGAGCTTTTTCATCGTGTGCATCATCTACAAAATGCAAGACATCATTTAGAAACTTACCTTGAACAGCATTCAAGCTTTCAAAAACCTTCTCATCCAGTAAAAACAATACATTCAACCCAGTTACTCTTAACAATGTCTCTCAAAGAAGTCAATAGGTAATTTATTCATTCATTATCAGGTTTATTCATTCATTTACATTTTTACTTTCTCTTCTTTGTCTATTCTTCGATAATAGGAAAGCGAAGTGAGAATCCAGATGATAGACAGCTTTCTGAATTTTATTTTTACATTTATTTATGTTTCTTTCTTCATACAGCTGTTTAAGATAATACACTACGGGATCAAAAATATCCGGTTACCCCTCTGCCATAGTGTACTGAAGCCTAGATATCACGATGTCACATACTGGTAAAAAAGGAGGAGGGAATCGTTTGTTGTTAATTGATTAGAAATAACAGCTGAAAGGGTCGATCAGCAGAGCTCAGTGACTTTGAACATGAACTGGTCAGTGGCTGTCACTTGAGTAATAAGTTCATCAGCAACATTTCAACCCTTCTAAAGTTGCTGAAATTGACTGTTGTTGAAATGATTGTGAAGTGGAATCGGAAAGGCTCAACCATATCAAAGCTGCGACTGGGTAGGTTGCGTGTAATGACAGACCTGGGCAATGGAGTCTGGTGGCTTGTGCAAATAGCCAGACATCAATTGCTACAATCACCCGTTAGTTTCACAGTAGTACTAACACTCGAGCCAGAACCATGATTTGAGAGATCAAGGGAATGGGGTTTCATGGTCGAGCAGCTGCTCACGAACCAAACATTTCCCCTGTGAATGCTAAGCCCTCCTGAAATGGTGTAAAGAGTGACCCACTGGATATAGAACATGGAAACCTATAATATGGAATGATGAATCACTCTATACCATGTGGCAGTCCGATGGAAGGGTTTGGTGTGGCAAATACTCGAGGAACAATATCTACCAACATGTATAGTGCCAACAGTGAAGTTTGGAGGAGGTGGCACTATGGTGTGGGGTGTTTTTCACGTAATGTACTTAGCCCTCTTGTATCACTGCACAGCAAAGTAAATTTGGAAGGGTACAAGAACGTTTAAGCAGTTATGTACTATCTATGGTAGAGAATCACTTCAGTGATGACCACTGCTTCTACCAGAATGACAATGCTCCATGTTACAAAGTGTGGTCTGTGAGGGAATGGTTTGTGGACAATAAGGTTTCGAAAATGGACTGGCCTGCCCAGAAGCCTGACCTGAACACTATCGAACACCTATGGGAGGAATTAGAATGATGACTTCACTCCAGATCTCAACTTCTGAATCACAACCTGCTCTGGCTACAGCTCTTCAGAAAGAATGGGTTGCCATTCCTCCAGAAACATTCAGGCACCTGGTGGAAAGTCTCTTTGGCAGAGTCACGGCTGTGATAAAGGTGAAAGCGGACCCATCCCATACTAATATCCACTTTTGGGGAATGTGTTACAGGAAAAGTTGGACAATGGTTTTGGGTTGGTGTCTGAATATTTTTGATCACATTGTGTATAACAAAATCATACCCATATCCCCATAAGAGGATGGACAGAAAACAAAAGAAAAAAAAAATTTTCATTCATACAAGCTACAAATCAGTTTTCTCCAAACATTCTTATTCTTACACATATACTTTATCAATTGTAATTTTATTTTCAACATGCATTCACTTCTTTTACAGAAGTTCTCAACCCATACTTTCTGAGATATCCATCCATTTGCTAATTCAGTTAATCCAACTTTTCCTCATTTTCTGCCATACTTACGTCCACTCCATTAACCACATGACTGTAAATGTCCAGAAGTACCTCAAGGCCTACATTCTGATTTCACAATTTCCTTTACTCTTCTTCCACTTTTGGAACACTGAAGCATCAATCACTTTTGTCTCATATATATTTTTGCATGTTGGACCAACAGGATATTGAAGCCTCCAGATATCCAGAATCTCCAGCACATTTTTTGTTGGACATCATTGCCTTCTTTCATTGTCAATATTGGTCATGATATTCTTTATGTTTTGACATTTTATCTATTGCTTGGTCCTTTTTATCTCCATGCAAATCTAATTTAATTTTCGTTCAAATCTAATTCTCTCCTTGTCTCTTTCTTTTGCGAGTTTATTTTTTATCTGTCGTCTATCTATTACTTTATTATAAATGAAAAACTTCAGATTAAAAATATTTTTTAAAGGCCTACATGTTTAATTGAATTAATTTTCATATTTTTCTTTTATCCTCTAAACATTTTCCTTTTTGTAATGGATATTAGTAAATGTCTTAATTTCCTGGTGCATGTTAAAAAAAAATGCATACAAATGCAGGCAATCACAACAAAAAGCACTACATGTTGTTTATTTAATTAATTATCATCTTTCTTGTAAATAAGCTTGATTAATCTCTGTTCATTTATGTATTAAAGGCAAACTTAGCCTTACAGGATGTCTCATTTGTTATTCTGTATGCCAGAGGTGGCTTTTACATAAAGTAGGCTGCAATGTGCTTCTGTATGCATTTTTAACTTTTAATATATTTTTAATGAAATTGTGTCCATCTTATTCTTTTATATATATATATATAAATATTAAGTTATTGCTACATTTCATTCCAAAATTAGGGCAGAAACATTTTTGTAAAAATAAAATTTCTAATGATACACGAATTCCACTACATAATTTTTTTATTTTTTTTTAATTTTAGATATATAAATGCTGTCAATTTACAAATTGAAATAACTAAATTTTTACATCGTAATTCATCTCGAATTATTCATCTTCCATTCGAAAGTAATCCTGATAATCCAAAGATATCACAGCCTCTAACATTATTTGGAAACCAAGCTGAAAAAGCTCATTTGGCAGCAATGGTAAGGGGGAAAAATTAGTTATTAATATATTTCATTAATAGCTTTCATCAATTAAATGAATGTTTTCTTTTGAAAATGTGATAAATTCAAGCTCTTAACCAAATTTTTGTAAGCAGGATTTCTAAAGAGATTACAGTTACATGTTACTTTTAAGCAGGGCTTTTTTTCGGTCCGGAATGCACCGGAACAGCATTATGGTACCTTTTTTGGGACAGTAAAATAATACAATAATTTCTCTCAAAGCAGTTTTTTGAGAGTATGATAATTTCTCTTGCAAAAGACGTTTTGATGTTTTGCATTTGTATTTTGAATTTTGCCTGATTGAGTTTCCCGGTAGTGATTCTAGCTCATTAAGCTGTAGTTTTAAAATCTAAGGTTTAGGCTCTTCATTTGTCCATCGATGTTAAGTGTTTTCATAATAAGCAACCTATGCTTAAGCAAGATGTCAGATTTCTTAAGAGATATTTGCACATGATCAAACATGAAATTGGCAACATGGCGGTACAAATGACTGCGATCCATTGTTAAATTATATGTTTTCATTTTCACTTCAACGGTATAAATAAAAACCAAAATAAACTTCTATAGTTCAGAAAAATAGCTAGAAGGATCATTTATTTCAACTGTTAAAGCTTTTACGTCTCTGCCCCTTTCCATTTTTTTATGTTATCCACTTATCTATGAATATTGCTTTATTTGCTATCTGTATCTGCCGTTGTGCTTACTGCTTGCTAGCATTTGAAGTGGTGAACTTTTTTGCTTAGCTTGCTAGGATGGATCTCCTAGGATGCATCTCCTAAAAGGATATCCTTTAGCTGCAATTACTAATCAAGAATCCTACATGAGATACGTTCCACAAGTGTATGATATCAGTCAGCAAAATGTTGAACCATTCCTCCTTGAGACATATAATAAGCTCCTGGACTGTTATGGAGGCCCCTGGACCTCAGTCGATGATTTCAGTTCATGTCACAGATGAATTGAACAGAGTTAAATTCAGGGCTGTGTGGATTCCAGTCTGTCACAAA
>JAFIDM010004315.1:28910708-28954976 GCA_023159025.1 Thereuonema tuberculata
CTTCCCATATTTCCTCACCCTGATCAAGTAAAGTTATTAAAACTGATTAATAACAATCACCATAATGATCCACTGAATTTTCTCTTATTTCCTGCCCTCAAAAACTCCATTCATAAGACCTATCTTATTGCCAGTATTCTTTCACTGTTTCTTCTTTTGTAGGATTAGCATGCTTTCCATATCTATTGTGATTTTCAGATTCACAATCTATTAATTTAGCACCAACTTTTCTCTTTTGATATTTGGTTTGTATTTGTAGGATTTACAGCTACTAAAGAATATTAGAGATTGAATATTCCTGAATGAAAAAAAAATATTAGAATAAAATTGTTTAAGAATTCAATTGTATTTTGAAATAAGTATATCAGCCCTTCTGAGATCAAGAAAAAGCTAGGATACAGAGGAAGACTATAAGTCCCACGAAGCTGAATTATTAGTTGTTGGTTCAGATATCAAATGCAAAACTCCATTGAATTTGATACATATTTGAACTATAGGAATTACACATACTTTACTTACATACTTATCAAAAAACTTTGACTTTGTGTGTCATTCCTACAGTAACTCAAAAAGTACTAATCTTTATTAGAAATTAAAAAATTTTAATTTTTTATTCTAAATTTTAATTGAGGATGGTTTTATAAATTGCAATGAGCTGTTTGTACTATTTGTTTATCTTGATTTTGGAATAAATTGAACCCAAAATGAGGAGTTCAGAACCAAAAGCTACAACTGTACATTTCCCATCAGCATTGTCATCAATTATCCTAAGAAGCTTTAATGATCTATTTAGACCATCCACAATTGTATTTCATTTATTTTGGGAAACAAAACCTCTAGTAGTCTCGATGAATGATGTCTAGTAATTTTGTTGTCTTGATGAAATAAAGCATTAATAATAATAATAATAATAATCAACATGTGCATGATTAAACGATATATTCAAAAGTTATAATGTTGATATGTAATTATCTTGGTTATTATTTACTGATTTTTATTAGTAAGCTAAATATTTCTTTTAAAAGGTGATGTTGTCTGGAAATAAAATTGAAGATGGATTTGGAATTGCTTATCGAATTATCCAAGTAGGTAACTTAGTCAGAACATAATTTTTCTTTAGGTTTCTTTATCCACGTAATGCGTGATTTCAATAAAACTATAACTCTGGAACTAGTGAATTTTCAGGATTTCTTTTTCTCGTCCCTCTTAATCAGGCTGCAGACTAAAAGTAAAAATTTTGTACTATCTGAGATACTTTTTTACAACTAAAAATTAACAAAAACGAAATTGAAGTAAATTAAACAATAGAGAATGCACATTACAGAATAACACTATATTTGTTTACTATGACAGTATAGTAATTACAAGTCCACATTTTTACAATCTTTATCAACATGAAGAAATTTATTTTGTCAATCGTTTATATAAATTGTTAACTACTATTTATTTCGGTTCAGAAGCTTTTGGGTTTAATTATATATATATTGGTATTGTGTTTTTAATTCTAGCCCTGAGCTTGATTACGGAGACAAAAAAAGAAAGTGAAAGCTCACTAAAATTCAGACGCGTCTTTATCAATTGGAAATTGAATTTTTTTTTTATTACATTTTTTTTGTTGAAAACAACTTTGTTGTAATAATAAAATGAAAACCTGTGAAAGCCTTTTTAGAAATTTGCCACAGTTGACTTTCTACGAAATTGCATATATTGGTATTTACATGTACGCTACAAATTCTTTTAAATAATATGCTGTTTTATTTATTTTTTTGTTTTTTTACAATTCCATAAAATTACAAAACTGTTACACTCTTGTTATGTATTAATTACAATTACAGAATGCTCATTGTATTTTTATTTTAAGTCTATCTGTATATTATGTATAGCATAATAAGCAGCAGTTTTTATGTTTTCGTGCATTTGTGTTATTCATTACAAAGTTATTTTTATGATCTTTCCAAGAAATTTGGAAAGAAAAACAAGTTCAGAGTATGCATTTGCTGACCAAGGCAACTGTGTTATATTTCGGAAATATTTGTTTATATTAATATTTAGATCTGGTCATTACTGACCAGTTAGTAATTAACAGAATCATGTTATTTTAAATTCTATTATCTTTACAGGAATTTCATTTGATTAATGTTAGAGTTTATTGCATAACTGGAAGACATCTAGTTAAAAACCATCGCTATCCAGATGTAGCCCAGCTTATCAGCTGTATTCAGAGTTCTGGTCATTCAAGTAATGATGTTTGTGATGAAGTAATTATATCGTGTATCCATGCAATGGAAAAGAAAACGTCGGATTCAACAGAGGTAATTTTGTATTTGATTTGATTCTCTGTAATCATTTCAATTTTGATATAAATATATATTAAAATCCTGAAAATTATGTTGAATAGGTTAATTTATTTTATTAATTTTATTTGATCTTTTATACTTAGTGGTTATATCAGTATTTTTAAAGACTTGCCAAAACAAGATGAATAATATACTCTTCATCATCAATATATCATTATATTGAGTAATTTTATATTTTCTGTTAGCCCTTGAAACATTTAATAAAGAATTAGCTTCTTCTAATTTCAATCTAACAACATAAATCATTCGATTGTGAAGTTAATAAACATCAATGAGTGAGACCAACTGTTTGTTAAGTGACATCCTAGAAACAGCTGTTTCATGCTCTTTGGCAGTCATCAGCTAGAAGTAGTCACAGTAAACATGGCGGTCTCAGAGCAGTACAGAGGAACAATCACAGGACTCATTATGGTATCTCCGAAATTAAAAAATATTTTTAATGGACTTTAATGAGGCTGGCAGAATTCTGGTACAAGAATTTCTTAATCTATTTTTAATTGTGAATTTGATGGGTTTTTTTTTTAGTTTTAGAGGTACCATAAAGAGTCCTAGGATTGTGTAGAGAATAGAAAACAGTAACAACCTTAAATAAATAAGTTGTACTGTCAGTATTTGTTTTGTTACTATATTTGCTGTGAAATAATGGTTGCTAGTTTTTCTTGCAGATATATGTTACTAAAATTCTAAAATTTGCATTGAATGCTTTTGATGATGACAGAAACATTCCAAATTAAATTTTTCATATTTTATAATGGGCTGATTGATGGCAATTCATCATCTTCATTATGATTGGCAGGTTTTTTTGTTTTGTTTTGTTTTTTTGCATTTTTTTGATTTTCTATGAAGGCTACACAATCATTTAAAATACGTGAAAAAAAAAGAAAGAAAACTTATTATAATTTCATCTCTAAATTTTATAAAAGTTTGAGTGCTATAATTCTAGACATTTTTGAATTAAAAAAAAGAAATTGAACATTCTGAATCAGCAAATACAGAGGGTTTATAGCTGTATATAATAACAAATTTGACTGCTCGCTACTCATTCCACATGATAATTGAATGTCCAACTATCGACTTGTCTGTATTCCTGTATATTCTGATAGATGTTTTAATGCATTAGTTTCATTGACAGAACTCCTAAATTAAATGTTTTTGGGAGGGCTACATTTCAGCACTTTTCCATGCAAACTTTAGTTACAGGGAGATTATAAAACTTTGCCTAAACAATGGCCTATCGATCAGTAAGAATGGCACTTCCAAGTTATGGGAATGTGGGGGTTTTTTTGGAGTTATTTTTTCAGACATTCCCATTTGCACATGTTACATTCCCATCTATCACCTTCCTGTCTAAAACCCATAAACAAAAACAAAATAATACCCTCAAAACTAGGCCCATCAACAATACCAGAAACTCCCCCATTTCCAATATTTCTAACACCCTCTTCACCATCCCTCCATACCTACACAAACAAAATTGATTACATCTACAAAAACATAGCACAATTGCTACATCAAATAAAATCTATGAAAATACAAAACGAAGCTTCCCTTGATGCCACATCCCTATTCACATCCCTCGCCCACAACATCTTCAAACAGGCCCTTTATGATTTCCTGGATGATGAGACACACTTTTGCCAGTTTGATATCACCACTAAACAAATCGACTTCCTCAACCACAATATACAACAGGCAATATTTCTCCCATAACAATAACATTTACCTCCAAACAACGGCCTATTCATAGGCCTTGCCATATCAGGACCCATTACACTACATTGAAAAACAAATGTTCTCTATCTCCCACCTATCAAATTATATGGCAGATATGTCGACAACATCATCATCACCACCAAACAACAACACATCACACAGATACAAAAACGTCTCAATTCCATTGATCTCACCTAAAATTTTAACTTGAACAGCCTTCCAACAACCACATAAACTATCTGGATGTTTCAATTACCTACAAAAACTACATAAATACCACTGTATACAGAAAACTCATGTGCTGAAACAGATACAAACATTACAACTCCTACAAACCCCACACATACAAAGTTAACACTCCTGATTTTTTCATACGCAGAGCACTAATAACATACAACACAAACCTTGCCTTACATACCGAACTCATTATCATTTACAGCATACTTGACTTCCACAATTACCCTCCCACCTCTTTCACACCCACCTAAATATCCTACAATGCAAATTTAACAAACCCACCAAAACCACAACTCCCAAACCCCCTATCAAATACATCCCCTTTCCCTACTATCCACCCCTTGAAAATTTCATTAAGAAATTCCTCGCCCCATACTAATATGCCCCTGCCTTCAGTTCACCCAACATGAACATCATACATACCACACAACAGAATGGTCCCGTGTAAGCAATACCCCTCTGGTTATGTCAGACAAACATGCAACCCCCTATCTACATTCATCAAAGAACACAAATAGGGATTCACAAACAAAGACCCCAAAAGTTCATATACATTAACACATTACAATGAAACTGGACACATCCTGACTTCTCACCTAGCAAGCCCTCTCCCATCACAATAAACTTTCCCACCACCTCCTTGCTGAATCTTTTTACATCATCCAGCTTAAGGCCTATAACCCTATCACCGGCAGGCAAAACTCCCGTCATTATTGCTAAACCCTTCTCTCCTCACACCCATTATGTATCATCACCTCGTGTTGTCCTAAGTGTTTGTGCCGTCCGTGAAGATGGAATGC
This sequence comes from Thereuonema tuberculata, assembly GCA_023159025.1. Taxonomy (NCBI): domain Eukaryota; kingdom Metazoa; phylum Arthropoda; class Chilopoda; order Scutigeromorpha; family Scutigeridae; genus Thereuonema; species Thereuonema tuberculata. The sequence continues at coordinate 28,915,816 of JAFIDM010004315.1, forward strand.
GCACAATATTCCGAAACTGTTGGTTTATTACCATATTTTTAATTCTGTTAACTCATTGTATTTTACAAGTAAGTATGTTTCGTCTTCATTTTTCTCCTTATTTCAATAGACGCATTTTTCTCCTTATTTCAATAGACGCATGTTAAGTCCTCTTATTATTTGTATAAAGACTATTTTCTCATCTAAATTTATATCCATTCTTATATTCACTGCTTCCCAGAATATCTTCCTATCATTAAACTCTGTTTAGTCTAATACCCACTCCTCCTCTTATTGTCATTCCTTTACTGACTCCAGAGAATTCGGTGTATATTCTTTATCAAGTTGGAAGTCTCCATTTCCTTTTTGATTCACTAATTCCCAATATAAGAATTTACTATTTCCCCATCTCCTACAATATCCACCTCTTTTCCCTTTACATTCCACATTCCATGTTCTTATCTTCATATGTCCTTTCACACTAGTATATCTGTCATGTAAAGTCATTCTAGTATCAATCTTTAACATACTCTGGATCCTTTAGAAATCCAGCATACAGGTGATAAACCATGTGATGGACCAGAGCCCCTGTTAGCCTATAATTTCATGGTTCTCATCAGTCCTTCACAGCTACCGGAACAGTCAGGAACATTAGGAACATGAAGTTTCCTAATGAACAATCCATTACATTTTATTTACCAGTATCCACAATGTGGAAGGAGTTGGACTTAGTAGAAGCATGAGGCCAATCTATAGCAGGGAAATCCCAGCTCTCTATAGAAGTAATGCAATATCTATCTGAATTTCTGTGGGTTCAGTCTAGGGCCATGGGAAATCAGTACTACATTATTCTTGACATTGAGGATGTGGTCCCAGTTTTCCACTGATATCCTTACAACACAGTCCTCTACGGTGGAAATACACTGCAGAGCAATTGTCCAATGTAATGTTGTATATATTGAACATAATAGATGGTGGAAAAGCGGATTCTTTAGAGGTGTGTCATGTTGATTATATAGCTATCAAACCTCTACATTATACATAGGTATGTTTCATCAATTTCTTTTTATATTCTACATATTTTCCAAGTGAAATAAAAATAAATTATACTTTCGTTTTTCACTGTTTACAGTACATTAGTACAGTGTCGCCACAATCAGATTAACTCAGTATCGAGACATCAGTGAGGATTTGAACTTTGAGAGGCATCAGGATGCCTAATTTTAGGCCTTTTCAAAGTTATAGGCATGAAAAGGAGACTTTACCTCGTGGAATAAAGTTCGGTAATCACCTAGGCAACTTTGGTCCAAATTTGGCTAACAAAAAAACTGTGCATTGTTTATGTTTTAGAAAATCAATCTGAATGGTGTAAAAAGTATACATAACCAACTATCGAATGCATATATAGACTTTGGTTTCTAGTTTCCTGAGTTTTAGGTCAAAAGCTATAAGCGAACTACTTAAACATTAGACCGTTTCTGACCAAAGTTGGGCTGTTTTATGGTGTTGATTTGAAGGAAATATAATTCAATAAAGTTGATTTGTGAATTGTTTCTACTATAGTGTAGTTTTAAAGATAATATTTCTTTAAAATAAGCTGAATTATATCAGATAGCCATAATTAAACTGACCTAATTAAACAGACCTCCCCTATTCAGAGCCATCTGTAATCCGATCTAACAACCAGAACATTACCAAATTTGGCTAGGAGACTAATTATGACATGGGAAGCAGAATTCCACCAAAAATAAATTTTAGTTCAAAAAGTTGCAGCTTGTACAATGTAAAAAACATGAAAATATATAAACAAATGAATAACAGACTAAACTGCAATGAACCATTATCTTTATGTGTAATATTTATAATAAAATAGCAAAGAAACATTTCATATCAATTTAGTTTGGGCAGCAAATTATGAATGTTAATAGTGTGTCAGTTTGTCACAAACCTGTTTCCCAAATTGAGTTAACCCTGCAGAAAAGGACCTGGTTCAGTATGACCACTGGTCTCAAAAATCAGAAATTGTATCACAGCATTCTGAACAGCAGAATGTAACACATCTGCAGGAATGCTCTTCACAGTCCATGCTACTTGTCCTTAAGTCTACCAAGTTTGAGACATCACCATAACAGACATTGACCTTCAGGTAACCCCACAATCAAAAATCTCATGGAGTAATATCAGGAGAATAAAGTGATCACGCAATTCAAAAAAAGTAACTGATAATTCTGTATCCTGTGAAGCAACGACATAGAAGCTGTTGTACTGTTCATACAATGTGGGGAGATGCTCCATCTTGCATAAAAATGGCCATCTGACATTGCCATTGCTCAAGTTGTGGAATACTGTTTGACATCATATGATATTTCCATGCAGTTATTAAACAGGTTACTGATCCTGTTGGAATGATGGCCTTAATAAGTAATGGCTCGATTATAAAATCTGTTACATCACACCAAACGGTAATTTTCAGTGAATGTAATAGAGTTGTTAAAGGGCGTGGAGTGATTCAGAAGCCTGAATTCAGCAATTTTGTGTGTTTACAGACCTGCTCAGATTAAAATGGGCCTATCTCCTCAAACATTTTCCAAGGCCAAGCATCATTGACCTCCATTCTGGCAAGAAACATAAGAGCATATGTCAATAACTTATTACAGTTTTTACACTTCAAATTCAACCTTTTGCAAATGAAAGTCAACCATTTCCAAATGAAATTCAACCTTTTTACAAATTTAAAACTTAAAGAAAATGACTTAAACAATATGTATGATATGTTTATATGTATTGTGTAGTAATTTCAACCATTGTTTCGATCTTTTTATCCTACTTTTTATACAATATGTATTTTAGCTTAAACCTACAGTAGTACATCTGTATTTGTATTTACATATTTAAAAGGCGCAAATAAAAAGTTTATTTATTTATTTATTATTTTTATATTATTTATTTATTTATTTATTTATATGTATACAAATTACTTAAATTTATAAAGACTCTCTTACAGCAGCTGCAGGCAATTTAGAATACACGTTCATGTAGTAATTACTACAATTCGCTGACGTTATAGTGGCGACAGACTCGTTGATGACATCCACCAAATTCAAATTATTTGAAGGATCCGCCAACAAATTTCTCGTGGAGAATTACATAAAAATACATAAATACAAATACAGGTGTACTACTGTAAGTTTAAACTAAAATATATATTGTATAAAAAGTAGGATAAAAAGATTGAAACAATGGTTGAAATTCCTACACAATACATATAAACATATCGTACATATTGTTTAATTTGTTTTCTTTAAGTTTTAATATGATTTGTAAAAAGGTAGAATTTCATTTGCAAAAGGGTGAATTACATTTGCAAAAGGTTGAATTTGAAGTGTAAAAACTGTATAATCATCATGTCGCAGCTGCTGTACATGGCTGATCTTGTATGATAAAATTGAATAATTTGCACAACATACTTTGATTTGCACTTTCCATACTGTGGAATATGGCATATCGAATTGTTGCACTGCTACTGCCAGTAACATGTCCATCTGATCTATCGACAATCGTGGTTGCACTGGTTTCTGTCCAGGTCTAACTTCCAAATATCCTGTTCCTTCCAACTTCCAAATCATTTATCTAACTGCATTAGCTGACAGAGGCCCTTTATGTGATTTCTGATATTCTAAACTCACAAAGAGCAGGTAGGGCATTGCAGTCATTCAGATAAAAGAACTTTACACACAGTGAGGTAATAAGAGATCATGTTGAGCATGATTATCAATAGGAATGCATTCGTGATGTTACCTTTACTTTATTGCTCTATGATGCCAGCAACACAGATGGTTAACTTCACTTATGCAAATTATTAGCTTCCTCAGAAATTCCCTCTATTGGCAGTTTTTTAAACTATTTTTTTTTTTTTTTTTTTTTTTTTTGCATGGAATCCTGTTTTTTGTGTCCTAATAAGTCTCCTTACTGAATTTCGTGACATCAGGTTGTTAGATTGAGCTATAGTCGGCTCAAAATAGGGTACGTTTAATTATGACCACCTAGAATATTGAAGAAACAGATCAAAATGGATACACTATATGTAATCATTATACAATTCAAAGATAATGAGTTTCAGATTTTTTTGTTTTTGCAGAATTTAACATTAATCAGAATAATTCATCTATAAGGTTGATTGGTTATTTTTTTCTAGGTGGATGAAATCGACTTTCTTATAAAATTGGTGACAGATGATAGCAAAAGGGTTTGTACTATTTTTTTTTTTTCTTACTAGAATTACCATAAAGGGAAATGTAAGTTACAATGTAACTATATTATTAATGATTAGTTACCAGAAGTAACTGAAAACATTCCTTTTTTCCTAATATCACAGTTACTGGTGTCCATTATCTCCCTTTCCTTAAACTTCAAGTTTTTGTATCAACTAAATTGCTATGAATGCTTCTCATCAGTTACTTCTCTCGGGGAGGGGACATGTTGGAATGCCTCGAATTACAAGATGGCTGATGAACAAGAGAATCTGTTGTTAGAAATTGAATCAAGTTCACCAGCCATCTTTAACTACAACAAAGAAGTAAAAATAAAATGACTGACTTTTAAGCAACTTAGCCAAGTTAAAAAAATTAGTTTCATTGGCAGTGTGATTGCTTCATTAATGACAAATAACTAATAATAAAATAACTATACTTCATGCAACACAGCCAAGTAAAAAAAAAGAAATTAATTACTGTAATTTTTTTTTAGTTCGCTTTGTGTATGTATACGAAACAAAGATGTGAAATAAAATATTTTTTAATTTAATCATCAAGTTATAAGCAACTCTATATTATAAAATAGAAAGGTAATGTAAAATGCATCCATTGTGTCTTCTGCTTGGAATGCTGTCAGCTACTATGAATGGGTTAACCTACCTCTGAGCCTGGTTACAACCAGACAAACCTCACTTACTACAACTGCACATCTGGTTACAGTTTATAGATGCTGTTGCTGGTTGGCTGGAGTGACCAGTTGACTTTATAGATGGCATGGTTGCAAGGAGGGTACAACGAACAACTGCAGTTATCATTTACAGGTGCACCCAAAGATGGTTCGCCCTAGGGTTTCTATCAGTAACAATTTTACCCAGCACAATTCCTTTTCATTTAATAGGGTGTGTTAAGCGACTTTTGTCTTGTCCTGTATATAAAATACTAGCCGGGTACCGTCACTTGCTCCGGAACCCTTGCATACATAACATATAAAAAAAAAAAAAACTTTATTTTTTTAACAAATTAATATCAAGATCGGAAAATATGTGAGTTCCCAGTCCGTTGTGGCTTCTCCGGATAACTCAGGTGTATTGTGGGTTGGTGCCACACTAAAAATTTAAAGCAAAAATATAAATCCTCTTTATTCCCTATCCTGTGGGAATTCCGAAAAATCCGGCCTTATTCCTTGTCTATATCATAAAGGAGACCTATGTGCAAAATTTCAGTTTTCTATGTCCAAGGGTTTGGGCTGGGCATTGATAAGTCAGTGAGTGAGTCAGGACTTTTCTTTTTATATACAGAGATCAAATTACAGAAGTAGAATGAGAGTGAATTACAGTACATTTTTGAACAATTGAACTTTGGGTATGGCATTTGAGTTCAATTTTGCATAACTGTCCATTTCCAATTCAAATTTTTATGTATGCTTGATGTAGTTTGTAACTACGATTGGATGGAAAGAAATTGTTAAGAAAACATTATTTTTTTATCAAAATATTCCAACAGAGGATTTATCTTGAAGTATATCCGTCCTGAAATGTGTTAAAGTTACTTTATAGATACAAAAATATATCAGGATTGTCATTTTTCATAGATAACATTATTTAACAAAGCATTTTTTTAATTAATATTATTCAGTTTTAAATTTAACTTAACTTTTTAAATTTAATATAAATTTGGATTTTATATCATTGTTCTCTCAAATCAGTTAAAAAATATTTTTATCAATGTATTAAGGAAATGTTTAGATATTAATTTCAAATTTATAGTTATTTCTAAAAAAAAAATTAAATTTCTTAGATAATCTAAACGTAATGTCAACTTAAAAGCATTCGTTTACATAAATTATTCTAATAAATTTCAATGTACAAAAGAATATAAAATTCATAAGTTATCTTAAGATGGGATTAATTCATCAAAGAAATATGATGCTTCATATTTATCCTTTCCTTGAAATCCTTGTTTAAGGAGAATTAATGAAAAATATCTTTAAATCTCCTGCATATATGCGAAGATACATAAATACTGAATGGATATGTATGTAATTAAGCTAACAGTACTTATAGCACTGTAGAGAAGGAAGAACTCCACAGATGACAAAGAAAATTGGTGGGTATCTTAATAAGAACATGTGGTAGAGAATTTGTGAATAGGCAAAAAAAATAAGTTGAACAATCAAAACCTTTAATTGAATTCAAGATGCTTGTTATGCAAACCATTTGTATGCAAACTGTGCTGGAAACATAATATGGCATAGTACACAGTTGCTTGAAGCATGTTTTGAGGAATGGCTACAACATGTTATAGTTCAGCAACCGATTCAACATTGCCTTGGTAAACTTGGCTTAAGGTCATGGAGTCTTAAGTAATTGTATTTTTGCAAAGCTTCAATAATCTTGGAGTGGAGAAGATCTGTGTAATGTGGTCCATTCACTGATCGATGCATGGGGCTTTGAGGTATGATTTCTTCAAAGATAAATGGTCTAATTATAAAGTTTGCAGTAAATCCGCACAATATAGTTACATAATTGGAGTGCAGGGCCTCAGAAGACAAAGCATAAGGATATATCGGACCTTATATTTGACAGTTGTGCGTTTTCACTGCTCCTTGTAGGGAAAAATGTGCCTCATCAGTCTATAAGACTTTGGAAGGCCAAATGCCATCGAGCTATATTCTTCCCAGAAATCACAAAGCAAAGTAGGTGCGCTGTACAGGATCATGTGCCTGCATCTGCTGAATCCTCTGAATTTTATAAGGATACCATTTCAGTATGGATTGTACAAATTTATGGACAGTTGACCACAGAAGTTGCAGTTACTAGTATTTGTGTCTGGCACTAACTATTGGTAGCTCCAAATGCGACTGGATTTCTGCAACTGTAAATGCGACATTTCCACATTGCTTTCTGCAAAAAGCACTACACCCAGCTTGCTTGTTTCTTTGAATTTCTTTACCATATTCTCAGTCCATTCAGTGACAAAGGTCCTTCCTTATTCTTTCAAAAGACAGTATTCGCATAATGCAAAGGTTTTGGTAAAAGAACTTCAATAGCAAAGCTTAATCCTTCTTGCAATACCCTTGGTTACTTCTAGCGATTACAGGAAGACTTCATGTCTAATTGACTGCAATGTCACAAGAAATTAACATGTTCTAACACTATTTTTGTGCACCAAAATAACTAATTTTTTTATTCTCAAATTCTCTTTCCCATGTTCTTATTAAAGTAACCACCAATTTTCGTTATGTTCCGTCAAGTAGATTCTTCTCTACATCACTCTGAATACTGTCAGTTTAATTATAACCACTCAGTGTGCAAATGTCTTTTGGTTAGATGTTGCAAATGTCATCCTAATGAATGCATTGGACATTTCAGTGTGTATGAGAAGGGCACATTCTGGAGCCAATATATGGATCGGTGTTTATTCAGACATACAAATCTGTCTGGTTTTGATGTTTCACTATGTTCATTAGTCTGTGAAGATATCTCTACCCGTTAGCAGACTGGCAATTGAGTGCGTTTGAGAGAGGTCACATCATAGACTTAAGAGAAGCCAGGTGGTCATGTAGCTATATCTTGATAAGAGCAATCATATTGGCAGCAGTGGGTCCAGAATGTATAGGAGTTTTATCAGTTAAAAGTTGCAGTAATCTCAAATAATTTTTATTATTTATATTTATTTATTTTCAATTTATATATTTAAATTTTATTTACATAGAGGGTAGTCCTGAGTTGACAGACATCCATTACGCTTATGGAAGAGAAAATGGGAATAGCAGAGGGGCCCAGCATCTTTACTGGGAAACTTATCCTCAGTGACAATATCCAGTCAAGGATATTCGCTACTATTTATTGTCATCTTGCAGAAATAGGATCGTTTGGAGCTGTTACCGTTAATAGGAGCTGAAACAGGCATGTGTGGACACCTGTTGTAGAAGAGCAGGTGCTTGAGTTGATCACAGACAATCCAGGAACATCTACTAGACAGGTTGTGCAGCAGTAGGCATGTTGCATCAAAGTGTACACAGAATTCTTCTGGAACAACTTCTCTATCCATATCCTGAGCAGCTTTTGCAGGCTCCTTTTGCCAGTAGATTTCCCACCACGCACCAGATTTTTGTTAGGGTGTCTGAAGCAGTGTTTTGCGCCTACATTTCAGCAGTGTGTTCTTTCCACAGATAAAGCATGCTTCAGCTGGGATGCCATTATGAACTTCCACAACCATCATCACCGGCCAAATACAAATCCACACACTACTATTCAGGCATTGCATAAACAGCAGTTCTCATTTAATGTCTGAGCTGATATTATTGGAGATTGGACCAGTATTTCTGCTATCTAGTCTGAACAGAGACATATACAAGCATTTTCTTGAAACTGACTTACCTGCAGTTGCTCGAGGATATTCCATTATACATCTATGGTTTACTATGGTTCATGCATGACAGGAATCTATCTCATTTCAGGCTCACTCCTTGACCATATTGGATTGGCAGAGGAAGACCAAAAGCTTAGTCTGCAAGAATGCTCCTCCGATCTGAATCCTCTGAACATTTTTCTCTGGAGCTATCTGAAAATGCTAGTGTATGCTACAGTGATTCCCAATGTATCACTGCATTGAGGATGTGTGTACAATGCTTCAGGGTACTCTGACATGTTTGAGCTTGTCCAGCAGTCCTCACGATGACAGTGTGGAGGACTGGTGGAGACCACTTTTAACACTCATCTAACAGTGGCTACACCATAGCTCATATAAAATCATTCTGTAACATCTGAAAGGATTTCCACACCGATGTTCATATGGACTTTTTTTTGTTAGTTTCCTGTGTTTCATTGGGCTTTTTAAAGTTTGGCCAACCATTTCAGGACCTCTGTTAATAATTAATTTATATATTTCAAAATTTGGATTATTTAAAACTTTTAATTAAATTTACAGATCGATTTTTGTTTGTTTGTTTTGAAAAGTTCTCACAATCACTTTTAGCACATAAGTAAAATTCCGAGAACAAAAAACAAAACAAAAAAAAACCCAATAGAGTGAAAAACACAATATCAGTAAATTAAGCAATGGCATGTTTATAATTTTGTTTTAAGGTGCGAGGTTAAATTTCAAAATATATATCTATATGTATTTTTTTTTTCCAGAGTAGAGAAAATTTCAGGAAGCTCAAGCCCATTTGCTCTTTTCCTAAATATAACACTGATAATTAGAATTACCTTATCAGTGAAAACAGAAGTTTTCTTTGTTCAAACAAGGATAACTACTTACTACACATAAATATACCCACAATTTAAATAACAGTTAATTTTAAATAAACTAACAAAATCATCAGTGTTAAAACCATCAATAGAAAGCTTGATCATTTGATTTAAAAAAATAATAATAAATAAAATAGGATAGGGCTATATACATATGTTAAATTAAGTTGAAATGTTAAATTTGCTTTTTATATATCTGTATAGTTGAAGTATTTGTAGTAATATCCTCAAGGATTATTTATTTTTATTTTTTTAAAATTGTATTAATAATGAATAATATTTTTATATCTGAATTGGATATAAATAAAATCTTCCCATTATGAACTGTAGTTTTTATTTCTACTTTTTTTTTTTTTTTTTTTTAGATTGATGCTTTCATATTGTGTGGAAAACTGAAATCTGCCTATCTGTTAGCTGTTAGATGTAATCGTGTGTCAGATGTTCAGCGTATAAAGGCTACAGCTGAAAGAGCTGGTCAATTAACTATACAGAAAATTTGTGAAAAATGGTTGGCAACACAAAGATAGTGAAGACAATCAATTTCTGTATATAATTTTGTACATTTGTAAATAAATAAATAAGTGAATAAGAAGTAATTTTGTTTCTTTGTAGGATTTATAAGGATTTTTAATGTTCACTAAGAGGTGTGTATATAGGATTTTATTTTGGGCAGGGCCAAGTCAGGGAGGTAACCTCGAACAACCAAAAAAGTCATTGTCTTCAAATTTCAGAAGGGTGGGGAGGCCAAGATTTCATAACTGGTTATTCTACTAAAAAGAAAATAAATAAGAGCTACTCTGTATATTTGAGATTTTGGTGCGGGGTGTCAGGGTCCTCCTAGTCCTTCTCCACATAGGGTTGTGATACGCACAAACAACTCAAATTGAATAAGGTAAAACAGATTCAAGCTTTGGAAGGTTTTAAGGCCATAGAGCCCAAAAATCTATTTTAGTATAATTTTCAAGTAGAGGTATGGTTATCAAGTTCAAATCCACTTGGTGTCAAAAAATTTTTTTTATTTTTATTATTTTTAAATAAATAATATTCTTAACTTTTTTTTAATTAAATATTGTTAATTTAAGAACAACAAAAACCCAGATCTGAACTAAGCGATATAAACAGAGGGACAATCTTTCTTGAAGGGTATGCATATCTCTTAAACCGCTTTTGTAGAAACTTGAATTTTCACATGAATGTTCTTTGTCAATATCAAAAAGATATGTATTTGACAAATTTCTTATTTTCTGGTCTAAAGGGTGTAAACTTTCTTGAAGGTATGCAATTCTCCGAAACCTTTGCAGTTGGAAACACGAAATTTCTGCATGAGTATTCTTTGTCAAAATCTAAAACATATGCATCGATGAATTTTCTATATTCACATTCTAAGGGGTGTAAATGGGAGGAGGGGTACAAACTTTACTGTAGGGTGCTTTACAGGGTTTCAGGTTACAAAATCAGAATATAACATTACTTTGTAATCATCACATGCTTTTTTACCAACTGAGGAAGGTCTGAAGTGATAGGGTATGGAGAAGGGCAGAAAGGGGTGGGAGTCTTAAATACTCCGAATTCGATATTAATTTCATATCTAGGGCTTACTGAGTTACAAAATACGAATATAACATTAATTTTAAACTACCATTGGACTTTTTTACCAACTGGAAAAGTTCCTAAGTGATCTCACAATTTCTGTCATCCACATCACAACTCTTTTTGTAACATATCTTTCTGCTAGTTTACTAATATAAGCAAATCACCATTTACTGCTCAGCTTAGGCTCTGTAAATTAAAATATTTTATTCATATCACATCAGTATTTGCTTTTGGCATTTGTTAGCTCCATACATAAACTGACGGAAGACAAAATTCTGCTAGGTGAATAAAAATTATTTAGAATATTTGTCTACATGAGTTATTACATTGATACTAGTTTCAACATCAGAATTTCACATGATGCATGTGAAGCACCTTATTTAAAGTTGAATATTATCAACCTCAGAAACCACTGTAGTCACCACTACATTTGAATGCAAGCATCCAATCATATATGCATCAAATCATAGAGGTGTCGGATGTCATCTTGTGGGATGGTGTTCCGTGTCTGCTGCATCTGAATAGTCAGATCAGCAATGGTCATTGGAGTTGCGGATAAATCTGGAGCCGTTGTTCAATCGTAGCCCATCTTTATTGGCAAAAGATCTGGTGATCTTGCCGGCCAGGGTAACACATTAATATTGCGAAGAGCATGTAAGATTGCAGCAATATGGGGATGACGTTATCCTGTTAAAACAGGATTCCCCCCCCCCCCTTCAATACCGTTGATGAAGACAGAAAAGCGGGTTCGATCACCATTCTGATGTAAATGTTTGCCGTCATGTTGTTAGGGGATGACTACCAGAGAGAGAACTGTTATCATATGAAATCCCTTCCCATACCATAATGTCTGTGGTTTGTCCGATATGTCAACAATGGATGCAGCTTGCCAACAAACGTTCACCAGACTTCATGACTTGTGCACGTTCATCACTGGTAACAAAGCAGAAAAGGATCTCATCTATGAATTCCACTGGGTTCCATTCTGCTCTCCACTGAAGAGGAACTGAACGATGGGCAGGAATGAACTGCAAACATGCAACTGGACTCTTAAAGCAGAAGCCAATCTCCAGTAGACAATTCAGAACAGTTCTTGTGGTGACGCTGGGTCTCACTGCTGCTTGAATTTTTGCTACAGATGCTCTGGATCTGCCCGGGCCATCCTATGAATATATCGATTTTTTTCTCTTTCTAGTGGACCAGGAAGGCCCAGATCCTGATCTTCTGGTAGCGCGCCTTTCCAGGACCATTGCTGCCCACCATTGTACACAGACATTTTGACCCATTTTTGTCACAATCTCACAAAATGGAAATCCACCTTCTCAAAGGCCTACCACATGGTCCCCTTCAAAGTGGGTAATCTGCTGATATGCAGTTAGTTGTCACCTTTGCGCTATTCTGTATAGTCGTAGCACCTGTTACCACCAGCTTCTACAGTGACAATAATGCTTATGAAAAGCTCCACACGTCAAATGGTAAATTCCATTACACATTTTTCATGGTGCTGTACAAGCATCATGTGAATTGTGACGTTGAAACTGGTATCAGTGTAGTAACTCATGTAGACAAATATTCTTAGTAATGTTTATTCACCTAGCATAACCCTCCTCCCGTCTTAGTATTGGGATTTCCATATCTGTCAGTGTACAGGGTGTTTCAGAATTCCCTCCGGAAATTCAGAGGTCTATAGCTCACAGACAAACTCACCCACAGGGATGAGATTGTGGCAGTGAAAAGAGTACATAATCAAGTTTTTAACGAAGCTTAAAGATGTTCAATATGTCCTCCTCTTTTAACCCTACAGACATCAATTCTGTAATTAATTCTTGCCACACATGTTGCAACATATCAACATCAATGGTAGCAACTGCAGCCATGATTCTTCATCGAAGCTCTGGTAACTCCACGTGGTAAAGGGGCAAGTAAACTTTATCGTTAACATAGCCACAGAGAAAAAAGTCACATGGTGTGGGGTCGGGTGACCTGGGAGGCCATGGAATAAGTGCAGAGTCTTCGTTAGACATATGTCCAATCGAACGGTGAGGTAAAGTGTTATTGAGGTGACTGCGAATGTCCAAATGAAAATGTGGAGCATCCAGTTGCAAAGTGAAGTTGTCACTATCCTCAGTGAGGATAGCCATTGTCATAACATGTCTAAGTAAACAAAAACCATTAACACTTTTCTTGTCAAAGAAAAATGATCCGTACACTTTCGGAGATGAAATTGCACAAAACACATTAACCTTGGGAAAATCACGGATATGTTGAACTGATGCACGAGAATTTTCCGTGTCCTAAATATGAACGTTACGGTGATTGACCTTGCCAGAAAGATAGAATGCCTCATCACTGAACACAACCTTATCTGCCTCCTCCTGTAGCTGTTCTTGAAATTGCAAACAGAATTCAATGACGGAGGTTGTTATCTTCAGGAGTGAGAGCCTGAAGCAGCTGTGACCGGTATGCAAGTCTTCCTGTGTACGATGCGCCAAACAGTCACATGAGACATTTGTAATTCTCAGCTTGCATGACAATTTGATTTTTGAGGACTCCTGGTAAAGGATTCTTGTACGCAGTCTACAGTTACAGGTGCTAAATGGGCTTAACGTGCTTGGAATGAAATAAAAAATGGAAATGAATAAAATAGATCCCCACATACAATTCAAACTGGAAACTCCTTCAAACAAGCACATCAATTATCTCGATGCATCCATCTCCTACAAAAATACAAATAAACCCATACAAACTACTGTTTACAGAAAACCTACCTGCTCAAACAGGTACATACATTATAATTCAAACACCCCCCATGCATAGAAAATTAATACAATAGACTTTCTTATACACAGAGCACTCAACACATGCTCTACAAAACCCGCCCTTCACACTGAACTTAAAACTATACACACTATACTCAACCTCCATAACTACCCCTCCCAGCTGTTTCACAACCGCCTCAATATACTAACACATAAACTCAACAAAAAACCCAACAATATTAACCCCAAACCCCTTATCAAATATAACCCCTTCCCTTACTGTCCTCCCCTCGAAAACTTCATCAGAAAATTCCTCAACCAACACCAATATGCCCCTGCATTCAAATCACACAACATAAACGTAACACGAACAAAGAAACCTAACAACCCTTCCAACACAGTATTGTTACGGTCTTTTTAATTTTTCCTTATTTTATTTTTCTTCTCCTACTTTCTATGACGCGATTCTGTGTGGTTATGTCACTTAGTTGGGGAAAAGTGACCTTTGCCTTGTTTATCTTTTCTCGCAGGATCCGCCATGTTTTTTTATCTCTTCTCTCTGTTTTCTAATTAATCGTGAAATGGCAGGTTTCCCACATTAAAACTTTTCATTTAGCTTTTTTTTTTATATATTCTTGAACCCTACCACCTTATGTAACCTTTATAATTGTTATCTATAAATGATGATATATATTATTATATGTAATTTTGCTGTATTTTGAACGAATTGTTGTGCTGCGAAAAGGTGTAGCCATTTTGTTTTTATACGGGGATTATATGATGTCATTTTGGGGTTTCAAGTCACCCCTTATTTCTTGAAGGGCCATTGGTAAAACGTTGTTTACGTCACCATCCCTATGAGATGCATTCTTGAAACTTCAGAGTCACTTCTCACAATGTAGCTCGAACGAGGCACACGTATTTTTTTCTCTTCCGTCTTGGAAGGGCCGAGGAGGTGAAGAACAGCTTTGTTTTTCTTTTCTACCTATACACGGTTAATGGCAAGACTTATATCTCATCCTGTGGTGCGAATATCTCTGTATACTTTTGAGATTTGTGCTTCTTGATGGCGTCGGCTTCTTGGATTTCAGTCAAGTATTAAGAAAGGCCATATACCCTCAGGATTATTCAGTTACAGTGAGCAGCCATTATTATAAAGGAACGTTCGTGTAGTGTGAAAGAATGTGCTGTTCGCCATTTGTATTTGTGGATACTTTGACATGAACAGTGAATATTGTCGGAGCTATCCTAGATTTTGTGCCAGTATAAACAAGACAGATCGCCGAACCTGTGAGTAACAATTCTTTTGGAAAGTTAAATCAAGGAGTGAACTCTTCAGACATAATCTCTAATACGAAAGTCTGTTTCAAAAACAATTTTCGATCAGACTTTGCTTATAAAGTGACTCGAACTATTTGTGAGAATATGTTTTAAATTTATACTTTTGTTAAATTGCATCGATAAGCTTATTGTGAATTAATATTTGATAATTACCAACTTGAATAATTTTGATTTAATTTGTAATCTGTTGGAATTGCCGAATTTATGAACAATGCTTTGTGTATTATTATTATTATATACTTTTATATTGATGTGTAATTTCAGTTGCATTGGTCTTGATTTGTTGTGTGTGATTGTATGATATTAAGCTCATTTCAAATACATTTTGTTGTTTGATACATCTGAGTTGTTTATCCTTTCTATACTTCTCTTTTGGTATTATATTTAACTGATTTTGGCTGTGGAATTGAATTGGGCCCAGCGGTTCCATAAGCTAAGTTTTATTTTCATCACCTACCTTTATGGGTGTAGGCTTCCGATTGCATTAATTATTTCTCTATTTTGCGTATCATCTCTGAGATACAGGGTGATCTGTAACAGTATACTGGATCCCATGTGGCCAATGCTCCTCAGGCTATGTGGGACAAACATCCCGACCCCTATCAACACGCATCAAAGAACATAAACAGGCTTCAAAAATACTGATCCCGCAGGCTCATACACTGTTACCTTTAAAGAGATAGGACACACCCTCAACTTCTCAGCTGCTAAACCACTTTCCCACCATAATAGACTATCCCACCGTCTCCTTGCTGAACCTTTCCATATAATACAGCTTAAAGCTTACAATCCAATAACCAGCGGGCAAAACGCCCGTCACTATTGCTAAACTTTCTTAATCCTCTTACTTCCCTCACTTTCAACATACCTTCCCTCATCATGTCGTCCTAAATGTTGTCCTTATGTCCTATATGTTTGTGCCGTCCCTGATGAAGGAATTCGCACAGTATTCCGAAACTGTCGGATTAATTCCATGTACAACTTTATATTCAACTTTTTATAAGTAAGTGCGTTTTATTCATTTCCATTTTTTATTTTACAATTACAGGTGATGGCCCTGACCTACTTGTTCATTTTGTGGCACACAAACATCCGGTTTCTCAAATTTCCTATACAACTCTTATTGTTTTGTCCATCGGTGGTTCGGTATGATACTTCTGTATGTACTCTCTCTGTTTCTGAAGAGCATAAGCATCAAAGCACACAAAAAAACAAACTAGTAAAATTTATGAACACCTCAAACAATACTGCAAGCCTCAGACTGCCTTTTCAATATGGCCATAAGTCATCAGATAGTTCTGAAGTTATTAATGGCATTCATGCAAAAGAGTTATCTTAAACTTGAGAGAGGAAAGGAAAGCAGTAGTCCATCTTCCAACAGCATCCCAAGCAAGTTTAGTAAGATTCAGGTCAGAAGAATTGATTGGTCCATAGGTGCCATCTCTAAATTATTGGGAGGGACATTTAATTTTATCTCCTCAATTATGAAGTTGCAAAAAATAGTAAATTAAAAAAAAAAAGTTAGGAATTTACATATAAATAATTATCACAATAAATATCTTTATTATAAACGTTTGACATTGAAAAGAATGGATCAACAGTGAAAATTAAAAGTGCCTGATTAATCCATTTGATCAGTTCTCTGTTCATCAAGCTATTAATCCATAAAATGATGCCTGTGTGGGTGGGCATTATCTTCCATCATTATGATTTCTGAGCCCACTGCACCTGTAAATGAACTTACTATTCAAGGTCTCATCTTTATAATATTGTTCATTTAAAGTGCCCTCCTCAAAGATATGAAGATCTGTGCAGACATTGATAATGATGCCTGCCCATACCAATAGACTTAACTTCTAAAATGATCAATTTCTCTAATGTTTGATGGCTAATAGATTTTTGCTATATCTTCTTAGATAAAAATCAGACTAACATAATCTACTTGCAGACTGATTCTTGACTCGTCCCTAAAGAGGATTTTGCTCTAGATTTCCATGCCCCAGTTACATATTGACTACATCATTTCAAATGCACATAACATAAACTGCTGATTTCTTATTAATGCATGAGCCCACTGCAATAGCAATTTTAACAATTTAAAATAATAAAAAAAATTAATGCTTTTAGACAATGTCAAAAGGTAAGCGGCCCCATAATATGCACAATTTTATAAACAAAATGTGTTCAGAAGGGTTGATATTGGGGGGATGTCTTTTGCTGTTTTCCTCTTTATCAGAAGCGACCACTTTTGACCTCCAACATCCGGCCAGGGAGTGGTCCTAGAGGTCTGATTTTTAGGACGTGGTCACCTACTTTTTGATGCTGAACACAAGGAAGGTTTCATTCTAATATCTACAAACATTTGGCCACTACAGAGTGTGACGGACAGCAAGCATAAAAGCAAGAGTGGTCCCCTATGTTTTACAGGCAAGCTGTAACCTAGGGGCCGCTAAAAATGATCAGGCACCACAACTGGTCTAGGGATGCCACATACTCTCGAGCTAGCCCTGTACCACGTTTTAGATACTGCTAGAAGTAAAAGTCAGTGGGGTTAAATCTGCTGAACTTGGGGTTACTCAGCATTCCTGCTTCATTGTATCATTAACCTGGTAGTGTTTGATTCAAATAGCCTCTGATGTCTCAATGTTGGTTCATTTGCTTCATAGTAAATTGCCTCACGGTGATCATGTAAACTGTTTCTATAGAGTATCAAAAGAGGTAGGACTCATTGCTTGTGCACATCATTGACTCAACCTGAATGAGTGCAATTATTAATAAATTGTTCTGGAGGTTCAGCCTCTTGCTTTATGATTTCCTGATTTACATGCTAGGATTGCACAGCATCCAACTGTATAAAATAAATCAATGGAATAGTTAGTAAAAATGACTGACTATTTAGTTTTTTTATTAATAAAATGGGAACATCATCTAAACACTTCAAAACATCACATTATCTCCCTAAACACTTTTTTTTTTTTGTGAAGATAGATCTACCTTTGAATATTCTCAACATTTGAATCCTCTGCAAACATCTTAACAATAGCCATGTAATTATCATGGGATAATAAAGTTTAAGTAGAAAAACATTTATGTTTGTCCCTTTGAAATATCAAAAAAAAAAAAAAAAAAAAAAGTTCTGTAAGTCCAGAAATTTGGTTTGGATTTCTAAGAACAAACTGGAAATTGTGCAGTCAAACATTCAAGTTTCACCAAAAATGGTTAATTGCTCCAGTCATAATGCATATCTTTTTTTTTTTTTTTTTTTTAAGCAAAATGCATTGTTTTCAATGTAAATTATATTTAATTGAAATGCATTTCTTTTGTTAGTATTTTTGTCTGAAATTTCTCATTCCTCTATTTTTTTGGGGGGAAAGCTTGAGATTAAGTGATCAATCAAAAGAAAAAATCTGATTCAATATTTAAGAGTATTTTATTCATAACTATTAATGAATGGTTGATTAAGTAAGGTGACCATTTTTTTTAAAATGAAAATGAGGACGCAAATAATTTGAAGAAAAAAAAATGTTATCAGAGGTTTCAGGGGTATAAACTTATCCGTTAAACCAAAAAAAAAAAAAGTTTTAAACTTCACATATCAAAAAGGAGGACATATTACTCTTCAAACATCAAAAAGAAGGACAGAATTTACAAAAGGAGGACACTTCTCAAGAGAGGACAGAGCTTCAAAAAGGAGGACGGTTGGTCACCTTAAATTAAGGAAATAGTTGATGTGCAAAATCTAACATGGAATCTGTTTTAGCTGTTAATGTTTTATTTTTTTCTTCTAGACCATAGAAATCTTTCATTCCTTTGTAAATCAGACTGGAATCCACTTTATCTCAAGTAACATAGGTGCTTATCTATAGGCTGGAGGAATCACGTTCAATATATTGTGAGAGCCTGGCCTATTTCTCTTCCAAACGGCCCTAGGAATTACCCAACCCATTTTCAAATGAGACGACATTTTTTCTTCAAGAGTGGATATTAACTAGTCTTCTGAATCAACTCTGTCCCTGGAACTCATTTGCTTTCGTGGGTTTGCATAAGGGGCCCTTACTCTTTAAGACGTAAAAATAACGTTTACTATATATCAAATGTTTTAGGTAATATGACATGAAGTAGGTGAGACTTTTATAGTCCCTTGTGTCTTAGGTGAAAATAAAAAATAAATTGTTCCAAAATTATCAAATATATATTTTTACTATTTGCAAAAATTAAAAATTTTTATTTCTGTTATTTTGTGATGAGGCCCTTCAATTATAATTTGCTTTCTGTCTTCTAGCACGCAACCTCAAATCCAGCGCGAATACGAGCTCTTTGCTGTAGCAATATCAGTACTGTTTACGAAATGTTTTAACAAAATGTTTAAATAAAGCCAATTCAATAATAATGAAATCATCCATTCAAAAATAAGAGAATGATTTGATTGGGAGCTATTATATCTTACTAAATTTAGTTCCATTTTCTGAATCAGATTGATATATATGTATACGTTATTGATTTTCACTGGGAGTAAAAAAATGTGAAAGGAGATTGTATTTTTTTTAATTGCTTTTAAAACAAGATCGAATTTAAGAAATTTATTTATGTTTGAACTGTATGTTCAATTTAATAAATAAAAAAAATCATTTCGCCTAATATTTCCCGAAAAAAAAAAATCGATTCAGATCAATTGCTATTGACGAATAATTTTAAGGTTGTCAATAAAATAAGAGGACGATGCCCTTTAAACCAGCGCCATGGCGGCCACTTCAGACCTAGGCTTTTATCATTCGTTGACTGAGAAGGAAAAAAACTTTGAACGGGGAATTCTGTTGGCTTTAATTCTGTCAGCCATGTTGACCATATGAAGCGTGGGAGGGACAAGAGTCGTCTTTGCGAAGGAAAAAAAAACCTGAAGCGGAAGTGACGTTGGATGAAGGAACAAAACCTTATCCGTGTGTAGGTTGATGAAAGCGTTCATCTTACAGCTTCTTAAATTTTGATTCCGCTCGAGATTTTGTAAAATCAGAGTAAGAAGATAGATCAGTAATGTAGATTTCTTTCTGTTTTTAAGATTTCAATTACAGATCTTTAGATTAATAAGAGTGAATTAGGACGTTCCATTGGGCTGTGAAGACAGCTTTTGTCAAGAGCAGAAAATGGCGACTCTTGGTATCCAAGTGAATCCAGTGGCTGTATCAAGGATAAAAAGGTAAGAACTGTTCGTTTCGTTTTTCCTCTTGAAGATTGAATGATGTCGTTTTATTCCCCTTAAATATTGGTATGTGAATCACTTAGTAATACACTCTGCTTGCAGTTGTACGGGAGCGTTTACATTTATTATTATTTTTTTTTATTTGAAAAAGCCTAGAATTACATAAATAATTTTGTTTTGTTTCACTGTGGGAGCCAAAAAAAAAAATTACTTTCAGGATTTTCATGTTTTAATGTAAATTTGCCCAGATTTTGATAGCTTGCGTGAAGATTTGTGTTGTTGGCTTAACGTATATACGCAATGCGGCAGACATTGCTACAACATAAGAGCACAGTTCATTGCAGTACAAAAGAAACAAAATATTAGTTTAAGCTGACAAATTTATCTTATCTTTCCATATTTTGACGAAATTTAAGATGATTTGGTTTTTGAAATTAAAATGGAAGGGAAAACTTACAAATAACAATAGATTGATGCCTTTTAATTTCTTTTTCATTCAAACAATCTGCACAGCTTAGGACAACTTAATTAAAGAAAATAGGGAAAAAAATAAAATAAAAAAGGAACATCTTGAGAATGTAACGTAGGCATATGTGTCCAGCTTGTATTCGTTAGGAACTAAAAGTCTTAAATGCATTTTCATTTTTATAAACATTAGGAAGGTTTATGAAATTAATTAGTTTATGATCGCATCCTTGAAGTGCTACTAAATCCTATATTTTATCCCAAATTTATAACTAACAGCGATTAACCAATCCAAGACTTAACAGGATAAGTTCTTTTATGTAGAAATTAAGAACATTTTGTTTCCTTGCTTTCATGCCTCATTGCAATAGTATACGATCTCCTAGGTAGACTTAAAATAAATATCTTGAAAACTTCATAACTTCGATAATATATTTCTAATATAAAACAGCGTCCTAGTATAATCCAAAACCTCGACTTTATTCTTCACAATATTTCATTTCTCTTAGCGAGAAATTTCCTCGATATTTGAGAGGAAAGAAAACTGATTTCTTCTTCTCTATAACTCCATCGATCTTAATGAATATAATTTTCAATAAAGAAACAAATTTCTCAATATCTCATTACAATTCTTTTAACAACGATTCATTAGTCTAATATAACAATACTTTTAATATAACTAAATAATTTATTATACTAACACGAATTATTTTCGCAAAAAAAACTGAATAACATTCAAATCATAAAGAAACTAATAAAATATTGAAATATTGTGAAGAATAAAGTAGAAATAGGATTATAGTAGGAAGTTGTTTTAGATCTTAAAAACTCTTTTTGTCTGAGTTAATACACTCGTTACACTCTGGGAAAGAGGTAAAAATTATTGCTATCTAGCAAAATACCCGTGCTTTGTGCAGGTTTAAAAAGGAGTTGTCCTGATGTGGAGAAGGAAGAAATGGACCATTTAAGTGTCACAAAGTACATCACAGTTCAAAGAGCCTGTTGCTAGAGTTTTAGCATTGCGAACAGTTAGTCAACCGCTGTTTATCATGGTTTACTTTGAGAAAAAAAACCCAAAATAATAAAAAATTATCGTCTTTAGGACTTCAAGAAAGCCCACCTTAGGGTTTGTTTACCCCCCCCCCCTTATTTTTAAGAATTTTAGGAGAAACATTAAGACGAAAAAAGTTGTATTTTTGCATAGTTTTGAGGTTTAGAATGGCATAGACCACATTGCACCCGTTGTCGAAGCGCTCAAAAGCCACTCTTCAATAGCAAAGTACTGATCTGATGTACTGAAACTCATTTCAAAAGTATGCTTATAGAAGAATAAATAATTTTATTATTGTTGGCGAATTGACATCAGCTGCAGTGTGGCCTATGGCATTCCAAACCTAAAAAATTTGCAAAAATACAGCTTTTTTCACCTTAATGTTTCTCCTAAATTCTCAAAAATAAGGGAAAAAAAATAAAGTGGGCTTTCTTGAAGTCTTAAAAATGCGTTCTGATAATTTATTATTATTTTTTGGGTCTTTTTCTCAAAGAAAAACCATGATAAACAGCGGCTTGACTCTTAACTGTTCGCAATGCTAAAACCCTAGCAATGGCCTCTTTGAACTGTAAAGTAGATTGTGGCGATACCACTTAAAACAGTCCATTGCAATTGTGAGATCACTTCAAACTTTCCCAGTTGGTAAAAGTCACATGATAGTTACAAATGAATGTTTAAATTTGTATTTTGTAACCCGAAAACTCCGTAGATATCAAATTTGATCCAGATCGGTGGACAAAAGACTATAATAAATATAAAGGAAAAGAAAAACAGCACCTGAACAAAAGAAGAAGAAAAAATTGCCTTTCTGATTTTAGATTATGGGGAGGAGTTGGGAATGGCCGTTTCGCCCTGCAACGGACTCATCAGCCCAACCCTGCCTCACCCTAACCGAATCAGAAAGGCAAGATCATCTTAGTGAGAACCCTGTCAATCTGGCAGTGGTCCCACTCACAACAAAAAGCAAGAAAAATAAATTGCTGCTTCATCCAACGCCAGCAACACCTTTTCCTACGGAACCGTAGGCAAAAAGGATGTTAATGGAAGAATAGAAGATTCAAAAGAAAAACTCATTAATATGAAAAATAAATTTATGAAAATAGTGCTGTGAAAATAGTAAATAAATAAAGGAAAAGAAAAACAGCTTTATATAAAATCATGTGAAAATGTGCACAGAAATTCAAGCTTAAAGATGGCTTTTTTTTTTTTTCATTTATTTAATCCTTAGATAAATACATTGGGTTATTTATTAAGACGCTAATAAGTAAAACTTTCTAAATTTTGTTTATTATGAAGTTCCTTTGTAATTTTGTCAAACTTTTTGAATCAAAATTCCTTTTTCTAGCATAACAATAATATTTTCCTCTGTTTTTGAAAAATAAAAGTTTTAAAATACCTTTTCAGAACTGTTAAAAATATTATAAAAAAGTTGAAATTACTAATATTAATGAGCTATAGGCAACTAAGATTTAGGGATTTATAATAATGAAAGAAATGAAGATTATCAAAAAATATGTAGATTTTTCTGTTTTCGATAAATTGTTGTTTACATTTAATCAGCATTATAAAGCAAGAATCACATCTAAAAATAAATTGTGATAAAGTATTGTTTTATTGAAAAAAAATAAAGCATTAAAGTAGATAGCATATTTATAGAATAAAAGTATATAATTTATTTATTGATGGTATCCGGAAAAAAAATGGAGTGAGAAATTGCTGTTTTTACTTTTAAGTTTCTAAGGGCAGAAATTACAGCTGAGCTTTGGATACAAGTGGCTCCCTCTGTAAACAAACAAATATTGACCATCCACTTATTCTAACCCACAGATAGAACTCTCCTATTGTCCCAACTAATATCTTTTTATCCGTTCCTGAATCAACCATTTATTTACTGGTTCTGTTAGACATTGGTCATCATGTGTACATGACCATTCTGATGTGTTTGTTTCTCCGCAGGGTCTTTGCTTTCAATCTTATTACGTAACCATGCTTAGGGATGTTTGAATGCTTTAATTCATTGCAAGGCCCCTGTACCAGTCTAAATTTGCTGGTTGGTCACTCGAGCCTTGCCAAAGAGCATTGTGCTTTCTAGGTCCCTGTTTCATTCAGATGTTTATTGCAATTATTGACAGTCATGTTACAATTGCTGCCTCTAATCAGACCTTGACATTGTACTTCCTTTTGAGAACATGTAATATTGAAGGACCTTTTTTATTAAGTGTGAGAATTAGATAATATAGTAAGATTTCTAATAAGGAAATTTTTAAAAAGAACTATTCCTATTTGAAAATTATAATTGCATCTGTGGAAAGCCTAATATACTTTGCTCTGCCATGTAGAGAATACATTTTTTAAATAATACCTGAATCAGAAAATATAATTATGTGAAAGTTTTGAATTTTGATTAAAAATTGTATTCATCATCTCTGCCAACACAGTAGATTATATTCTAATCATAAAATTCCAGAATAAACTTAATTTCTTTACTTTTCATTTATTTATTTGTTATCTTTGCATAAACCAGTTTAAGAAAGTTATTAAGTATCATGCTGTAAAAATTTTAATTTTTTTGTTTGTTTGTTGCAGCCTGCTGATGGATCCTGCCTATAAAGAGTCAATAGAACAGTCATCTAGTTACAATACTCGGTTGTGTCAAGAAAGAAGATTGCGGCTTCCTTTCTTAGACGCTCAGACAGGTAATTTAAACTTAGTTCTATAGTTGTTTTCTTCAGATTTCATTAAGTATATTTAAAGCTGTTTTTATTTATATATTCTATAGAACTGTTAACTCATGAAAAACCTCAGGAAGAAGTAGAGGGAAAACAATACCAGTTTTCCACTATTTTTCTTTTTTCAATATTGATTAGTTTCACAAAAAGTAAATGAAACTCAGTATTGACTGTTAAATTTCACTTGCTTCCCTGTTGTTTTGAAGGTTGAATTTTTACAGTTGCAATTAAATATTTCAAGTCCTTTGATACACATTGGCGTATTGCAGTTTTGTAAATTTCTGGGATGGAATGAGATTTAAAATTAAGAAATGATCTTATCAAATTTCTTACTTAAGCACATGTGCATTCAAATTAACAGCTTCGGTTCAACAAATCATTAACAGTTCTATAATTGAGCCATTTATTTTGAAAGTGATTTAAGTGCATTTTTCATTTTTTTTTTTTTTTTTTTGTTATCTGCAGTAACGTGTGCAAATTCCACGTTAGCAGTCATAGACCACATTTTGTGATTAAATATATTATATTATTATGCTGTACTCAATCGCAAAATGTGGTTTATGACTGCTAATGTGGAATTTGCACACATTACTACAGATAACAAAAAAAAAATGAAAAATGCACTTAGGTCACTTTCAAAATAAACAGCTCAATGCTCCAACTACTTGTATGGAACAGTCATGTATATCACATTTGGTAAATTGTGTGAAAGAACAGATTTTTATATGTTGCAAAGGAAGATAGGATTATAGTTATTGTTGTCACTTATTTTTCTTTTGGATAAACCAGGCTTAAATTTAAAAATAAATAAATAAATACTTTGTAATTCAAGATGAAGAAGGAATTGCAGTACTTAAAAATAGCAAATAATACATTTCAAGCACTTTATTTTTTTAATGAAAGATATTACCAGAAAAAGAAGGATTAACCCTTTGAGGTCTTAGGCAAATCCCAAAATGTCCACAGCCAGGACATCGTATTTTTAAGGGTGTTGTTGGGAGCGTAATGACAAACGTCTTTTTTTTTTTTTCAAAACTATAGATTTTTTTTAAGATTTAATGTTAAAATATAGAAAATTACAATAGAATTCAGGTATATAATAGTTAAATTATAAGAAAAAATTAATAATTTTTGAAATTTTATCATAATGTGAAATCTTTTGAAGCATTCTCCTGGACTCATTGCAGAAAGAAATGTGCAGGTTTTACAATAATAATATGTTTTCTTCCTTCCTTCCTCCTTTTACTTTTCTATTACTGTACACTATACAGTCTTTGTGCTTTTTATTTCCAAAATCGTCATCTAAAACACTACAGTGCTTTCGTTTACACATGTTAGGAACGCTCGACGAAGGACCTGCCATTTTGGTTTCCCAACAGGTATTTTGACTGATTTTTCCACAAAATATTTTAGCAGATGCTCAATAGATGGTGCAAAACGTCAACAAAAGACACTAGAAATAGCATATGACTTCCACAGCGGTTTATTGTCGACAAAAGACAACGCCAGCATCCAAAACTGACATTGTCGATTATATATCGACAAAAGACCAGACTGGCATTTCCTCAATGTCGATTATGTGTCGACATAAGACCGCAAAGGGTTAAATTGTCGACCGACTTTAGGCACCTAAAAAGGACGCTATAAGGCAGCATCCAAAGGTGCTTGGGGGTTAGGCAGTTATTACCCTGCACCACCCCTCCCTCAACTAGTGCATGTCACTGCCACCTATAGGAGAGCAGATATTCTATTTTTTTGCAACGACACTCGAAGTGCAGGATTCCAAGGAAAGAAAGTAAAAGAAATAGTTGTATAACCTCTGTTTGATTTCGATATTGATAAAAGTAGGGTTGGCTGCTGGTTGTTTACATGTTTTCAGAAATACTTTTGATAAGGGGCCGTTCAAGTATTACATAAGCATTCAGGGGGTGGTGGTTTCAAGCTTTGTTTAGTTTTGCTGACAAGGGGGGAGGGGATCAGAACAGTGCTTATTTAAGATAGACAAACATGCCTGCATTAAAATTTTGATATAATTTTGACTGTTTTAATTTATTGTTCAGTGGTATTTACTGTTAATAATTTGGCAAATCTTACATAAGCATAAGGGGGGAATGGGCATCTGCTTATTTTTGCTTACAGGGGAGCGCAGGGGGTCCAAAATGACTAAAAATGTGCTTACTTAATACTTGACGACCCCTAATAGGGGAAAGAGGTTTCCCTCTTTTTTTTTTGCATCTTGGGGGAAAGACTCTCAAATACCCGTCCTTAAATAGCTAAACTGCTTTAAAAATTCCAATTCAGTATTATTGTTGATAAGGCCAACAAACATTGCAGTGCCTATCAGCAAGAACATGCAGAAAACTCACGCAGACAAGATCAGTAAATGCACCGATCTAGCACACGAGCTCCAGAAGCAGTGGAGGCATTCCGAAGTACGTGTTGTACCCATCCTCCTGTTCGCCACTGGTCTGGTGCCTCACACATTGCACCACAGCCTCAGCACACTAGAACTTCACAAAAGCACTTATGCACAACTCGAGAAGGCTGTGGTACTCAACGCAATTTATGCATAGTTAGGAAATTCATGAAGACAACCACATTTCCATAATTCCCTCATTCCCTTGCACACTTTATTCTTGGCAACATTTGAAGCCCAAGATTAGGAACTTTTACATAACAATAATAATAAAGTCATCCCAAATTTTAAGTAATATAACTGCTTCTTACATTATTATTTGTTGCCTTATTTCTATTATCTCCTCAACAATATCCTAATTTCTTTTTTGTTTTTAGTTGTCCTTTAATTGAGCAATGTAATTGAGATTAAATTCCTTGGTACAGGATCTAGATAACTTTGAAACATTTTATTAATAATAATTAGTTTGCAATCTTCATTATTCGTCAGAATATTTAGTTTTGTAATACAGAATATTGTAATATTGTTTTTAATTCCCAACATATTTTAATTACAAATTTTCAAACTGCTTAGATGCAGTTGTAGTCTTACTTACTTACTTACTTACTTACTTACTTCTAGGCGCTATGGTCCTCTGATAGCCTTGGCCTTATTTGTGATAGCTGCCCACCATTTTGATTTCAGCTTTTTGCTTCCACCTTTTCACTTTCAGTATACCAAGATTCTTTTCAACTTCCCGTAACCACCTCAGTTTCAGTTGTTGTCTGATCATTACATTTAAACGAAAGAGAGAAACATTTTTCTCTTTGTAATATCACAAGTTAGTGCTTTTCTTTTGATTTCATTAGCAATTAACCTAAACAAGCTGTTGCTGGATCATCAATAGATTGCAGTTAGATGTCTTAATGTCTGGTTTTAATTTTCAATAAAACAATTCGCCAACTTCTATGAGACAATGTTATATCCAATCTGTGATTATTGCATTTGTGATGCAAAAGATTTATAGTAACAGAATAAATAGGGAAGTAATTCATTTATTTCTTGTTATCCTCATTCGTTGCTAGTTTGAACATTATACATTTTAAAGACACTAAAAAGGATCAAACTTAAAACATTATTTTCAACAAATATTGCTACCTCTGATTTTTACCTTAATTTCTGAGTAGCTCTTGCAATACCAGTAGTAAATACATGATAGTATTAATACTAACATTAATTAACCAAAAAATATGGGAATGTTTTTAAAAAGAAAGGTGTTGTCTGTCTGCGGAGGGTTTTTCCACTTTGAGAACAAATTCTTCTCTAGGAACCAGGATCCCATGTCTTCTCGGGTCTTGCTCTCTCTCTCTGTACGAGCACATAGCCTTTCGTGTCATCGTCACCGGCTTGAGTCTAAACAGGACAGTTGCCTTTCCACCTTCTTCTTGCTGGTGTTACAGTCCTCTTCCGAATGTCTGCACAGTTCTCGGCTGTTCATCGGTTTCTTGTTCCTGCTTCACGTTGCTTCTTCTGCACTGCCGTAACTGTTTTTCAGTAAATAGGGGATGTTTTGATAGCTGTTGCATCAGTTTCTGAGTACTGGTTCTGCTGATGTAGCTGTCCCGATGCCATCTCTTCTCTCCTATCTCTGCGCTGCTGCCCATAAACTGACTCTTTCTGGGTCGTTGCCCATTCACTACTTTCTCTTCTGCTGTGTTGTTTATGATTGGGCTGCTGCCCCTGAACTCACCTACTAACCTGACTCTGCCTCTGTTTTTATCCGAATTTCCAGCCTTCCTTTGACTGAGCTAGACCAGTCTACTACCTGAAGGAAGGTGATGTAGGCTTCACTGGCGTTTCATCAGTAACAATATTAGTAAATTTGATCTCATGTTTGGAATTTTGCTATCAATATTTATCATGATTGTTTTATGGGTAAATGAACTTTTTTTTTCTCTCTCTATGGTGGAAATAATTGAATTTCTGTTTTGTAACATTAACGATGATGATGATTATTATTATTACACTTTATTTATGACTGATCTCAAAGTAAACATTGATCAATAAGAATGTTGTTGATGAATGAATCTTAGGTAAATAACATTAGATATTTTATAAACCAGGATGCCAGATTAATGATTTTGTTTTTCAGGTGTAGCACAAAGTAATTGTTATCTCTGGATGACAAAACGCCAGAGAATGCCTGGTCAGAATCCAGGACAGTTATACACATACCCTTCTAAAAGATGGAGAAAGAAGAGGAGGCAGTACTTAATTAATTTCCTTAGACCCACTCGCACAAGAGATATTGAATTAAATGAATCAGGTAATTTTATATTAAATATTATTAAAATACAAAATGAAATTCAAGTTGAAATAAAATTCAAGAAACACACATTTTGTTTGAAAAATATATTAAAGAAATTTTACATACTTAATGTTACGGGAACCGGTTTTCAAGCTCTTGTACAGAGCTTTTCATTAGCCTGAATACAAAATGACAATAAATTTTTTTAAGTAAATATGTCTTCTGGTTTTGTTAAGAAAAAAAAATAGAATGAATCGTAGTAGTTCTTATTTATATACATGTGGTAATCATCGCATCCAAAGGACATTTAGAGGTTTGAATGTTGCTGCATCCTAATACCCTGGCTTCATGGAAGAATAGCTAGTTATTTGTAACTAGATTTAGCCTTTACCCTGATTTTGTAAATGAGCTGTCGTTTCTTAGATGATTTCAAGGGAAAGTGTAACGATTTTTTTTTCTGCAGTGCATTCTGGGCTCATGCTTACAGCAAAGTTCTGCAAAGAAATGGAATGAAGAAATTTATTGTTTCAACAAATCATTTTTTCCAAAGAAGATAGAAGTTCTGATACTGTCTTTATCTATGATATATTTATATTAAATAAATAGGTTCAATTTAGATATTCTAATAATGATACAAATTTGACATGTCTGAATTTTTTCGTAAGATTGTCTATCTTGTTTAATTTCATCACAGGTCATTTTCATTTTATGAAATGTCTTTAATTTTATTTTTACATATATGTGCCAATTCATTTTATTCGTCTTAAATCGTTTATGTTGTCTCCAAATTTCGATTAAAATCAGTGTTTCTGCATTTTGCTTTTGCTGAGGCATAAAGACTCTTTGTTGAAATAAAGATGTTTTGTGGCCAACCGAGTTGTCAGAACTAGGATTGCAATACGAGTTGTGAATGACCTTGGATAGGGATTTCCTGAACCCTGAGCGGTCACATGCAGACAAAAAAGGGAGGTAATTGGCAAACCTAGGTAATGCTGGTTCTGTGAAACCAGGGTATGAAGTGAAAATAGGTTTAGATTAATGCCATTGTTTTAGTAAACACAACAGTTATGGACATCATTACATACAGTGACAACATAGAATAAAGCTTGTCATTTTTTTATTTGGCGATTGTTTTTCAATGACGCAGTTAATGTTTAGTCATATTGAATGCTTTCCATGGACAATTTTAGAATATTAGCTCAGTTGATCAAATAAAATTGAAGGTCTGATTACAGTGATTTCAAGTTTCTGAGTAGCTTATTTTTCAATTATTGATTTTTATGCCTGAAAAACATGCCCGATTTTAAGTCTTATTAAATTAAACCATCTGTTCTCCTTCATGTGTGCAAATGATAAAAATCCAGCCAATTGGTTTTGCAGGAGAGAAATTACAAAAACAATTTTGGGGTTGTGATTTCATGAAAAAAGATGTTTTTTTTGTTTTGTTTTGTTTTTTTAAAATAATTATTCCTTAAGGACAACGCTTTTTTTTTTTTTTTTTAAAGGTATCATCTATTTACATTCCAAACATTATCAAAACGAAGAAAATTACATTTACAGATGCACAGGACTACAGAGAATGTTGTTGAAGAATGCAAATAGTTTACAAAATTTTTACGCAGCAGATATATTTAATTTAATTAAATATTAGACTACAAATACAAATAAGAACTGCTTTTGAGTAATTATAATTATCTGAATTGTGATGAAAGATATCAATACATGATAAAAAATTAATATTAAGTAATACCTTTAGGTCATTCTCAAATTTCAAAGGACCATTGCTATGTGGGTATCAATGGCATTGATGTGTGCTTTCTTTGTAAGGTCATCGCAATAGACACTGCTGTTTAAAATTCATTATTACTGTGATATAATTTTAAAAATGCATGCAAATGTATCACTGTTAGCATGGATATGCCAAGAATGAGATGGATAGACCTCAGACCTTTTTTTTATTATTATTATTTAATGTTTAATTGTTTTGAAAAGAACTTTTTATATTTCAAAGTATTTATTTATTTTATTTTATTTTTGTATTAGATGTCCATCAAATTTGTTCAGTTGAAAATTCTACTACCAAACTTGACAGTGATGACAGAGAAGAAAAAGCCACAGAAGATTCCAAAGATTCTTGGTACAAAGATTATGAAGATGCTAGTGAGCCACCTGATGCAGGTGAAATAGATGAACCAGAATCAGATTTTGATGATTATGAAGAGACATATACAAAGAGAAGAAAAAAGAAGGTATTACTTTAGAATTTTAGTTTAGTTTATATTTTTTTAACTAGTGGAGGCTTGAGATACGATATATTAAGATATACACATTGTGTATATCTTAGCCAAAGCTGATGTAGTTGGATGATTCAAGGACATCGAAGGTGAAAGGGGACTTGATAGAGAGTTGTACTTTTCTACTGCCCTGCTAATTCTGTGCTTGATGTGTTGCTATTCATTACTTAAGGAGATATTGAAGATTTGTGCATGAATTTCTGATCTTATATTTGGAAGACTTGATGAATTGAATTTCAAGAAAGACACAGTAGAATAAAATCACAATTTAAAAATAAATTGCCTGACTCCTTGAATGAGTGATACAGCTGTTCTGTGTATTATAATGTTAATTATCAGACAGTTACTGTCTCGTTTGACAAGTCTTGTCAAAGCTGATGAGAGGTTGCATAATCCAAAATGCGCCAGTGATTTAAGATTAGATCTAGTTTGCTGTGGGGACAAAATGTTGTTGAAAAAGAAAGACTGACAGGCTAATGAGCAAATTTCTTGAGAGGAGTTCTGGGTAACTTCAAATGATTGATGACTATGTGGTGGATATTTGCAAAGTTTGGCGAAAAGGATTTATATAGCAATTGCTGTCAAAAATTCTATTAATTTTAGAAGAAAAAAAATGAGGCAGAATTACAAATTGGACTGTTCTACAAAAATGTCAGAAATTTTTCAAAGATATGAACTCAAAAAGATTTAAATTTGTTGTAACTGATGCTAAAGATATATTGAAGAAATTGTAGTTTTTATGGGAAAAATACTGGTTTCAATGATTAGTATTTGGTAGAGTCATTTTTTTTTAGATTTGGGGATCAGGGTATTTGTAAAAGGTGGCCCCGGAAGAAGCGAGTGTCCCTGCAGTAACTCTCATGAAGAAATAATGTTCGTTCTGTCTTTTTGTCAAACAGCCTTTAAACTATATAGATATCTTTACCACATTGTATCAGTGATGTATGGATGGAAGTAAAAGGTTGAGTGAAAAGAAGTAAAAGAAAAAAAGTTTTATCCGTTATGGGTCATCATGGATACCTAGCAAAAGAAAAAAAGAAAAAATAAATGTAAAACAAGGTCTGGTGAAGGCTTGAATGAAGCCTTCATTCAAATGTTGAATGTTGAATGAAGGTATAAAAAGGGAGCTCTTCATTGGACATGTCTCCTCTTCAAGGAGAGAGAGGTTAAGCCCTAGTAGTCAACCATAAGAAGAGGCATTTTTTTTCCTCCTTTCAAAATCCACATGAGATATAAGCAAAAATTATGGATAATGTTATTTGCAACTCTATTAGCTATGGGATTGCAACCAAATTGTACTATAAGAAAGTTGAAAAAAGGTGAAAATCATAAGTTATGGATTTCTACTTTCATGTATCCTCAGTGACGTCTATCGCAAAGCATCGTAACTAATTCCTATATTTCTGCAAATCAAAGTAGAAGAGAACAATATTTTTTATTTTTTTATTCTTTGCATCTTTAACATACCTATTTACTGTTATTATTATTTTTATATTAATATTTTTTATAAATATCATCCATATTCAAAAGGCTTCAGACAAAAAAATGAAATGCGTGGGCTAGGTAAATGACCGGTATCCATTGATTTTTGCTTGTTGACAATTCTCTTCACTGTCAAATGGGACAAATTTGTATGAATAGCAGGTCTTCCTAGTAATTCAGAAATACATATTCAGAAATACTGATAACTTAGGAAGAAAAAAAGACCAGTGGAAAAACCACTATGGTAAAAAAAAAAAAAAGGCTCCTTGTAGCTAGCACACCTTATACCATATCAAACATTTTTGATGAAGTAAAAATATTCATTATGCTGTAGAATGACTTGCTACAAGACGCATATAATACAGCATGTTGACAAACTTAACATAAGAATATCAAACTATTGTTGTGGAATGGAGTTCCACTCTTGCACCAATGCTGTTCTGAGCTCCTGAAGAGGTTTAGATGGTGAACGACATCTTACAACATGTCTTCCAAGTATGTCCCTTGCATATTGAAATGGGTTTAAATCAGAGATTGAACTAGCCTCTCTTAAGTTCTAGATATCCTCTGGTTTCCAGATAGTCACCCATTAGGACAACCCGATGAGGACATGCATTGTCATCCATAAACAGGAAGTGAGGCTCCATTGCACCCAAATGACGTATTGATGCAGAATGATATTGTGATATAATTGGCTTGTTAGGATGCCCAGTTCAAACACATGAAAGGGATTATGTGAATGATGTTACCCTACACCATACCATCAATACTGTAATGATCTTGTTCAAGGTAGTTGGAGGGGTTGAATCTGAGGTTCTCTCTAGATGAAGACATGACTGGAATCATTCTACAGATAGAACTTGGACTTAGCCATAAAACAAAACACAGTCCCACCGGTCCTCTATCCAAGCTTAATGTTCTCTGCACCAGGCTTAACATGTTCTTTTATGGGCTGCATCTTGCAGGCCTGTGGATATACAACCTTCCTCGCACAATCGTGGATACATGGTATGTCTTGAAACAGTCCTCTCTGTCACTGCTGAAAGGGCCTTGATAAGGTCCCTGCTATACTCCACCTGTGTTATCTGGCAGTTAGTAATAAATATTGGTCTTATTCCGTCGATGTAATCCTTAGATGTCCTATGGTGAAGCATCAGCTGACATTGCCATTAGTCTGTTCCAGACAATAGAAATGATAATTTGTGGGATAGGCAGCTCCTCGGACACTGCCATCCAGATTTGACCAGCCTCAAATCTCTCTCATGATTCTGTGGCAGCTCATTAATTCGTTGTGTGTGTCATTAATTTGCTCAGTCTTATTCATATGATAGAAAACACCTGTTGCATTCAAACAAACACACAACTGCTCTGTCCTGCAGCTCTGCTTGTGATTTGTCTAGTGCTAATACCGCCACTGTCTTGCCTTTGGTCATTCCAGCAGAAGTAGAGTAGTTTTCATGATGATTCGCTTTGCCGTAGTTCAACATTTTCCTTGATTCACAATTATCCTTAATTTTTGAGCACGAGTGTATATAATCAGCAGAGACCTACATTCACGTATCAGTTTAACTGAGATTGATAAGATAGATATTTTAATGAATAATTCCAGAATGAATATCCAATTACTCTCTGATTGGAAGTGACATAAGATTGGAACAGTTTTGTCAGAAATCTATTCTGTTGTTTGTTCATTGATACCATAAGATCTTGACCATGTTTGCAGGTAGGGCAAAGAAAAGTGCAATTATTATAATAAAAGCTATATAAGATAAGAATATGTGTAATGGTGAAGTGAAAAGAAGCTGTCGGAAATTTTGACAGAAAAAAGAATATGAGCTATGATTTTTTGATGACATCTAACTTCTATTTAAGAATTTACATTTGATTTTAGTGAAGGAAGAAAAGCAACATGTCGATTTATTTTATTTCTTTCAGGCTGTGACAAAGACAAAGAAAAAAGAGAAAGCAGAACCGTTAACAGATGCTGAAAAACCCTATGTTTGTGAAGGTAGGATTAATAGGATTGAAAAGAATTCATTTACAATTTCTTTATTAGTTTTTTTTAATCGTTTTAATAGTTCTTTTGAAACCTGATAACTTACTTGTAAATGGCCTTCCATTGATTGTGTTTCCTCTTGTTTTCTTGCTACAAATAATGAAAAGAACAATTTCATGAAGAATAATTTCATATTGTACATTAGCTAGAGTAATTTATTAGTGAAAATGCTCCTATATATGATTGCTTTATTCATGGCTATTTGTTTATCAGAATCTTCATTTAATTTTAGAAGGCTTTTTTTTTTTTTTTTTGTATTATTTTGTAAATAGACGTCAATTCAACAACTTAAATTTCTTTCCTAAAAGCGGCATAGAAAATATTTTTCTTTTTCTAAAAATAAATAATTAAAAACTGACAGCAGTTTAGTTGACAAAATAAACAAAAAAAGTCCATTTTACTTTGCTGTCTATTCCTATTAAAGTTCAAATATGAATTTATTTTAACTATAATTTTCCTAGTTATTGAAAAATGTAAAGCATGAGATTTTTATTTATGAGGAACAAAGTGAGTGACCTTCTGTCATTATTGACTTGGTGCAGAAAGTTGATGGAAAAGTTCGAGAGAACAGACGCTTTACGATTTCATCTTTATCTCGTTTCTCGTTTCCGAAGTTTCAAGAAGTGTTCTTTATGGAATTGTGACAGAACACTTAAATTAACACATTATAAATTTGTAAGTTGTGCTCACAGTTATCAAATCAGGCGTCCGATTTCTATGTGGATGGAATTCAAAAGCTGGTTGTACGATACGACAAGTGCCTTAATATTGGTGGAAATTATGTTGAAAAGTACAGGCTTTCATGTAAAAATAAAATTTATAAAAAAAGTACACTTGTGTGTTTTTAATTTCAAAATGGTACTTAAAACACGCCTCGTACTTTTCAAGCTTTCATTATATCCAAGCTTCCATTCAAATATATGACCACTAATTATCCTTAGTGACCATCTACTTACTTGTAATGACTTGGTATAATGTAATATTATACCACATTGCGACGATCTTGGTTTTTCCAGGGTATAGAGCATAGCTCTGTTGGGCTGCAAGACTCTGCATGGCTACAATAAAAAAAGTAGGTTAAAAAAAAGAAATTTCAAAAATTATTGTGCATAACCCTTTTTCCCTCAGTTGATCTGACCAGTATTTTTTCAAGACCATGATATGTCTTGATAACAGATACTGCCATTTTAAAAGTATCTCTGCAGGACTAACTTGGCTGTGAAGATATCTACATCTTCTTGGGATCTGTAAGTGATCCTGTATAATTTAGAACTCCTGAGCACATTCTTTGCCACTGTAGAAAAGTGTCCCATCTTTGACAGGATATTCATGAAAGGACTTTGAGCTCCCAAGATATTGCAGTCATTATTTTATATTGTGGCTTTTTGCAAAGTCTTATGTCATTTGTCTGTTTGTTTGTATACTTTCTTAGCTCTCTTTTGAGAAGTTAGTCTTTGTCATCAGTTATTTGAAAAAACCTTCACATCACATGCACAATGAGTCCATTTACGTATATTTAAGCACTTGACTCAAATTATTTTAATCTGGCCTTCATTTTATTTCTTTTCATTATATCCAAATTTCCATTTGCTTGCTGATCTTTAATTATCCTTAATGATCATATCATGTATCAAGCATTTTCCTGTGTTCTCTTTTTCGAAAACCTGATTTTCATTGAAAGAGCTCTCTGATACTTTCTCCTACTCCATCATTTCAGTTATCTTGAAATATCAAGATTATTATAACAGATATATTTCTGAATTACTGACTTGACTTTCTTAAAGTGAAGAATTTTTTTTTTTTGGACATTCATTTTTAAATTCTATAGTATCCCATAGATTCGCTGGTAACTTTGTAATAATTTTTAATCCTTCTTAGTCTTTTTTTTTTCCAATTCATACAGCTATAATTATATTATGCTTATACTATATTGTTCTTAATCTTGGGTTGATGAGTTTAAGAACTGCAAACATTTCTTCTTTCCTCTAACTCTTTAGAAGATACATCCATCCTATCTTTTATAATGTTCCTTATCATTGCTCAAAGTTTTCCCTCTATCAGTTCTCTTCAAAGACTTGTCTCGCCTTGTCTTCATTTGAAATGCCAGACGGAGACAGTTCCTAAAGAACTAATTATCGGTATCTGCTATCAGAGAATTATAGTTCTATAATATTTTCATAATATTAGAATTGTTGAAGTTTCATTACAGTTCATGTAATCTGCATATATTTCTTCTTCAATCCTTTTGTTTATTTGTGGATTGTTTAGAAGGGTTATGAGTTGAATATTCCCTACCATATGTAAATTACTTTTAAGTAGATTTGTTCACTATAGATTCTTCCATTTCTTATAAATATTGATAGAAGCAGTTTTTTCACTTTAACAGAATTGAGCAATTGTTGAGCGAATTAGCAAACATAATTTAAATTATGTTTTTAATATAAAGTAACTTTCTTCACTGGTTTCCTGCTTACAATTTGAATTACTGCTCCTCAAGAAAATAACTGGTCTTCAAATTTTGGGCCATTAATGATTATAATAAATACAGTACATTGTGATATTAATTCTTCGTGATACTCTTCTGATACTTTTTGCACATTCAAAATAATCTTAAGGAAATGAAGGCCATTTATGAGTAAGTGTCCAAGTATCTTGTTTAGGTAAAAATGTTATTTTAATTTGTAATAATAAAAATAAGTAGGATTATTTGAAGAAATTTAAGTCTGTCTGGTGTTTAAAGATAAAAATAAATAAATAAATTATGAGTTGTGGTGAACAATAATTTTGTTGACCTCTTTTAAGTTCCCATAGATTATTTACATCCTTTACATTTAATCTTATTTTTATGCAATTGATGATGGTGATTAAGTGATGCTTCACAAAGTTAAGGTATGATAATCTTCAAGTATTTGCCATCCATTCACAGGCAGAAAGTTAATAAATGTTGATTATTAATAACATTTTGTATTGCCTTAAGCATTGGATAGACTGCAGTTTTGTAAGGACTGCATTAATATAACTCTGCAAAGGCAATATCAGGCATCTTCAGTATGGACTCAGTTCAAACATTCAAGTCAGCTTTCCAACAATTCTGTAAACTATTACACCAAACCATATTGGAAGGTAAAAAAAAAACAACCTATTCATGTGGTAATTATTTTTCATATGAACTTTAATTATCCTGTTGTGGCAAAAATGTTCTTTGCATTTTCCATATTCTATATTTAAAGTAGATAAAGAAGAAGTTATATTAAAGTAGATAAAGAAGAAGTTATATTAAATTCAAAATCTTCTCAAACTTGACTGGATAAGGAAGAGTATCCATTTAATTCTGATTATAAAAATTGAGTTTTAAAACATTCCTCTGAAAATTATTACCATGTCAACTATGTATTTTAACTTCCCTTATGGATTGTCTCAACTGTACTCGTTCTCATGCAGTGCTATGATGGACATCTTGATCTTCTGATTCATAGTTTTCTTTATTTCACCAAGAACTTGCAGAAATTCATCGTCTTGTATAATGTCGCAAATAAAATTAGTCCCTGTTCACAGCTTATAACAGAATTGTTGAGCTTGTATCAACACAATGAGTACCTTCTGAATTTCTTTTCCACCAATTAAAGCACAGGAAATTAAGCAGCAGCTAAAGCTAGTCGATGAAAGACACATGACATCATTTAAATCATCTGCAAACAAATTATGAACACACCATGCTTGTTTGGTTATTTTGTAAATAATTTTTACAATTATTTGTGTGAATTATTTGTTTTGAGAGTTCTGGAATTCATTAATTAATTACCACTCTTATTAATATGGATCAAATATCTTTACTAAATAAAGATGCATTTTGGGCATTTTAGGATCTTGGATATTTGTGATCTGATTTTTTTAAATGATTTCTTGGAATTCATTTCTTATATATGAGAGTTGTTGATATGTATGGGTCAGTTTTGTGGAACTTAAAAAAGTGGAAGCATGGTGTTATCTTAATGTGTATGTGT
>JAFIDM010004315.1:28964976-28984709 GCA_023159025.1 Thereuonema tuberculata
AATATATATTTGAAAAATTGAACAACTTTTATGCAATGTTCGTTTCAATGTACAAAATTATGATGTGCTATTTCTATTCCTGAACTGTATAGAAGATGAGACTACGTTGTTTTCTGCTTTTGTCTTAATCATATTATTCTAATGAAAAGTTTGTTTTTTTTAAAAATGTGTATTCTTGCAAAGCTTTTTGCTCTTTTGAATGTTAATGAATGCGTTCATCCTTTGGTTTCAATCTTGCTATATTTTTAGTACAAACTCTTCTAATCAGTTTCTTTCATCTTTCAAAATATTGTAAACTGAGGTTTCTGTGCTTGTTTTAAATTACTCCTATTGAGACTAAATTGTGCATTTCTAATTTGGCTTCCTAATTAGAATGTATTACTTTCTTTCCATTTGTAGTTTTTTTGTCTATTTTCTATATTAAGTCTATGCCAACATGGGTTTCTTTTTTGTTGCTGAGGTAAGATTTCCATGATCTCTTATCTTTTTCTTTTTCCAAAAAATGAAATATTTCTCCTTCATTCGTTAATTACTTCTTTATTATCGATGCCCTTAAGAGGTAAGAAGGTACCTTAATGCTGAGTAGATTTCACACTGAAAGTAAATTTTTAGGTGAATTAGAACAAAAGCCATTTGAACCTAATTAGCTGAGTGCAATATTAAGCCCATTTTGTTCTTTTAACTGAAAGGAAAAATGAAATGTTAATAATGAACTTGTTAAGTTAAAGCTTTTTAACATATTTTATTGTCCTCCAAATGAGAGATGGCCGCCCTGTTTTTGTGAGATCTGCGCATGTATGATCGATTAGTCTGGTCAGGCACTTCCGTCTGATTTTATGACAGGATGCCGCCATTTACGGTAATCGCTTGTTACTTTGCAAAAGAGCATTGTATTTATAAATAATATAGATTTATTTATTTATATAAATACTTATTGTTAGCAACTGGTATTGAAATAACGCTAAATAGTCGAGAGAAGTTTTAATTTGGCATTATCAACATGTCTTTCTCAGTGAAAACAGACGACGGCGTCCATTGTGACAGGAAAACATAATTGATCAGCTACCGGAAGGGCTGCGCAGTTCAAACTTCCGCCGGCCAACTTTCATTTGGAGGACAGTAGCTGATTGTGGTCATAGCTTTCTAACTTTAAACTGATATCTGAGTACAGGCATGCCTTGTTTTATTGCGTTTGACTTCATTGTGCTTTGCACAAAGGGTTTATAAAGTTTATAAATTGAAGAATTTGTGGCATCTCTGTGGCAAGCAAGTCTTTTGGAGCCATTTTTCCAACAGCATATGCTCACATCATGTCTCTGTGTCACTTTTTAGTAATACAGAGCAGGCCCCCCACATCAAATTCCGGGCCTTTCCCCGCTCCCCGCATGTTATAAACAAAATAAAAAAAAAAAAAAACGGGAATTTCACAACGACAAACCAAAAAAAAAAAAAAAAAAAAAAACCAATCCCCAAACCAGGACCCCGGGGCCCGGGGGCGGGGGCCCCCCCCCCCCCCCCCTTGTGGGGGCCCTGACACAGAGCAACATTTCAAACTTTTTCATTATTATGAGGGTTGTTCATGTCAGAACTGGAATTTGCCACAGTAAGTTCACACTGTTTATATCTTGACATCAAGCATATGTTGTAATTGTAGTGATATATTAATGCTGTGACAGCATTGCTTGTTGTCATGGTGATCATATTAGTTGCTATTCAAGATGGTGGACCTGTTAGCCACTGCTGTTATTGCTGAGCTCATTTTTATCTGTTTTCTTGTGAACGAAGATTTCAAACCTGTTGAAATTTTGCAAAGACAATATAGAGAACAAAGGTTGAAGAAAATACAGGTGTATGGTTAGTGTTCACAGTTTAAAGAAGGACACGTATTGGTTCGTGACAACGCTGGACAAGTAGGCTCAGATGCCACATTAGTGAATGATGTCAATATTTGACTTGTAGAGAACCTCACTTTGAAATACAGGCAAGTAACTATTTGTGAAATAAAGGTAAACACATCCATAAAGTGTTAGAGAAAATGACCCATGCTCACCTAAACTTTCACGAGGTCACCATTAGATAGGTTCTGAGACACTTGACTGATCTGCAGAAGCAAGTGAGAGTCCACATCTGTTTGGAATTGATTGCTCATTTCAAAGCAAAAGGCCAGTCATTTCTGAAGCGGAAAGACACCTGTGGGTGCATCATGACACACCAGGGTCAAAGCAGTCAAGCATGGATTGGAGGCATAAAGGTTCAAGGTCACACCATCTGTAGACAAAGTTATTTTATCCTAAATTTGGAATCACAAAGGGGTTATCCATGTTGACTTTTTACCAAAAGGAAAAACAATAATAAGTGGCTAGTACTGTAGTATTTTGGATTCGGTTCCTACAGCAATTCGTAACAAATGATGTGAATTGTTGTCAAGAGGAATGCTTTTTCAGCAGAATAATAAAAAACTACACACCTCTCACAAAACCATGGAAAAACTGCAGACACTCAGATGGTAAGTCATTCCACATCCATCCTACAGTCGCAATTTAGTGCCTTGTGATTCCATCTGTTTGGAGGAATATTTGGGTGGCAGACTCTTTCAGTCAGAAGATGAGCTTAGAATATGTGTGTTGCAGTGATTCCACCATAAGAATAATCCTGTTCTGTCGGTATTACCTTATTGATATCAAAAAGCAGTTGAGTTAATTTTTTCATGAAAACTTTAATCATCATACAGATATAAAGATATACACTTAAAAGCTGATGTAATTGACTACTTTTCTGTATACAGTAATTTCCATTGAGGTTGATGCGCTTGTCCCAATGTTAAATTAATTTTTGTATGTCTGTGTAATAAAGGTCTTTTGAACTAGGCATGAAGCCATCATGCACATTTTCATCATTTTGAAGTGGGTGCTGGAAAGGTGCCTCTTCAGTGAGCCAAAACAGGTGGTAATTAACTGGTTGGAAATGCAGCAAATGTTTAAATCTATTCTGTTCTCCATGTGCGATGGCATTAGCTGTATGGGTACCCACATGGCTGCCATCTTACGATATTCATGGATAATGTCAAAAACAGTTCCATACAATATGTCTGTATTTAGCCTCTGATATGTCTTTGACTTTTAATCATTCATTCTCTTCAGTCATTCCATTTACAGCATCAATGTTGGAATCTGTGTGAGATGTTCGTGATCTGCCTGACAGATTTTCATTGAATAAGCATGTACGTCTCAATGTAAACTTTATACACCAGTTGCATCCATTCATAAACATCATGAAGTAATTTCCATAAGTTGATCACAGTTCACGATAAATTTTAGCAGGTTTTCTTCCCTTCGACATAAGAAAATGGACGACACTTTGCATCTCAATCTCACTGAATGTTATCATATCTGCCATTTCGGAATAGCTGTGACGTATACTATGGACAATACATACGCATGCCATCTAGTGAAAAAGTAGTCAATTACAATCCCTTTTATGTTTGTATCTTTATATCTGTATAATCATTCATGAAAAAAAATTAATTTATTATGGTGATCAGTGATCGTTTGCTGAAGGCTCAGATGATGGTTAGCATTTTTTAGCAATAAATTATTTTTTGTATGTACATTGTTTTTTTTTTTAGACATACTAAAAAGAAGTTTAGAAGTTTGGAAGAGAAAGAAAACAAACAAAAATAAAAACTGTAGCTTATTGAAAAATTGACTTATCTAATGAATGGCTTGATTTTAAAATTTAGTTATTTTACGAAATTTTTATCTTTAAAAAAAAAATAAAAAGTTTTTTTTTGTACCCTATGTTTTAGAAAATGAACTAGTTTTGATGTGTCTTTGTGAACCAGCATTTAGAATAGGAATTTTAATACAAGAAGTCCATAACACTAATGTAATAATAATAATAAAAAGAGATCAATAGGGTTTCCTTAAATTTTTCTCTTTCTCTCTTTCTTTTCCATTTTGTATAGAATTATTTAAAACTGAATTTAGCTTTTGGAAATCTAAATTTCAGAGAGACTGCAGGCTGTTTCGATAGATAGAAGTAGTACTGTTATGAAAAATATATAATATAATTGTTATCCTGTCATTATATTATTTATAATGGAAAAAGATTACTTAGTTTTTAATATAAATTAATCAAGATTTTTCTACTAACAATAGAATTAGATTTGATCTGGGACACAAATATATTTTATTCATAGACTAAGACATATGTATAAACTCAGCATTTTAATGTAGATCAGTAAGGAAAATGATTTTCTAGGAAATGCGGATCTGTCACTTAAGTTATTTCCATCACATCTACAGAGAATTGTTAACAAACTAGGAAAATGTATGTTTTATGGCACAGAAAAAGATGTTGTCACAATAGAAACTACAGCTTTCTCTTGATCTGATTCTGAATCTTCTAATCGGAATTCCTTGAATAAAGCCTGATATTTTGGAATGTATGGTTGGTTGTTTGAGTCTGAAAATTTAATATCAAACATGAAATAAAAAAACTAATGCGAAATAATGACCATCAGTTGACAAGGTCTGTGATCAGTAAGATGATTGTTATGTCTTTTCTTCTTGTCCAGGTTTTTGTTTACAATAAACTTATTTTATCGTTATTAAAAAAAAAAAGGTTTTCCTGTTTCTAAAAATAAAGATGAAATAAAAAAACTTGGTGCTATTAATAAGAATTTTGTGAAAATAAAAAATATATCTACACATAATAAATGGAGAAGAATTTAACAGGGACTGAGAAGCCTTTTTAGGAGGTTACTATGTCTGGTGATTTCAGATATCAGATTACTTTGCAAAGAAGATGTTGATTGAAATTGTGACTCAATGACTGCCAGTAAGATAGTCTTATAGCTAAATATGAATAATTAGATGTTGATGTTAAAATCTTGAGTTCCGGAACAGTGTTATAAAAAGATAAGCTCTTGTTAGAATCAATAGGCATTTTAATTTTTTTTTTTTTTTTATAGATAAGCATTGTCGTTTTATTATCTATTTGCTGCTGTTTGTTTTATTTTTTATTTTTAATATAATTAATTCTAATTTTCTTTGTTGTTTTAAATGTCTTATTGCATTAATTTTATAAGAGTTTATCAAGAAGGTCCCTTTAGGGT
This sequence comes from Thereuonema tuberculata, assembly GCA_023159025.1. Lineage (NCBI taxonomy): Eukaryota > Metazoa > Arthropoda > Chilopoda > Scutigeromorpha > Scutigeridae > Thereuonema > Thereuonema tuberculata. The sequence goes on from JAFIDM010004315.1 coordinate 28,970,093, forward strand.
TTTTGAAATATTATTATTATTAATAATAATAATAAAATTGCATATCCGTTTTTCTTTACGGATACAATTTTATTTGTAAAATGGGAAAGCAGGAAGAATTTGAGAAACATACTTCAAATTTTATATACTGTATGCCACTTTGCAAAATTTGTTTTAGAATACCTATTTAGGGACTTATAGTGATGATCTCATTTAAGTTTATTAAACATTATTTCTGAAATTACTTCACATTTCTCTACAATCTTTCTGACTACAATGGCATAAAGTTATTTTATGAGGTCTAGCAGTGTACAACAAATGAAACAAAAATAATGAGCCTGTATTAAAGGTTGTCACCTAATGTTTGCTATTAATGAAGATGCATTGTGCGTCTCGTTTTCTTATTCATTACTTTCCTTTTAATGCTCAACCATTTATGAGAGGTTTTCATTTCTCTGCATTATGATACTGTTTCATCAACTTTTGGTTGTAGTCGGATTCCTGAATTAGTACAAATCCTGTTTCTCCATTACAATTTTTTTATTTCATCTAAATTCTAGGTTTTATTTATTTCAAGTGGGAATAAATTTATTAGACCCGAATGTGGAAGGCTGAATATCACCATTAGTAAATAAATTACTGCTCACATTCATTCATTTTCTGTTGATAGTATTTTTTTTATATTCATTTTCATTTATAGTATTTTTTTTTCTGCAAGAGATAATTGTCAATTGCTTCACTTTACACAGTTTATTTTACCTTGTAATAAGTGATGTCAAACATTGAAATCAGTATTTAGCATTGTTGTCATGGTAGTATTTTAATGTTTTCATTTGTGAATGCCTCCATAACTTTTGAGTCAAATACATTCATTTTTCAATTCTTTTAGCCACCTATCATTGTACTGTGGCATTCTCAAAGTCACATTAGCTGCCCAATGTTTCCCCGCATGCAACAAGCTCTCCAGTCTAAGAGCGAAGAGCTTGTTGCATGCGGGAAAGCATTGTGCAGCTAATGTGACATTGGGAATGCCACCCACAGTATACTATCTGGGGAAAGAATTAATTTTATTATTAACATCTAAGTCCACTTAGATATTATAATCCTTCCTAAATCTTACAGTTAGAAGAAGGAAAATATAAGTTAAATTCTGTAAGCTGTTACTTCCTAGTAATTCTTCTTCTTTACTTTTACATGTGTTATGATCAACTTTTACAATCGATGATCATTCTCTGCTGGATAACTATACTTATTGTTTTCTGCTGATCTATTTGGTATTGTCTCTCCCAGTTGATTCATCAAATTCCTGGGACACTTTCTTCAAATATTTGAGTGGGATCATTCTGAATTATATCTGTCATAGGTGCTACTACCTCAATTTTCAAGCTTACATCACAGATCATATTTTGTACTGCTTCTGTATAAACCCTTGTTGGACAATACTATTTTAATCTGAGATATCAAATTGGACAAAACCATCTGGTTTTCTCATTTATATCAATTGGGGCTGTATACAAATCCTGAATAAAACTTGTGGTTTCTTCATCTCTCTGATTTTCATTCCCATCAAAAGGGTAGAGTCCATACTTGTACTGTTTCTAGAAATTGCATGGCACAGGAGATCTGCCCACCACTGAATCTGTGGCTGATCACTATGAGCTGCAACTTCCCAAGAATTTTGGACAAACAGAAATTATTTGTGCATTTCTTAATGGCAACAATTCAGTCTCTTTTGTACTTTAGTCTTTGGTAACTCACTTGAATTTGTCAAAAAGATTGGATATCCATTTGACTTGAATCTGTCATACCATCCAATAACAAATCTTCATCCATTGGAAGAGGCTGTCAATTCAATTGTTGTCAGTCCTCAGGAACCTTTAGATACCTTTTTGCAGCTGCCTTTAAAGAATCTAAACAGTTACCCCAACAATCTAAGATATCAATTCCAGCTCGAATGGTTACCAAATTCTTTGTTTAATGTTATTTCCATAAACCCTTCACCTTAGCATCTTCATTTCACATCTCATTATTACTGATTAATTTCTTAAGGAGATTTCCATTTTCAAAGTTCCGTTTTTGCTTGCTCCTGATTCCATAACCAGGAAGATAGCTTTCCTTTCATCCTTTTTAAAGTAACTTTTTCATTGCTGTTAATTATTTTCAGATGGAACATCAGTAGCCCTTATAATAACTTGATTTTTGCCTCTGAGATTTCCATTCTCAGAACAGCCTGTAATTTTAAAAGTTAAAACAGAAAAAGAAAATAATTTGTAAACCTCACAAGTCTCTTAAATTGGGTATGAGTGAAATATTCCCCTACTGCATGGGATAATTTATGTTTCGAGTCAGTTTCCTAAGGCCTTCTTGAGGAGACTTGGAAGATTGATTACTACATTTAAGTAGTATGTGTAGTTGCATGTATTTCAATGTTTTTGATTGTGGACAGTGATTGCAACTGTTCTAATTACAGACATCAAAACTTGTTGGAGATATTGATCGATAGGGTGAAACAAGGACTGTCTCCTGAAGCAGGGGTATATCTCAATCATTACCATTTTAAGTGTTGATGAACATGATCTACTTCCCTTTGAGATTCAATTTATGTCCTTAAATTTTTTTTTTTTTACTTGGAATGGTGATAAGATCTTTTTAGTTATTCTTTCTTGTTGACTAATTATGAAATATATTTGCATTGTTATTCCTACTTATCTTCAGGGTAATCACTTTACTATATCTGCAGTTTGATGTTAACTTAATAGTCTAAACTAGCCTATTATCAAAAAGCATGATTATTGGAAAATAAGCTGTCAAAACCGAATCGAGAATAGCAAGGATCATTGTTTAGGTTTTTAAAATTCTTTTTTATCAACTGAATTTGAAAATACAGATCATCTCTATTCCTAATTGTCTTGTAACTTATTTGTAATCTTTTGAAATGTTGAAGTTCTTTATTTTCTGATTTAATTGATGAGTACTTTTTAATTATTAGCAGTTTATCAAGTTCTGTTTGAGCCCTTAATGATTATTATTATTTATTTTTTTTTTTGACAAAACATAGAATCTTATTTCTGTGATTTTATTAAAGCTGTAAGTCATAATTAATTTTTAAAAATTTAATACAAAGCCAACGCACATATTTACAAAAATACAAGATAATAAAAAGCATTAAAGCTTACATTTGATGATGTACATTTCGTTAGCGTATCAGCTAACATCCTCAGATCGACTAATAGAAAATACAAAATACAAAAACTAATTTCCAGTCTTTATAGGCCGAGAGGTTCATTAAGTATTCAGATAGGATCAGGTCAATTATTTGCTTGTGTCGAGGGATGTGTGGAACTTGGAACCAACCATTGCTATTGTCCATGTTTCATGATTATTATTGGTTGAAAAATGTAGTAAAGACTGAAAATAAATAATAATTAATTTTTGGAATCAGTTTTTTGTCTTTGAAAACTTTTTTTAAATAATGTCCTTTATTCTAGAAGTTTTGAAAATCATTCACAGTTCCATTTTCTTGTTTTTATTTATTATATATTTCTGTTTGCAGTTTGGATTTTAGGTTTGGTCTACACAAGCATTGAAAACGTCCCAAAATGTCCTAGTCTACACAAGAGCGTTGATAAATCTGCATTGGCAACACTAGATGTGGTCTACATGAGCGCTGCTAATGCCGTATTAGTTTAGCCCCAAGACATTCTTATAGGGATAAAATAAAGGAAAGTTCACCCTTAAGGACTGGCGTTGCTAAGGCTCACCAATGCCCTGTGTAGATCAGATGACCATTGCTAATGCCAATGATGGCATTGGCAATATCACTCACTCGTGTAGGCCTCATCTTTCACTTTCCATAGAAATATATGGGATTTTGCTTGGTTCTACAAGAACATTAGCAACATGGCTAAACGCATTTTCAGTGCTCATGTAGCCCAGGTCTTAAAAGAACAAAATCACCAATGAATTAATGAACCAATGATTCACAGGAATATTGGTGAACATATATTATACATTTATCTTACACAATTGGGCTGGGTTTTCATTAGACAAATTGAGTCTACCATGTTGCATCATCAAAGGTCAAAAAAGCATTTCTTCCAAAGAAATAATATCAGGTTGCTGTTAACACTAAAGGGTCAGAAATCTTAGGAGAAAATAGCTTACGCTTTTGCCATCAGCTGAAAAGTAATTTCTTAGAGTCAGAACCTTTGACTTGCTTGACACATTTTGCAACATATTTTATAGTTTAAATGTATATTTGGCAGTAGTTGTTGCTTCAGAATGTCTCTAAACTCATAGAAAGTCTTTGTTGTTAAAGATTTCTTCATCTAGGTTAAATTATATATAGGATTAACGTATGCTGAATAAGTAATTACTCTGCCTTCTAGAGTAGCACAAAGGCAATATCTAACAGACTGTTTAGAAATAACTTACATTATTAGATGAAGTTCTTAAAATTCCTTGTCAACTGTTTAATGAATTAGAAGGAAGGATAACAATTGATCATAGTTTTAATTACTTGTTTTTTTAGCTGCTCAATTTCTAAAACCTTAATAAAATGAACATCGACTTCACAGTTTTGTTTGCTTAGAATAACATGAAAGAAACATTGTAGTGGATCTGTTAGGTTCTCAAACATTTTTTTCCTCCTTTTATTCTTCATATATAAATAAATAAACTTCAAATTGAACTCATATCAACTTTAATATCCCATATAGTTGATATGATGATACGAGTTCAATTTGAAGATTTTTTTCCTCCTGTCGATCTTTATTTTTAATGGATGTTTTAAATTTTTTTAAGATAAGAATTAGGCTCTCGTTAATTATTCTGATTAAGAAAAATAACATAACTAATTGTGTGCACAAATTATCTTCAATTATATTTCCCATTAGTTTTCTCAATATCAAGTATATATATATATATATATATATATTTGAATGTATGACAACAGTTCCATTTTCTTGCAAAATTTTGTTTAATTTGCATTTGAAGTAAAAAAACAAACAAACAAAAGAAGTCACAATGATGTTAACAATATAAATTGTGTAGTGTAATTTGATATCTGATCACATTAATGCTTTGTGTATCCATTTGCATTAATTTTCGTTTACATTTAACTAAATCAAATGCCTCTTAGCCATTACACATTATATCCCTACATCTTTGCAATAACATTTTTTTCTTATGTTGGAAATTATTCTTTATCTATATATTTTAACATTATTATTTTTTTCTAACTTTCCTTCTATTTTAAAAAAATGTATAAAGCAGGTTTTTGTAACATACATTCTTTTCACCATTCTTCTAGAATATTACAGATACACGAGTCTTTTACATGATTAACTTTTTAATCATCAATCATGATTTTTATTGAAGTATAACAGTTTTTTCTCATAACTTAAAGGTTATTTTTTTTATGAGTGAGTCAGTGAATGCACTAATTTTTTTTAATAAAATTTAAAATAAATAGAGAAGAAATTTTTGTAAGATTTATGAACATTGTTTGTGTTTGACTGTGTTAATAGGAAAATTTTGTGTGAAAGAAAAAATTTTATTCCCATAATTTGCTGTAGGTTTTGACAGCAGATTAGACAGAATTAGATTGCATTTTATTAATGATCTGTGTGGCATACTATCATATACAAAGTATTTCAAGATCCTGAAAATTTTTGCTTAAGAGAGGAAATTGCCCTTTAATATTGTGACAGGATTTAAAAACCGAAGAATAAAAAAAAGATTTTTTTTATGTCATTAGTAGATACTAATAATTTAGGTAGATTGGATGAGTTTATGAATTATCTGAACATTAGTTTGATTTGTGTAGATATTATTTGTATTATCCTGTTGTCGGCTTTCTGTGTTATATTTGTTGCATTCTCTTGTTTTATCTATGCTTGAATATCATTTGTCTTTGCACCTGTGTATGTATTTGTTTCTGTTTACACTTTTTATTTAATATGTAGTTTATTCTGTTTCTTTTACTCCTTATTTCTGTTGCTAAGACTGTTAAATTAATAAAGATATTAACATGTGTAGCAATAAGATTGGAATTAGTGATTCAGAAGTATACCTACCAGGTTAAAAGTATTTTCTAGAAACATTTCTCAATTGCAATCTGATTTTATTCCATACATTCACTCCCTTTGTGATCAGGAATGGCTAGAAAAAGGAATAACTGTTGTTGATGGATTTTTTTTTTCCTTAATTGATTGATGAGATTTGCATTGTATTTGTGATTCTGTATCACATAATTTATTTTTATAAAATATTTTTAACCTGGTTTTTATATTACTGAATCCTATGTTCTTACTACTACAGTACTAAAATTGCCTCACTCAGCAATAGCCTTCATTTTTTATTGGGTCTTTTTATTTTGTAATGAAAAAAAAAAGAAGATGAAATCTTATTCCATTCATTATAAGTGTTCAAGAGCCGAGATTCTTTTGGTTTCATTTGCATGTGTTCTCTTAAGCAGGCTGGTTTAGTAAGTGAGAATTCCTGGTTGCAATTATTATTGCTCAGTGACTTCAATCAAAGCATCTTTGGATTATAGCAGTGCTTTAAAATTAGCAATTCTAAAGTGGCACCCACAAACAAATAACATGAAAAAAAATTCTCCCTTCTATACATTGATAATTCTTGATGAAATTCCATTTGTTACATTTTTATGTAAGTTTAGCTATTGAGATTATTGATTGATTTGTTGCTACATACAAACATTTCTTCCTAGATGAGAGATAATTTGGCTGGGAATTTAATATTGTATTGGATACAGTGACGCACTATATTCTTTCTTGTCGTAGAATGCCACTAGGCTTAAATGGAACATGTTGGATGATCGTGGTAGTAAGTATTAAGGTATTAGGATGTGGATGGAGGAACTTCTTTCACTCTCCATTTGAGATTGGGGCATTATCTCAGGTTGTTTATCTTTCAGACAGTCTTCGGGTTCATCCACTTTATAAAATGGAGCTGGGTTCTTTCCCAGGGATGTGGGGTCAAAGACAGATGGCTTTGGACTTCTCACCTGACTTTTATTTAGTCCCAGTGACCTAGAAATGTGAAACCCTTAACCACCTGTGACCCATTAGGCCAATTTGGTGTGCATTGTGATTGTTTCGACTTTTGAAAATGTTGACTTTTCATTCAGTTTTTAATCCAGTGCAGTGATTTCGGTAAAGTTTAGGATCTTTTTGCTGCAGTTAGTTAAAAATCAGCAAGCCATATTAGGAATCGCTCATAGCATGCTATAGTGTGATAATCATATATTGGGTTGATTGAATTTAATACAAAAATGGACAAAGTTCTTAAGGATACATGGTAGATAACTGGTTCAATTTGTAAATCCATTTCTTCATCTGATCCTTCTTCCTTTTTTACTAGTTCTAAGTAGAGCCAAGATTATATTGTAGATCAAACATTCTATCTCAAAGAATATGTTGTTCACTCCTTCAAGCCAAGTTTTCTAATTATTTTGAATCCCTTAATATTTTAATTTCAATTTTAACAAAAGGAGTTAAGATTTTTCTTTTCATCTTCAAAATATCTAGTATTCATATAAGATATAAAAAAATCAAATTTAGGGCTTTTTTGCAAGTATTGGGCAATTCAGTATTTCCTATTGAAGTTCTAAAATATATATATATATATATATGTATATAATAAATGCCATCCATCGTGAGAAAAATTTTGATTAGAATCCGTTTTTTATAAATATTGTCTTAAATAAGATTTGTAACATATAAAAGGGAAAAAAAATATTTACTTTTTGCATTGAACGGTAACAGTAGGACAGCTATCAATTCTAATATCATAATTGGTTAATAAAAGCATAAAAGCAAGATTATTGTCATGAGTTTTAAATTCATTTTCAGACATTTTGGTTTAATGAACAATCTTTGCATATTATTATATAAAATTTGTTTTTTTTTGTTTTGTTTTTTCCAAAATAGCTGATATATAAGATAAAAGATTTCCTATTTATGCTAAATAAGTTTCTAAACATTGTCAATCTTCTTGGCAAGCAATTGCCTGTATTTCATTTTCAAAACGGATAGGATTAGACCATGCAGGATGTATTTAGATTTATCCCTCAAGTTCTCTATAATCTGTTGGATTCTTCTATCAGACTGTTTTGTGAATAATTGTTAAGGTATAAATCCTCAACAACAAAAACATAACTAGACTGTTGTTGAGTAAATTTGGCGGTAGGTAGTTGATCATAAAAATAAATATACATTTATTGCATTAATCTTCAAATGTGTGCCTTTAAACCAAATTCAGAACAATGCCGCAACATACTAAACCTTAGTTACATAAGGATTAGCTTGCTTCAGTGAAGATCAACACAGGATTTCATCTTTTTGTATAATTTGCAGACACCAAGCAAACAAAAATATAGGTTATTACTGAGTGAGTCATAAGGTAAGTACTAGATATCTAATCACATTCTAAAGCCATTTTTTAAATATGAACAATTAAAGTGGTTTTGATGCCTGTTTAATCTAGAAATAATAAAACTTTTTTTTTATTATTATTATTATTCAATAAGGTTTTCTTTTTAAAATACAAAAACATGCAAGACAGCATGGGAATACATTTTTAAAATAGTTCCTGCGTAACTTATGTAATTTAATGTTTATAGTATTTAAAATGATGAAGTTTTTGATAGCTTTGATAAATTTCCCATTCAGAAGTAACCATATAATTGTTATCGATTAGGATATTTTAAACTTAGGATATTAGGATACATTTTAACCTTAAGGAGAATTCTAATATCGTATATTTCAATTGTTTCTAAATTAATATATTTAATGTAGATCTTGTTAAGCTCTGTCCTGAAAAACAAAGAAAAGAAAAATCACTTACTATGCTGCTCTGATGTTACAAAGATTGATTTTTTTTTATTTTTAAAAATATATAATACCTTATAAATGTAGATTATTGAAGAATGCAACAAAATAATTGTGTTTATTATATAATTGATTTTACTTAACTTTTTAATGCTGTGACTTTGATTTGCAGATTTTTTTAATCTTTTCATATTAATTTTTATTAGGTGAAGTAAAATAAGATAAATTAAAAAAAATAAAAATATAAAATAACGAAAAAAAAATAGTGAAACCCCCTTAATGATAGTGAAAAAAAAACAGCTGAAATATATGTGGCATTTGTAAACATTTTATTATTATTTAAAACATTTTAAATTACAATAAAAATCCCGGTAGTTGATAACTTCGTATTTTCCGAAATACACATGGAGGTTGATGAATACATGGTACAATGTCCCTTTATTCAGATTGCAGGATAGGGAAAAATACTGAGAATAGTCTGCAAATTACTAGTTTCTAAAATGTATCTTAATTGTAGATAGTTGGAGAACAGGGACTCATTTAGATGTTAGGCTCTATTTAATTTGTGATATTTCCACAAACAACGTGCTTAAAAATAAACACAGGTCACAACTGTGATTGTTAATTGTCACATAACGGCAACTTTTACTAGAACTGGCTAGTATTTGGAATGCTTATGAAAACCAAATTTGAGATTTTTCAATAAATGAAGTTGAATATTTTCAATGCCAGCTGTTTTTAGTTATTTACTGCCAATACCATCCATTCTTATTATTTTTGGCAAGATGATGTGTCTTACTTCATTATTAGTAACAAACATTCTTGTTATGTCTGGCTTTTTTAAAAATAATGTAGACTGTGAGCATCCACTTCATAACTCCCTTGTTAAGAATTTAGGGCTAATCTGCAATTCAAGAAAATATGGTATGATTTTATTATGATGGGATTATTACATTAAGGAAGGTCCATAAACAAGAGCAAGGAGCTTTTACAAAGTTGGAGGAAGGGCAGAATGCATGACTAAATCGATGGTAACAAGAACTAAACCCACTTTTAATCAAACGTTCTTTTAGGAGTTAATGATTTTTAAATAATAGTTGAATTTACAAGTTAAAGGATGATAATAAGTTTTTAGCAGCTTCCTGACCTAGTTTAGATTGTAAACTATAGATGATTCACTGCATTAATGCTTCTTAGTTAACTTGCTTTCTTCTGTGAATATCTAGATTCAGAACAAAAATTTGACATGCCTAAGTTAACTCACATTTCAGTTGATATACTAAATACATTTATCATAACAATATCAACATCACAGCTTTTTTTAAATTGGTGAAGAAATTTATTCTTTCACAAACCATTAATTTCTTTTTTTCTTTAGAGTATCAGCATTGTAGTGTCTGATTTCATAGTACTAAGTTTTTTCTTATGCCAAAACAAAATTCAGTAAATATTTATATTACCTGATCTTTATTAGGGCCGAAGAGCGGGAAGAGTCAGGCAACACCAAGCCCGTACTGCGACTTCTGTCTTGGAGATGCCAATGAGAACAAGAAGACAAAGCAACCTGAAGAACTTGTGTCTTGCTCAGATTGCGGACGATCAGGTAAATACCGTTTGGATTATTGGATTAATTAAAATAAGATGTTAATAAAAATAATTATTTTCCCATAAACTTTGAAGATCCAAAAATCTTAATATTTTTTTCCCCCTTTGCTTTTAATTGTAACTTTCTTTTTCCCATCCAAATTACATTTGAAATATTCCTAAAAATCCTTTGAATTTGTGTCTGTTGCACATTGATGAGGTAGAGAAGTGAAAGAATTTTCAGTTATTCAAATTTCAAGTTTACTTTTTTTCTCGGCTCTCATATAAATATTAGTATATACATCATGAGCAATATTTTATTTCATTTTCAATATGCATTAAATTTTTGTTAGTAGTGAATAATGGGCAAAAGCTGACTAAGGTCATTAGAAGCACTGATGGATTCAATATTCATTAATTTCTTTTGGAAATGTTGCAGAGATGTTCAATGACGTTTCTATTGCTCAGCTCAGTCAAATCCACTTGTTCTGTCCTTCGCGTGGTGTCCCTGTATCTCATGGCTCTTCTTGACACATTCTGTCAAGATTGTAAAAATATGGTACTTCTGCAGTAAGAGCCTGAATCTCTCTCCCATGGTACTTATTCCACCCTAATTGTGGATAATTTGGAAAAGACTGGGACCTCGCCACATTTTTCTTCCCCATTTGCCAATCAAAAGTCGCATCAATTTTTTGAAATTCCTTGGAATTAAAGTTGGAATCCTAGCAACTGATGATTCCATAAAAGACTATGTGAAAAAAAAGAGAAAGATCAACAAAATGCAAAATATGGTCAACATTACTATAAGGGGACAGAAACATGGATTTTGCTCAAGGAGTCAAGAGTATAAAATAAAGGCTTTCGAGACATGGGATCTAAAAAAATAGTTATGAAAATGCCTTGGGCACATTTGGCAAATGAAAAAGTGCTACTGATGACAAATGAAAAATGAAATACTTTGGACATTGATAAGACATTACAGCCTTCAGAAGACTCCTCCTAGAAGGAATGATAGAATTACAGCATAGGAATGACAGACAAGAAGTTATAACAAGATAATAGACCTACCTGACTTAAAATGATTGTTCAAGAGAAGCTTAAAACAAAATCTGGTGGATATATATGATAATTATCCTCCTGGATGGAGAAGACACAAGATAATGACAATGAGTGATAGTGCAGAATAAAAAAGTCTTTCAAATAGTCTTTGAAAGTTGGCAAAAATGAGCTCTAAGAGTCATTATTGTTTTTATTTGTGGTTTTGGGAAAATATTTGCATTGTAAGAAAGTCAAATCGTTTGACTTTCAGTTGAGGCTGAATAAATAATGTCCAAAAACGAAGCCATTGACTTTACATTCTATGAAATTTTTAAGAGAAAAGAAGTTATTTTCTCTTAAGGTTACATAAAAATGTCTTTGGGTGCAAGATTTACTGTATAGTTTATTTTAAAACATCATATAATTCAGTGATTTCTAAAATTATACATGATGTGGTTAGGCTATTTTTAACAGTAGTTTCTTTCTTTTAAAAATGAAGTCTGAGGTTTTTTTTTTTTTTTTTATCATTATTATTATTATTTTTTACATTTAATTTATCTTAAACCCTTGGCATTTTAGAAGCTTGTGTCATATAAAACTTGCTAGTTTGTAGAATGTCTCAAGTGGTCCTGTAGCCTTATTAACCATTTTAATATATCAATTGGTGCACTTTTCTTTTATATTTTCTTATTTGTAAGTTTTATTAATTTCGTTCTGAAATGCTGTTATTAATTTATTTATTTTTTAAATAGGAATAAAATATAAAAAACAATATATGGGCAATTTGTTAGTTAAGTATTATACGAGAATGTAATTTCAGTTTTTATTGAGCCATTTTTATTTCTATTGTCATGGACATTAGGCAAATAGCACACATGAATAAAAGATAATAGATTAAAATGCACTTACTGGAAGGTTAAAGGAAAATGTTTTCCTATGAATTCAAAATACTTTGAGTTCTCAATCATTAGGGAAAGGAATAACATAAAAGAAAGCAGGATAGGACATTTCCCTTCTTATATCCATACATTTTGTTTTGGAGTATCTCTCTTCCTGATGTTGAGGTGGACATGGTATATTGAAACTAGAAAAATATTCACCTTTAACCTTACAGTAATTGGTTTTGGAGTTTTTTAATCTTTTCATTCATTATTTCACTAATACACGTTATATTCATTATTTTGTTATATACACGTTAAGCTTAACACAGCACACAATTTGCAATTTAAATTGTTTTCAAAATGAATTTTATTTTGGATCAAGTATGGTCCTTTTAGTTGGAATTTGAAGTTCATAAGAAAGAACAGAGGTTTAATTAGGTTTTGGGAATAATTTTTAATTTTATCTTAGGCTTATGAACAATTGGTGCTGTTTTAATAGTGGCTGGCTAGAAATAAAAACAAAAAAAACACTGCCTTTATTGATCACTTCATAATTACAATTCATGACTTGACAATTTGAGCATTAAAGGGCCATAATTTTGAAAACAATTTGGCTTCTGACAAAATTGCTTTTTTTATGTGTGATTTTTCACAGGAATTGGCGTATCTTGTGAGATGCATTATTCTGCAAGAATGCACTATGAAGTAGATTGGCATTGGCATTAGAAGTAGATTGTATTTTGCCAGTGTAGTTGTGTAAGTCTTCTGTTAACTTTTGCATTAATATTAGCAGTAACAAAAGCTTGCATGTTTATCGTTTTGAATACTACAGTAATATTCATTGTTTTCTTATCTTGACATATTTATAAATTTCAAACATTACAATATTAATATGTATATGCTATTTCGCAGTCATGTATAAAATCAGCACTGCTGAATTCTTGTCAAAAAGGCACAATTTCTGATTTCTAACAATGGAATAACCTAACCACCTTCAGAAGAGCATTAAATATATATCAAGAAACTGATAGGCAGCACATTGTTTCTTATTTTCACCAATATAATAAGCAAACATCCGAATCTTGTAAAAAAGAAAAAAGTCGTTAACAAAATTTTAACTAAACTACAATTCAAAATAATATTATTTACACTGATGTCCTTAAATTAATGGATCTTCCACAATGAACTGTCGGGACCAAACTCGATAGGGAGGTGCAGAAGATCTTCCACTACCATATCCACACAAAAAGTAAAGGTGACAGCACTGCCTCTTAACAGAAGAAATAAAAATGTCTGAAACGTCATTGAGATAGAAGCACCTGGAATACTATCCAAGTGTTTGTGGAAGGCATAAAAAGCGTTCAGTAGGCTGTATAGTCCCTACGCACAGCTACGCAAGCAATGCAGCATGCTGGCATACTGCACACCAGAGTATAAAGCAAACTTTGGGGGATTGCATTCCACACTTCCATCAATGCTTTCCTCAGCTTAGGTAGTGTTGGTTGTGGTGGAATGCATCCAGCAACACAGTTTACACTCAGACAGCATCCCATGCATGTTTGATTGGATTCAGGTCCTGGGAACGTGCAGGTCACTCCAAAGATGGATGTCCTGATGTTGGAGGTACTCGTCCACCAGATGAGCCCAATGCGGACGGGCATTGTTGTCTATGAACAGAACTCTGGATCAGCAGCACCCCTGAAAAGTCACACATGTTGGTGAAGGACATTGTCCAGTACAACTGGGCAGTTGTGAATCCTCTGTCAAAGATGTGCAGTGGTGTACGAGAGCCCAGCAAATGCCTGACCACACCATCATATTGCCACTGATACTGGTCGTGTTCGACAATGTCGGCAAGATTGGTTCTGGTCCCTTGCTCCCTCCTTAGAAAACATGACATGGTTCCAATGTGCCTGTGTCCATGTTTCATGTTCAGTGCACTACAACAAGTGTCCCCTCTGGTGAGCTTGGATCAAGGGGATGTACCTCATGGGTCTCCTGGCATACAGACCAACTGCATGGAGTCGCCTGTACACTGTTTGTCTGGATACAGTGGTCTGTATGTGGCTGCCAGCTCCCTGGCAAGGGGGCATGCTATGCTTCAGAGGGTTCCTTCTAGCCGTTAGCGACAGATAGTGGTCTTCCCGGGGTGTGGTGACATATGGACATCCTCTGCTATAGCGTAGGGCAATATTTCCATCCTGCTGGAAACGTCTCCATAAGCGAGAGAAGAGACTGGTTGACATGTTCACTGCACAAAACACTTCCACTTGAGACTGG
>JAFIDM010004315.1:28984719-29027936 GCA_023159025.1 Thereuonema tuberculata
GACTGGTTGACATGTTCACTGCACAAAACACTTCCACTTGAGACTGGCCTGCCTCAAGACATCCTATCACTCTGCCTCTCGTTTGCAGGTTCACATGGACAGGTTGGGCCATGGCTAACAATTGATGTAGAGTACCGTACCAAAACTGTCACACAATTCGTTCTGTGTTGTGACCCGCACTGCCACTACACAGGTAGCATTTCTGAACTTTATTTATTCAGACAGAACAGGATCTACCATTTTTATTTTTTGTGTGGGGATGGTATTGAGAAAATCTTCTGCACCCACTTACCAAGTTTGGTCCCGACCAGACAACCAAAACAAGATCATTCTGCAAGGACATCAATGTACTGAATATAAAATGGCAGGATATCATTCTTAAATTATTTATATTTGCTCTTCTATACATGTGGATGGAATGTCAGAAATGTAATTTAAACAAAAGATAAGGAATGCAAAAGCTTTTATGACTCAGTGTTTTCTTTATAAATCTTTGGGTGATTACAAGGGACAGAACGGAATGGTGGAATTTTGTCCATGGTGTCACCAAGAGTTGACATCGACTCGATGTATTCAATTGATTTGATATTCTTTTTTGCGACTAAATTTTAATAATATGCTTTCGACAGAACCAACAAAACAATTTATTCTAGCACAATATTTGTTGAATGTTGCTATTGCTTTTTTCTTCATGCAAAAGTGTTTAGAACTTCATAATCAGAGCATATTTTTGAAAGCTATTTATACTACATATTTTTCATAATCTCCATTGCAACACTGCATATTGTCATTTGAAGAACGTCATCAAGATAACAGCATTAACTGTTGAATGTAATTATTCCCTTTTTTTCTTGTAAATTTTCTGCTCATATATACTTAACTAATGCTGAAGATGATATGTCCTTTGTTTAGGAAATGATACAAACACTGACTTAACTACGGTTAATTGTATAATGATTTAATAGCTCTATTCCACTGGAGCTCCAAATCTTTTGTTTACTTTTTTTAGTGACCTTAAATCAAAATTCCTATTCTGGCCCATTTACCTTTACACAGATATCTTTTTGATTTACGTTAATTAGTTCATTTTAATTAAATTTTACAGTTATTAATTGATTTTCATTTTCTTTTATCCGAAGCATACTGTATAGGAGCTTGGTTTCCATGTGCAATTTAAAATACTACTCTGTTTAATACTATTTTTTAAAGTTACCTTTACTTTCAGATGTTAAGATACTGAGATTCTTAATTATTTTGGCAGTAAATATTGAAAATACATTCTCATTCAAATTAAAACTTTGTTTGTTCATATTTTTTTGTTTTTGTTTTTAAAGCCAAGTTTTCATATTTTTAGTCAATATATATAAATGACGTTTTTCAGCAGTCTTGGTCATTGGAAAATTTTGCATTCAACTTGATTATTAACTTTATCTAGTGATTTTAGACTAAGTGGGATCTATTACTCAAACTTAAGCCCTTAGTATTTGTTTAATGTGGACATCTTACTTTTATTAGTACTATAGCTTTAATAGAATAAGCCATTGCAGGCATAAAGGAGCTCATTTACTATGTTTAATGGGATGCATAAAAGGGATTGGAGTTGGTTAACTGCTTCAAGCAATTAGTAGAAATATACATTAATTTCATTTTAAAATTTAGAGGGATACAACTTGCTTATTCTATGTCAAGGAATATTACAATAAAAACCGACAATTCCAAAATATTATTAATTTTGAAGTTCTTATTTATTAATTGCACGGATATTTACTCTTGAATTTTATATTTTCATTATAGGACACCCATCATGCTTACAGTTCACTCCCAACATGATGATCTCTGTGAAGAAGTACCGATGGCAGTGTATTGAGTGCAAGTGCTGTACAATCTGTGGGACTTCTGACAACGATGTAAGTAATTTCTTTTCTATTATTATATTTCATTGTTGTGCATTAGTGTCTCTACTACAGAATAGCTGCAGTTTTGAAACGGTAGGTGTTTTGGAATTATTCAGACTTCCAAAAATGATTTTTTTCCCCCTACAGTATTATACAGTCTTTTCATTTTATTCTAGTTTAAAAACAAAATCATAGAATTAGTTATTGTTGTTGTATTGTTTATACAAGAATATTTCAAATAGAAATGAAGAGGTGCACTTTCTTTACAAATCATATGATATGGAGTCCGGACTATTTTTGAAATACTGTGTGGATTCCATCTTTATAACAGGATCTTGCCAGAAGTGAATGCAAGGCTAGTAAGTTATACTAAAGTTATACTGCTTGTTCCTAGTCATTGTATGACACTGTCATTTATCTCTCTTAAAGATAGATATGTGCACAGCAATTCGAAACTATTAAACTTCCTAATCTGTGGCTTTGTAAGAAAAGTTAATCTTTACCCTAGTATAACTTAAACCTTATGCAAAGAAATTTGACATTTTTTTTTTTTTTCCAATTTCCCTACAAAACGATTTTAGAAATTTCAGCAGTTCAAGAATTGTTAATTGATATGAAATCAAGTAGAACTTTTTTCTCTCAGTTTTTTTAAAGCTTATTTGAAACATGGTCATTCCTGTTTTAGCCATGAATCTTAACATTGATTTGTCATTCCTCTTTAGCAAATTGAAGAGGATATCTTAATTAAAAATTCACATAGTGTAAATATGGTAGCATCTCTCATTTCAACATTGTAAATGACTTGTTTATTTTTATCAGATAAGATCCATTGAAAATATCTTTTAATTTTTCTGGAAAAAAAACATCAGAAAAAATCTTCAAAAAAAAAAAAAAAAAAAAACTGGCCACAAGCAGGTTATCAGAGATTAGATGGAAACTGAATTTTGATTTCACAAGATTAACATTGTTATTATTATTATTATTTTGTATTTTGAAACTTTATCTGATTTACTATCAGATTAATTTTTCGTGGAAGGCCATCATTATCATTTAGAGAGATTCTAGTTTCTGAAGTAATTAACAAGTTAATTGCTTCACAGGATTTCGTTTTTTCCATAGTACAGTAATACCTTGAAATACGAATGCACCAACATACGATTTTTTTGATATACGACGAAAATTTTCATATAATTTACGCCTCGAAATACGAAGATATTTTTGAGATACGAGTACAGCTAGATGTTGTGGATCTGGTGCAGAAGCATGCAGAAGAACTCACGACGGAGGAGCTGAAGAAGTTACAAGAGATGACGCACTCAGAGGTGATGAAGGAACTCATTTCAACAGTGAGGAGGGGGTCGAGAAAGAGGAAGTTCTATCTTCACGTGAAATTCGTGATATCCTTGCTAAGTGGCAAGAAGTGTCCGATTTTGTTGAAAAGAGACACCCGGAGAAATTGTCTACAGGGAGAGCCAGTGCATTGTTCAATGACACGTGCCTTGTGCATTTTAGAAACATTCTAAAAAGAGACAGAAACAGATCTCTCTTGATCATTTCCTTTGGAAAAGACCACGTCTTAGTGCGATATACCCACTGCAACTGAGGCCAAAAGGGCCAGACGTGAGAGTGGCAGTGATAGTGATTAGTCTTAGTGTAAGTAAAAAAATTGTACATTTAGTAAAAAAATATAGTACATTTATATCATGCATACAATAAACATTGTATTTATATTAAATCTATATTTGGTTGGTATTTAAAGTATGTTAATTATTTTTTGGGGGGTAAATTCCTATCACTGGAACAAATTATTTCTATTTCCATTAATTTCTATGGGAAAAATTGATTTGATATACGACGATCGTCACAGAACGAATTAAATTCGTATGTCGAGGTACCACTGTATAAGTTTGCTTTCATAATAATATTCTCAAACTGCATTTTCAATGTCTCAAGCACAGGATATCCATACAAAGCAGAAAATGAGCCATCCCTTGAAGCACCATCCTAATAGGCCAAGTAAAAAAAAAATATTCACCGCTTAAGCAACAAAGTAAAGTGATCAATGATATGAAAAATGGAGGGGTATCACAACATATGAAAACTTTATAAACTGCATCGCATGCTGCTTTTGCATTTTTGCTTTCATGTTTATCTTAAAAGGTATATTATTCGGCTAATGGCAAATTGCTGACTATTTAGCTGCCATTTTGTCAATGAGCATATCCGGCCATGCACAGATATCATTAGCAGATAGCAGCGATTGACGAAGCAGGTGTTGCTTGTGGCATTGAAAATGCTGTACAATATGTCAGATTGATGTTTTCAAAATGTCAAGGAATTCAAATAAATGCCAACAAGTCTTTCACTCTCTTTAATTGTGCAGTTTTTGTTGTTGTTGTTTTGTTTTTGTTTTTTTGTTTTTTCATTCATTTATTTTGAGTAATTTTTTTTTAACTCCATTATAAAATTGAGAATGATTCCTTATAAAGTTTCTGTTTATTAAACTATTCTTTATTGTGTATTTTTAAAGCATTTATGCAAAAATTTGATACTCAAGTAAATTTGTGTTGTATTTCTGTAGCTCTGATTGCAGTTAAATCTCTTGGAGAGACATTGGAAACCATGAACTACTCATATTCTTGCCAATGATTCTCTGAAAGCCAAACAAGAAAAATAACTGTATTAGCAAACATTATACATTCTTATTCCTTTTTTTTTTTTAATTATTCATTTATACACATCCGACACTATATTTATTATATATAAGAGACATCCCACAAGATGCAACAATAACAATGGTTTCTTTGTTTCTTTATTATTTATCAACAAGAAAGCTACAACATGCCATAAATAGAGTTAGCACTTCTCCACCAAAAAAATGGAGAATGCAACCTAATGTATCCTAATCGATACATGTTAACTTTACAAATATAAAAATACAGAATATTCCAGTTTTAATTGATTCACAAATAACTCCGAAGTGATAAAACAAATGGCAGTGAGGCATGAACAGAGACTTCACAATCATACTAATGCCTAGGTACAACATCTGTTAAATTACAGAAGAGTAACGAGAAGAGTAAAGGGAACTAAACCCTCAGATCTGGTGAAATGAGTTAATAAACTGCGTGAAAAATGCAAGTATCAAGTAGATTCATGCAAAGGCATGAATTTTAACTGTAGTGAATTTATATGATAATAGAGCTACTAGATAAGTGTTTCTTAGTTGCGGTTATTATAATGACTCATTTTATATATACACACACACACACACGTAAAGCCTGTTATGTCTGGTTATGTTATTAATAGCCAAATTTTTTCATCATAGTTATGATGGCACGACCCTATCATTGAAGCTCTATGATTGTATGATTTTCACCTGTCATGATTTTCATCACCAGTCCTATCATTGAAATGGCTTTAGGACTTGCTCTAAAATTTAGGGAATTTCAATTAACGGTGATTAGTAAACATTGGTCAGGACTGGTGAAACAATCCTTGCCACTAAACAAAGGAACAACCCTATTGTTGGTGTTCAAGAACCAGTCAATGCTATTTTGGACACCGCTTTGATTGAATCCAAGCTTATTATGGATTAAGTATCACAGTCAGGAAATTATCTTTAGAAAATAAAGATTTTAACTGAAATAAATTCATTCTATGCATCAAAATGTGCAGATGTCTATTTTAAAAGGAGATTTTTCATTTCTTATTGAAGGTTCATCTTGTTTGCAAAGGACTGTGGGAGTATTTGTCACTGTTCAAAAACTTAAAATTTTGCAGTCGAAATGCACTCCACTTCACTTAAATAATAGAGATGCTAAAGTACAATATGTAATTGGTTTCAAGCAAATTGACATCTTGTTAAATATTCTACAGAAATTGTCTTGCCGAAAGGCATCTTGAACCCTGCAAAAATTGAAAGCGAAAGTTTAGAATTCGTAGCTTATTGGTTCATGGCTCTAAAAGGGATTGAAAAGCAGTGCCAATCACACGAAGCATTGGTTCACATTCCAGTGACCGTTTGATTTGGGAGAATAAGAACAAATGCTAAAAAACTTATCACCGAAAATAATGATTATTCCCCAGTGAAGCAAAACAACAAACGAAAACTAGGACCGTGTGATTTGACTATAAGCAGCTGGCCAAAGTTTAATGTTATAAGATTCATTGAATATTATCATTGCCGTTTTGTTTTGGACATCAGTAGCAGGAGGAAGAGAGTATTCCTTTAACAGACACTGAGTTATTCATTAAGTGGGTAATTCAAGCTGGTGAGGCCAACTATCACAAAACTGCTGCCCTCCAAATTTTATTGATAACATCTGATGGTTGTTTTAATGCATTTTTATTTCAGTTTTCTTTATTCACATTAAAGGCAGGACAGCTAGTTTCCACCCATCTACTGCTGCTTATATTTCTGGTGTTACATGAGAATTTTTCCAGAAATTGTCAATGAAATTATTCAGAGTCTAATGCCATTTATCTGTTTTATTTCAAAAAGTTCGTCATGAGTAATACAGGGAAGATACATGTCTAAATTTTTGAAGTAAAGCAGATAATTGCCACTGGATTTTAAATGATCCTTATCATTAGTGGGATTTTAAGAAAGTAGTGATGTTCAGTCAGTTTCTGTTACTGACAAGATATTTTTAAGAATTGAATGTTCACATCTGAACAAAACATATTATTATTTCATTACTGCGGAAGTATCAAGGAAAATGATTTCCATTATTAATATATATTGCATTTATTCTTCATTGAATTACTTAAAGTTAAATTATAAATTACCTACAGTTTTTTTTTAATGTTTATTTCTTGCTTAGGTTATAATGAAATTTATATCTGCTTAAAATTAGAGGAATCTACTTGGTCAGTTTTGTTATAAGATTTCTTCAAATTTTTTTGTTTTTCTTCTCAGGATCAGCTCCTGTTCTGTGATGATTGTGATCGTGGTTACCATATGTACTGCCTTAATCCACCCTTGAGTGAACCACCAGAAGGTAAACTGAAATTTAAACATAATAAAATAAATTTGACCTCTGGAAATTTACTTGTTAAGGAATGAAAAGAAGACACACACTTATTGAAATATAATATATAAATAGCGTAAACACTATCATTTTCTAAATAAATGAACTTATAAGGCATTAAGAACGATAATCAGGAACATATATTCAATTACATGAAGTTACATTATTAACTGAAATTTAAGTATAATAACCAGTAATTTGAATAGGAAATACAAATTTTAACTTCTTTAACTTTTTTTTTTAACTTCTTTATTCTCCTAAAATGCCCCATTAATGATTTTAATTGAGGGGTAAATTCAATTGAATAAAGACATTTTCTATGAAAAATACTTTTTTTTTATGACATCTTGTAAATTTAAAGTAGAAGGCGTAGAGAATGATAAGGACAATTTGGATGCATTTCAGCCAAAGATATAATTAGTAAAGCCTATCAGGCAAATACTTTCATCACCACTTCTTAGGCCGTTCCGACATGGCCGAATGGTCTGCCATGAGGCCGACATGTCGGATTCTGGGTTTGAATCCCGGCGCAAGGCTTGGATGTTTCTTTCTATCCTCACTATTTGTTTGCCTTCATAGGAGACAGAAGTCTGACTGTCACCTTAGGATGACTCCTGGATAATAATATCCAAACGACAGTAATGCAACAAAAATTCCCCATCATAAAGTGTGATCTGAAAATGGATTTTTGAACAGTACAACAAGAAAACCACTTCTTAGTTATTTAGACCTACTTCATTGGCAGAATATTTGGGTTACCTCAACACTAATTGAGCCAGCAGAGCTAAATATAGATTTTCTGTTGATTCAGAAGACTTTCGACGAGCTTTAGTATCTTCTGTTATTTATTGAAATGCAAATGAAGCTTCTTACAGCAGCTGTTATGCCCTGTATTTTTTTTTTCATTTTCACTGTAAGTATACAATGATTTCATTGACACTGTTTCCAAGGATCTTCACAAGGCAGCAAAACTGACTACTACCTACCATTACTTAAAAGAAAATTCTTTCATATTTCTTGAAGCCAGCAACCATTACCATAGCTTAACTATCAAAGCTTGCTTAGTTTCAACTGTCCATCCTAATGCTGGTCTGTTTCTACTTATTTTACATTCACCTGAAGATGTTTCCTCTTTTTATTGCTCCCTGAAAGATGATGTTTTTCTCTACTTTATAGTTGCTGTTGATCACAAAGGATCTTACCTCTTGATGTTCAGCTTTGAGGCATTTCAGGTTGATGTTGACATGGATAATTGCTTTTTTTGTTAGCATCCTTAGCTCTGATAGGATTTTCATTCTACTTTAAATTTTCTCTGAATGTGGGTTTTTCCCCTCCTTTTATCCTGGTCAACAAGTTATTTACTTACCATGATGCTGTCTTTGCTGCTTGTCCTTGTAATTGCCTACAGCAATCTCTCTTGTTTCTGCTTTATTAGGGCCAGTCTACATGAGCATTGAAAACGCCCAAAAATTTCCCTGTCTACACAAAACATTGAAAACTCTGGATGCAGACTACA
Source organism: Thereuonema tuberculata (assembly GCA_023159025.1). Lineage (NCBI taxonomy): Eukaryota > Metazoa > Arthropoda > Chilopoda > Scutigeromorpha > Scutigeridae > Thereuonema > Thereuonema tuberculata. The sequence continues at coordinate 28,993,164 of JAFIDM010004315.1, forward strand.
TGAGCTATAGCAACACTGCATTGTTTTAGTCCCCAAACATTCTTATAAGGGTAAAATAAAAAAAAGCTCACCCTTGAGGACTGAGCATTGCTAACTCTCACCAACGCTCCATGTAAATCAACCTAGCATTGCCAATGCCAGCTTATGCGACGTTAAACTACTCGTATAGATCACATCTTTCACTTTCTGTTGAAATCAATGAGATTTTAGCTCAGTTCTGTAAGAATGTTAGCAGCATTGGCAAATGCTCATGTACACCTGCCCTTAGATGTTGGAAACATGATGTGGTCCCCTCCAAAAGAAAACAAATTTTAAAAAACAAAACCAAAACTTGTCATTTCTTTATGACATATTAATTTCTGGCACGTTAAATCTTTGTTTATATTAAGATTGGATTCAGCCTTGGTTCTTTCTATTCAAATTCCTTTTCCCCTGAAGGTTCCGCAGACCAGGATTTGAAATTATGTCTGTTTTGGTTTCTTTTTTAAATTTGTTTTCTTTTGGAGGGAACCACAGCCAGGTGCAGGAGTGGTTTCCCTTATTACTTTTGCACTATCTGTGCATTTCATCTAGTGAGTGGGTCGGGCTGTCCACAAAAAGGATGAAACGGCTGTTTCAGACTCTCATCGATGAAAGCTCAGATATTTTTCATTTCTGAGTTATTCCTTCTGATTTCATAGGCTTTGTTAAATCTTTTGTTAACATTTTTATGAGTTTCAATTTAACAATCACTGGTCAGATACATTTGAAGAGTTATGATAAGTTTCGGAAACTATTTCTCTCGTTCTTTGCAAGAAAATGTCGAATTTTTAAAGGTTTTTCTACAATATGAAGCAGAAAGAATTGGCTTCAGGGCTTCCTTTTTTGCCACTAGCGCTTGACCATCTATTCCTCTTATCATAATGAAATTATAAAGTTCATCTTCCTGGATAAAGCTGTGATCTATGAGTTTCCAAAGCTGCAACATAAATTTTCCAACCAAAAAGCCCAAAAAGGTTTCTGTGGTTTTCCAGTTATTTAAAATGCGACTCCAGACACACTTTAGCTCTGTCCCTGGAGTCAGAACTTCATTGAAACATTGTACTTTGAATGTTTCCTGTGTGTCAATGTTGGGTTCATTAACGACCTCAAAAGTTTTTGACATTTTTAAATATTTTTCCCAATTTTAATCGGTTTTCAGAAGCGAGGCACCCTATTGCAAGAAATCTGTCCAATCAATCTAAGATCAGGCCTGTGTTTAGTTTTACTTCAAATGTACGTTAACATTTTATAATGACTAATGCTACTGACAATAGAGAATTATAATTAAATCTTTGATTATATTTGCTTTTAAAGTGAGTTAATAATTAAAGTTTTGTCTAGTGTGAAGGAGGTGGAAGGGAAGAAATTAGATGTCATTGAAAGTGTATGTATGAATGAATAATAAGAGAAACACCGAGTAAGGAATTTTACACTTGAATTTAGACGAAGAATCATTCAGTTTAAGCTTTTGTTAGAGGTAAGGTTGAGCCACTCTATTGTTGAAATGGATGTACATTTAATGATTGTTGTTTATAATTTCAGGGAGCTGGAGCTGCCACTTATGTATTGAAGAATTTCACAAGAAATAGTAGCAGATCACCGTGTGTGAGCAGAGTCACAGCCGCAAACCATACAGCATCTACACTCAGCACTGCAGCGTACACTTCTTGGCAGGAAACACTATTGGGAATTTGCACAAAACACTTTTTGGCTGTTTGTGTGTCTGTGAGCAGATGTCGTCTGTTAGTGGTATTAGTGATCAATCTGTTATTTGTGAATTTTGCTATTTATTTCAGTACTTAGTAATGTGGAAGTCCTGCAGATTTTGATACATTTTCCTGTACTTTTTCCTTGCAGTAAGTTTTGTTCTGAATAGTGAGGGAGGAACTTATTACGTGCTTAAATATCATTGCAATACAAAAAAAAAAAAAAAAAAAAATCTTTGCTCTGTTTTATAGGCACATTATAATATCTTTTCACCCTCTGTAATTAAAAAGTTTCAACTGTTAATTTGTGTTGCATAATCTTTGTTACAATGCCAAGAATATATACCTCCATCTGTACGTTGTGATATTTTAAAATCTGAATTGTTAGATTTCAGTTGTATTTGATGTTGTACCAGTGTTTGCTGTATATTCTTAAGCCACAAAAGACAGAAAGTAAATCTCGTATTTACTTGAATTTTCTATGTTTGACAAAACTGATACACCAATTTAATGCAGATTAAATTGTTGAACCAGTACCTTAATGCAATATGAATCTCGTGCCAAATTCAGAAAAATGAAACTTAAGGGGTTTATATGTATGTAAATGTTCATGTCTTAAAATATTCAATGTATAGTATATTGAAGAACTGTAAATTTGTTAAGTAAACATTCCATCTATCAAGTTTGCAAGTACAAACATCATTCATTTGTTTCTTGTAAAAAAAATGTTTTATACTGAATTTTCACAATCAACCTTGTCAACTTAAGTAAATTTAAATAAACTTTTTTATGCAAACTTTTTTTCTTTAATTCTTTATTTTTTGTTAAATGCAACGAAAAAAATAAATACTGTATAAGTGTGATTTAAGAATGGAAAACTGTAACAAATCGCTTCTTGGCATTTTAAGACAGTCAGTGTTTCATAAAGTGGATGAGCTAGAGACAAAAACTTTTATTTTGTTAATAGACATTATAAAAAAAGGTTATTGAATAATTTTAACCAATGATAAAAAAATAATCAAACTCAAATTGTTCCACATGCTTATCCAACAATATCTAGAAAGCGGTTGTCTTCTTGCAGTTTGTTATTTTGACATCCATTTTTGAATCAATTACACAAAAACATCACTCTAGGCCAGCTGATTGGGATAATATTAATATCTACAATGATCCATATATGCACAACATTTTTTATTGTTTTTAGGAATATACCTTCAGTATAATCCCTAAACATTAAAATATCCTAAAGACAATTTCTTAAATTTGAATAAACTTATTTAGTAGATTTACATAATTTCTAAATTCTCAAAATTTAGATTTACTGCATATAAAGACATTAAGACTCCACAAGAAAAAAAAAATCCCTTGAATCCAATGTAACACTCCGTTGGGCGCAACTGATCTGCTAGGCACATCTCGAGCTCTTTGGTTTGCCTCGCCCCCTCTAAATGTCATCCCGACTACTACATCCTAGTAGCTTCCCATCTTCTAGTGCCACTAACAGTGGCAAGGTCAGTTAGTGATTTTCTTTTGTCATTTCCGGTTGACAGGTGAAACAATCTAATAAGGCTCATTGCGCCCGATTACATTTTCAAACAGAAATGAAGAAAAAAAATCGCTAACTGACCTTGCCACTGTTAGTGGCACAAGAAGAGGGTAAGCTTCTAAGATGGAGAAGTGAGAACGATGTTTAGAGGGAGCGGGGCAAACGAAAGAGCTCGATGTGTACCTAGCAGATCAGTTACGCCTGACGGAGTGTTCTTCAAATTTCCAAATCCTATCGCTAATGGCAAAAGACTTTTTATAACGTGTGGATGTTTAATAATAACAGTTAACAATTGTTTTTTTGTAAGCAAAAAAGTTTATATATGTAGAAAAGAATAGTAAAAGGTTAGCAGTGCCTCCCAGGCTAAATGTGCCCGACCATGTTCTGAAACATATTGCACCCGACGGAGTGTTAAATATTTGAACATACAGATCTTACTGAAATGCCCAAACAGTATATTGTACTTCCTGATCAGTTACTTCTTAAGCTATTTCAGGAAATATCCAAAGAAAACAAGAATTTTAATTGGGATTGGTTTTATACAAGTTCGTAAAAAATGAAGACTGGGAAAAGCAAGTAATCTTATGTCTTATGGGTAACAGAAATGATTTTATCTCCAATGCTTTTGAGAAATAATCCATTCATGTTGAAGAGAATAGCTAACAGACATTTAATTGCTCCTTGTTATGATGCATCAAATAAAAAAAAAAAATTGTTTAAGGTTCATGGTATAATTTTTATTAAATTTTATTGAATAGATAAAGTAAATAAATAGTTTTATTTAATAGTCTGAACCTTATGGAATAAATAGTTTTTGAGATATTATGGCCATAAGAATATTTATTTAATTAAAATTGCATTCTAATGTTTTGTTGTTCTCAACACTTGCTCTTATAATTTCTTTTAAGAGGAACTTAAGGCACCTACCTTCCAACTTGCAAATTATTTCAGACTTTTGTTGTTGTGAACCCTCTACAGTGAACTGTATCTGCCATTGAATCAAGAAAGGAATTGTTTAAAATTACACACAAAAACAAAACAAAAAATTACTGACTTTTCAGGATTGCATAAACTGTCGAACAGATGACGTATTGCTTAAGGCCTATTTTAAAAAATATTTAATAAAATTCAGTGAATTGTTTTGAAAGTATTCGGTTAACGGTATCCAAAAATGACTTCCAAAATCACTTGCCTCATTTCCTTTCAGGCATATATGAAATACTAGGAGAGATTATCATCAAGACAATTGAAAATGTTAAAGATTAAGAAGTTATTTAACATAATAATTCTTTGCTAATCATTTGGGACAGAGAGTTTAGCTATTTCCAATCCGACTGATTGAAACTTTATCCTAAAAACAATTAAAATGCATCTTCCTATTTATTTTAAATCCCCTAAAAGATCTGTTGATCATCATCATCCTTGCCTAATAATTTTCTCAGGAATTGAATGTGTTCTATACATACTGTAAATCGATACAGTTTTATAGTAAAATTACGTTTTTCAGTTATGAAATAGAATAATTAATACTTGGAATCTAGTTAATATATATATTAGAATGTTAGAATAATTAATGACACACAAAACAATTACATTAATTTCTCAAAGGTATTTTCAGTTTTTAGTGATTAAGTTAATTAATTCTAATTAGCTTTATTCTTGCATGTTAAGGATCACAAGATGATGTAATTCCTCAATAGTTATATAAACAAAGAATAAATAAGATACAATTTACACACGACTGGTATAATGATGAATCTTTCCCAAAACAATAACAAAACAGTGTCCAGTTACAAATTTAAAAAAAAAAAAAGGCATCTGAAAAGTAACATTGGTTCACCCCCTCACCAGAAGAGTATAGCGGCAAAGTTTTTGTTTTTTGATTAAAGGTGCCTGTTTTCAGCTGAAATCTGTTTAAACATTAAGAAAAGAAGTATCTTGTTTTTAAAAATGCCCTCCTCTTCACCTCTTATAGTCATTCCGTTCCTCCCATAGTTTTAATTGTATTTTTACATTTAAAAAAAATATTTTCTACACTTATAATTGATTGTACATAATATATGTTGACATAGGCATACAAAATACATATGAATTGAAACTTTAAAAACGTAACGTTTTTAATGCACAACTTATTTTTTTTTTTCCAAATAAAAATAAGTATATACAAGTATGAAAAAGAGGGAACAATATAATATGCATGTTGGTTAAACTTGAAAAATGTTACAGAAATACCTTTTAAATGTCATAACTTCACAAACAAAAAGTAACTGCTGTATTTCAAACAAACAAAACAAAACTTCTATTTTCCTTATCCTTTCTCATGCTTTTTTTTTTTTTTTTTTTTTTACAAAAGAACCCCACCCCCTTTAATGTTTTAAAAAGAAAAGACAAATAAAGGACCTTATCAGTAGTCCGTTCTTTAAAGAAAGGACATTTGGACATAGACAAGAAACACCACACATTCAACATCTAACATAGAGAAACCAATAACGTTTGCCAAGGATGAAGTGAAGAAGGTGAACTAATGCTGTAGTAGGAACACTAAAAAGATAATGTGCAGAATTATGGTTTCATTGATACAATACTGGTCTGCAAGTTTTTAATTTATTATTTTTCCCTTATTTCATCGTTTACCAGAAAATGATCACTATGTCTGTAGGTTTCTTAAAACGTTAAATTGAGGAATTGTGGGAATCAGCTCTACTCTGATTCCTATGATTGCTCCTACTAGCCTTTGAACTGAGACCTCGCTGTTTATTGGTGACTACTTCCTAGCTGACATTTGCCAAAGAGCATGAAACAGCTGTTCCAGGATGTCACTTGGTCTCACCCTTTGATATTTATAAATATATGGTCTTTTTTATTCTTTTTATGCACTAAAAAAAAAATAATCGAGGCTGGACACGATTTTCTCATCTATATTTTTTTTTTTTTGGTGAGTTTTTTATTGTTTATTTAAGCTTTGGAGGCTCCACTAGGATTGTTCCTATTAGCCTCTACCAAGACTGTTACTGGTGACTATTCCTAGCTGACGATTGCCAGAGAGTGTCAACAGCCATTCTAGGATGTCACTTAGTAAAGCACTTGGTCTCACTCGTTGATGTTTATTAAATTGAAGAACTTAAAAAAAGAAAAATTATGCTGATTAACCATTTTAGTATCTCATGTTAGTAATGTAATTTAAAATGCCAAGAAGAAACTTTGCTCATCCTTTCCTCTGTCATAATAATAACAACTATATCTTAAAACTTTTTTTTTTTTTTAGTAACATTTTTATCTTAAATCTTAAGATTTAAGAACTTTTTTTTTTCTCTAAATCTGAAAACTTTCTAAGATTTTACAGATTTGTGCTGTTTTAAAAATCAGTTGAACCTTCCTTCATCTCTTTTTCATTTTCTTTGATAATTTTCCAACAATGCTTTGCTATGATCTATGAGCTATCAATCTGCTACAAGTTTCCAGGAAGGAAAGGTTTTCAGAATTATTACATTTTTATATTTTTTTCAATTCAAGCCAAGTTGATAATGCTAAACCAGTCCCTGGCATCTTGATAGAATAAAAGAAAGCAAAACCCAATCCGTTTGCAATAACAAACAGCTTGCAAATCATTGCTCTAAATTTCTTGATAGGCAATTAAGTCTGACAATAAATTATTTGCATTCTGTATGCATGTAACCCATTAACTTGTAACTGCAAATTGGTTGGCAAAGATTTTCCTTAAATAAAATTGTTAAGAGAAACATAAAAGTCACAAAATATGAATCGGACAGAAATGAATCCGAAGTAGGATTGTTAATTGAACTGTGGGATTGAATCCTTTTATTATGAAGCCTACGAAGAGCATGAAATGAAATATTTTTTTAAAATGTCGTGGCCGTAAAGATTACTAACCCATTCCACAATTTAAGTACATCTGATGATGATCATTTCCTCAATCTAACCATCATTTCTCAGAATGAGAAATCAAATAAGCCAAGTGAATGACATATAGGGTGGCCGCACCTCCTATTATGTTATTATTATACTACAAATACAGTCAGTAAGTAACTGTTGATAGTGAATCTTTTAAAACTCCTTTATTCTTATCATAAACAACATTTGGATTGAGACTAAAACAGAATCCAGATGTAAACAGATAAATTTATCTCTTGTTGAGTCCAGATGCACTTTCTGGTGATGATAGCCTATGTTACAAATGCTTTAAGAATGAGACGATGATAACTTGTTTTCTGTTAGCTTTTGATCTTTAAGAAATTAAAAACTTTTAAGATTTAAAGTAAAGAAACTATGGGAAGTGATTTCTTGGAAGAAAAAGTGGTTCGTATATGTATTGGATGCACCTTACCAAGGCAAACTTTCCCATACAGATATATTCAAGTGATATACTGATCATTTACTACATAAAGAGAAGCATTATCATCTAAATATGTAGGGTGACCGGGAAGTTCCTGTACCCCTTAATATAATAATAGCATAATAGGGGGTACGGTTCCCAGTCACCCTGTAGTAAAGCAAGTGAAAGACAAGTTTTTCTGAAATAAAAGACATCAAAAATCAGAATTTGTTCAGTCCTAATAAAATACATTTCTTGATACATGCTTAGATCATTTCCAATTTGATTACTAAATTTTAATTTCCATTTATGTTTGCAAAAACAGCATTTATTTTCAATAAAACCATTGTTAGGATAATGAATTTTATTGATTTTTAAAATAACTTACAGCCAGCATTTTAAAAACAAGTAAATAATGCTATGAAATATTGATAAGTAATTGACTAAGTTTAAAAGAAAAGAAAAAAAATAATTTATTACACATTGAGAAATAAGTAATTTTGTTGGGATATTGTGTTTCTTACATCAAAACTTTGGCAAAGAGGAATTAGATTTTTAGAGTTACTCATTTCATATAGCAATTATTTAGAACACTGATTAAATATTAACTAAGTAATATGAGATTCAAACTTTTTTTTTAATCCTTTATCGAAATGAAGAGATAATCGGGGACTAAGGTTTGTATGTTGTGACTTGTTGAACTCTTAAAGTGATTGGACTTTAATTGGAGTCTAAATAAGATTAAATGGTATTAAGTAATTCAATTATAAACATGCATAATTAATTATAAGTTATGGATAAATCTGCAACATTTTTTTTACAAATTATGTAATAAAAGGAAACAACTAAATAATGTTTTTATAATAAGAAATCAGATATCCCAAATAGTTTATATAACAATGACAGAATATTTTTTCTAGATTAACATTTAACTGTGGTGGTGGATTCTACAAAACCCCATTGGAGATGAATTTGTATGTAATTTGAACATTAAATGTTGTGTGGCATCACCGAACTCTTCTAAACTTTAAAATGATGTATTTTACTATTTAATAGATCTTTGCAATAAGAACTATGCTTATGTCAGAAGATTATTAGGATGTCTAATATCACATAAATATGTAGAGGGAAATTGTTAATTCTTTTCCTCTCTGTCATTTGGATTTAGCTATGCAATGTTATTCTGAGAACACTGTTACTCTTGATACAAATAAACTCCATCTGTTTCTGACTCTACCAGGATTATAATATAAACTGTCTTTTATGGTGTAGCCACTGCAAAGATTTGTTCTGTAAAATAGTCTACAGTGTCATCCAAAAAAAAAAAATCAACGATAAAAATCTCTTTCTTTCATTGTAGCAACTCCTGCAATACAATTAATTCTATAACACAAAGAAGCTGATTTTATTTAGCATGTCTGTATTAATTTCTGAAACAACGAAACCACAATCCACAGGTAAATTGACATCAGGATTGTGATTTCTCAAATTAGACAATCACATAGAAATAAGAAAATCATAACATTCCCTTTAGTTCAAAAAAAAAAAAAAAAGAAAAACAAACAAAACATTTGCTGTATGTATTCAGATAGATATATATATAATAGATCATTAGAATTTACACTCATATTTTAGGCCAAACCCACATAACACAAAGCGTTGGCCCAACATTGAATGATGGTTGGCACTGTTGGGGAATGGTTGGTGGTTTTGCCAACCGATTGCCAAAAATGGCCCAACCTTGGCAACTAGGGGTTGGCCCAATGTTATGAAAACATCGTTGGCCCAAAGTTGTTTTTTTGGTTGGCAAATTAAAAATGACAAATTGTGTATCATATTGTGATAGAGACAAACAAATATATGATTTACTCGCCATATTCCCCCCCCCCCCCCGAAAAAAAAAATTCATGCAAAAACTTTCCTTCAATCTAATCCCTGGGATGAAAAAGAAACTATTTCTTCTATCTGTGAAAATCAATAAAATCTATTAATAAACATGATAATGTTTTAACAAAATAATTAATTAAAAACTGCCTTTCCTTCAATATTGTGATGAATCTACAGATATCAAGTATGAGAAAAGCAATGACTCCAATTGTGACAGTTAAATCCAATAATCCATAGCAAGTCATTGGTTTTGTACAATTTTAAGTAGACATTAATAATCTCTTCACTCCAGTAATCTTAGCCCGAATTTCTAAGGGTTTGAAAGTATTTTCATAAAATATAAAAACAAGAGACAAAGCATCGCTCAAGTTCACACTCAGAACTATTTTTGGACCAATTTACAGTCCACGTAAATAATCTAATTTGCTGTAAGTTATCTAAAACTTTAGATCAGTATCCTAAGGAAATTGCAAAGATTTGCAACAATAATGTTCTGTAAACACATCTCTACCAAATTACTTCAAAATATTTTACATTACTCAAGTGAATGTTAATAAGCATAAGAATGTCTTATTCAAAAGGGTGAACTTATGCTAGATGAAAACTTTCTTTCTATTAAATCACAGTAACGATGTGTCCTTAGTCATTATTATACTGATGTAAAAGAAAGGCAGCTTAGATGTACGTACAGCCACTGAAAACTATTTAAAATATTGAGCGATTGTCAACCTCTACTTCTGGTGTCTTTTTTGGGGTCTCCTCAAGAAATTCAGGTTCCACCATATTTTAAGAAACCATTATTTTTTTTCCAATTTTCTACATTTCTAATAGTAATTATAAATGCTATAATTAATGGGCATTTTTAAGGATTAGTAATAATAATAATAATAATAATAAATTAAAATGACTTTGGTATTAATATGAATGCATAAATTATGAAAATAAAAATTATATCATGTCCTTATGAACCAAAGCATTCAAGAAAAAAAAAAAGAGGATTTATTATTTTTATACTTAAAACGCCTTTTCAAAAAAATCGACTTAATTTCAAATAAAACAGTCTTAATTAAAATGTATGTGCTGTGGGTGGTTTTAAGTAAAGTACAGTATTCAGAGCGATGTAGAGAAGGATCTACTCGACGGATTACACCGAAAATTGATAGATACCTTACTAAGAACATGGGGAAGAGAAATTGAGTAAAAAAAAAAAATAGTTATTTTGAGTGCCACCAGGTGGCGTAAGTGTGCAAAAAAAAAATACCTAATTAACCAAACAACTTTTAATTGAATCAAGATGCTCAATATAAGAATCAATTGTATGCTGGAAACATAATACTGCATGATCCACAGGTGAAAGGGAGGCTTATCAAATCTGTCAGTCTGTTTCTGTGTGTGTGCTCCCCCCGCCCTCCCAATAACTTTTGATCGCTGGATGGATCTTCTTGAAAATTGATATGCATGGTGGGATAGTTTAACATGCATAAATTGAACCATGTAAAAAGGGAAATATTGAAAATGCAGGATTTTCCATTCACGCCTTGAGGTATCAACGGAATCTGATATTGCTGTTTCGTCCTTGTTTGGACTCAGCCAGATTTTCCCATTTATGATCAACGCAAAGGCGTGAATGGTTATGGATCTCGCTTCTATTCTTGCAATTCTAACAAGGACGAAACAACTGTCCCAGATTCTCATTGATGACAACTCAAGGGTGAACGGAAAATTGTGCACTCTCAATTCCCTTTTTTTTTTAAATTTTTTTGATATGCATATTTGAGAACTGGGGAACTTTTTCATTTGAAATCTTTTCCAAATGAATCCTTGTCGAAAAATTAATATTAGGAAGCGACAAAAATTTCCACAAAAAAGCAATGGACTCCAAACAATGGATTTCTGTTCTATTTTTTGTTAACAGGATATTACTGTCTTAAACCGGTGATGTTCAACCTGAAATAGGAGAAGACATCTAGAGGGATTACGTGAAAAAGAAATCTGGTTAGAACCACATTAATTAATAATTGTTAAAATATTTAAAAGATTAATTTTGATTTGTTAAAATAATTTTTACTTATCCGGGCACAATACTTTTGCTCATTTAATAATTTTTGTACGACAGGAAATAAGTAATTTGTATTTGTAAAATTAAAACCTATTGATTAATTATTAACAAGTTATAATTAATGGTTTTAGACAGTGTCAAAAGCAAATCGACACCATAATATGCAAAATTTTATAAACAAAAGTAGAATGAACCTAATGGACGCTTACAGCAAACCGGAAGTTGGGGGGGGTCAAAAGTGGTCGCTTCCGATAAAGAGGAAAATGACGATAGATGTTCCCCCCCCCCCCAATATCGACCCTTCTGAACATATTGGTGGTGATCACGTTTTTGCCAGACAAACGGTTGCTGAGATATGATAAAAGAAAAGCATATTGAAGCACAGACTTTTGACCCCCCCCACATCCGGTCAGGGAGTGGTCCTAGAGGTCTGAATTTTTGGACATGGTCACCTATTTTTTGATGCTGAACACAATGGTGAAGGTTTCACTCTAATATCTCTAACCGATTGGCCACTACAGAGTGTGACATTCAGCAAGCATAATGCAGCTCTACAACAATCACAATAAATGCAACAATTGCGCCTTTTGCATTAGCAACAATCGCATTTATAATAATAAGGAAATTAAAACGATACCAGTTTCTTGGTTTTTAGCAACCTTGGGGGGGGGGGGGTCAGGGAGTTCTCCTACAGGTCTGATTTTTTGGACGTGGTCACCTACTTTTTGATGCTGAACACAATGGTGAAGGTTTTATTCTAATATCTCTAACCATTTGGCCACTATAGTGTGTGACATTCAGCAAGCGTAAAATCAAGAACGGTCCCTATGTTTTACAGGCAAGCTGTAACCTAGGGGCCGCTAAAAACCCTTGAATGTTTGGGGGTAACTAAGCGTATTTCACTTTAAAACGGGTTCTTTACATCAGTTGAATTATACGACTAATTTTTTACGAGAAAGTTTACAGCTGATAGATATAAAGTTCAAGTTTGTTTTTTAATCATATCAGGCAACACAGTGGAAAATTACTATATAAAAAAAAACCTCCTATCGCGACCCTGTAATTTCTCGTAATAGTTAACTATCGAAACCAAATATTATCTTAATATATAATATGGCTCGGAAAAATTTCTAGTCATTTGATCTTATCTTTTTCACCATACTAGTCTTTAACCAACCGGAAGTCATAATTATTTTGGTTGCTCTCTTTAAGAATTCGTTTTGCATCTTTCCAAGGCAAGGTTTCCCAATCTTTGTTAATTTCCAGTCATCTATTAAAAAAAAAAAAAGATACATCACAGATTGTACTGAGTCAATTCTCGTATCTCCGCCCAAAAGACAATGAAATAATCAATAATTGTAATTGAGGAATAAACTTTCACGAAATGTAATTTATGAAATGCGCCCCTACTCCCAAAAAGCAAAAAATGTTATCTCAAAGTACAATGATAGAAAAATTACCTTTAATATAGTTTACTAAAATAATATATATTTATTTATTTATTTATTTATATTTTACTAAATTATCAAACATAAATATCTCATACATTTTAGTTTAAAATATATTATTTATTTTATGGTTATTGAATTATATTCAAATATCGTATGACGTAACTTCAATAACGTCGTCAGGTACGAGCTATCTCCTAGGACTGAATTGGATATTTATTTTACATTAAAAAAATATTAGTTTATTTATTTATAATTTTATACGTCAATTGCTTATTTGTTGTAATAATTTATATATTACAACTTTATTATCAACCGCTGCTTATCTGTTTACAATCGCTTGTCGTATTCCCTTGAGGAAGCCTTCATTAAAGCAATTCGATCTGGAATCATCATGGAAAATTTCTTATCTATAGTCTTCGAACACGAGGGCGGAAGCGTGAACCAACGACAGTCAACGTTGAGGTTTATCTAAATCGAATAAATCTTTCGACCAAGACACACACACTTGATATTCACGCACTCAACCTGAGAGTTTCGTTAGCGGAAGAACTATGGCCACGTCAAACGGATACAACAGGTAAGACTTCTTAGTCACTTGAAAAAGTCTTACACTCAATGTAGCAACGGCTTACAAAACATACAGGAAAATAGAAATGCATTTAAAATGTAGACTAAATATAACATTTTTGTCTTAGCTAAAAGACAAAAGAAAAATGTTCAAAACTGTCGAACGCCGGCGGATTTGAAAAGTTAACGAGAAAATGAGAAATTATTTAACGGGACGGAACTGAATGATTTGTTCAGTCGTTTGTTGTTTATTCAAATCAAATCATGAACTTTATTTATTTATTTATTTATTTATTTATTTATTTATTTATTTATTTATTTATTTATTTATTTATTGTACAGATCTAATTTAAAAAAAGAATTCTAGATATTGTCTTGAAATTCTTGTACTAAATGTTTGGTAAGGAATTCACATATTTTCAATAAATTAAGTATTCAGTCGAAAGGTTCGTACATATATTTTGTCAACTGAATTTTATATAGTTTTCATACATATATATAGACTTTACAATGAACTGCTACAAACTTTTGACTTTTATTATACAGCTGATCTATTTTTCCTGAAATTTTATCTGTTTTTATATAAACAATATTTATTGATTTTTTTTCCTTATTATTAAAAACTTAAAACGTCGAAAATTTGGAAGTTCAAGTAAAACTGCAAAGCAAAAGCAATCCAAAATTCTCTTAATTAAAAATAGGGTTTAGTGCGTAAAGTTAAAAATTAACAGAAAAAAAAAAGGCTTTAATTTACCATTTACCCATCACGATAGTTCCTTTTGTTTGCTTCTCTGAGTAACACTTGCATCTTACAGTGAAGTCAGTTTTTTTCTTAAGTTACAAAGTACAAACTGAAAGCAACCTCCGAAATGTCTAATAAGCAAAGAATCAAACAAGGAGCTCCTGAAAGAACATATTAAAAAGCTTATTTTCCTTCAATGCGGATTTCTTTCTTTCATTTTTTTAATCGAACAAGTCTCTGTATTTGTAAATTATAATTTACGACAAATATAAACAATCAATTCTCGAATTTTCCTTTTGCTAAAAATTGATTGAATCCGTAGTATCTTAAATCGCCTCAAATCCAATTAATTTTTTATCAAATCAAAGCCTGTGTAAATTTAAAATGGATTACGAAGCATTGTTGAATTTCAATACAAACTCATTGTTTGCGGTCAATAATAGTTCATTGTATAATTATGATATTTTTGTATGGAAATTTCACTTTCATGGCGAATTTCTTCATACATGGGAAATTTTCAAGTATAAACAAGGTAGGGAAAGCGATTAGTAAACCAATCACAATGCTTCGCAACGTCTTCTGATAAGAAAATATAATTGCTATTTCCTTATTATTATAAATATGATTGTTGTAGAGCTGCATTATAAATGTGATTGTTGCGTATGCAAAAGACGCAATTGTTGTGATTAATGATAATTTAATGAGATTTTAATGATACTTGTCTACGGGACAGACAAAACGGAAATATTAGTCTGCTGATCTTATCAGAAGACTAAAAAGCTGTATGTATATATATATATATATATATATCTTTCATTTTAATTAGATTGTAAAATATGACAAGTATTATAAGTATTATTTATATTTTACGATAAACTATCGTTAATGGACTTTAGATAAATATTTGTGTTAAGTTTTAAAGTAATTAATTATAAAAAAAGCCCTTCTTTTAAAAGATATCCCAATGACACTAACGATTTTTCTAAGATACAGAAAAAAAGAATGGAACTCTTGTAGATAAATAGCTTAGCATTGTTATTTCGTCAGTGCCTTAAAATGGAAAAAAAAAAATCCTCTCCGTTTATTAAAAAAAGTGAGTTAAATGGAGAGACTTTTGAGTCAAGCTGATATCTTGCGATAGTTGTTTCGAGCTTATTAGGCTCTCTTCAGCCAGGGCTACCCAATAAGTAAAACCCCAAAAGCCGTACGAGAGGAAGAATAATATATTCTTGGTAGGACAAGTGACTTCTCAAAACTAAAGATAGGCTAAATAAAAAACAACAACCAAATGTGGAATTTAAAACCTTGGGCAGCCTTACGTCTATCTCAAAAAGTATTTGACCCCAAAGAATCAAATAATAATAATAATAAAAATAAAAAAAACCCACCCTCAAATGGGGAAAACGGACAAGGAGAAAAAGCATAAATCTTGATAAATGGGAATAAATTTATAAATTGCCATTTTATTCCCATTTGAAGTTTTTGTTTTTTATTATTATTTGATTCTTTGTGGTCAGATATCTGGAGGTAGGCGTAAGACTGCCTAAGGTTTTGAATTCCACATTTGGTTGTTGTTTTTTATTTTGGCTATCTTTAGTTTTTGAGGGGTCACTTGTTCCATCATGAATATAAAATTGATAATTGTTTTCAGTCTCCATTCATCACATATTTTATTTTTTTTAACTTAATAATACAGATTGTGAGTTTTAATTTTTCATATTACGAGTATTAACAAGAGTTTGTGTCAGTACTAGAATATTTTCCATTTATTTCTATTTCTATTTTTATTTTATTTAAAGTGTTTTTTTTTTTTTTAATCTACATTCTGTATGGCCTTGATCATCACAAAAAACAACGATTGTGTGTGTATATATTTTAAATTGCAAATCATTGAATGAAATATTTGCATCACGAAACTTGAAAAAATGGCGATTCAAGTTTTGTCTATTGGATTTATATATATATATATATATATATATATATATATATATATATATATATATATAATTTGCCGGACAGCTTTCTGAAATTTAAAAACCAAATTAATTTCAAAAAGCTGTTTCTGTGTAAGTAATAACATTCGAATATACAAACACGTCATCAGCGGCATCTGGTGTTGAATTTTTATATATATATATATATATATGCAAATTTTGGGAAAAAAATCCTCATTCATAGCAAACAAGTAATACAATCTTTTCTACGTCTTTCTTTAACGAAAAGACTCATTAATTAAATCATCATCATTTTATTTTATTTTTTTAGGATTTTTTTTTTTTTGCTTTTGTTATTCTAGTTTTCTACAACTTAATTATATTTTAAATACTATTGTGGTTAAAAATATGAAACTTTGTAAATAGGAGGTAAATAATAGTAATTTTTAAATTCATTTTGATTTATAATTGACAGTTTTAATAATAATAATAATATTTAATAATAATAATAATTATTAAGTTAGAAAAAAAAAAAGACAAGTTAGTTTTTCATTAAAAGAAAAAAAAACAAAAAAAAAACTACACAGAATTTTATCAATGGAAATTATGAAGCAATTTTGCAAAAGCATAATTTGGTAATTTTAACAATTTTTATTATAATTTAAGATGAGAGTTGAAAAGAATTCTCAGATTTGAAAATCATAATCTTGGACTTTAATTTCATTTCGTCGACAGTAAATGCAGCTAAGAGTTGTGGCATTTATTTTTTTAAATTTAATATTTAGGAAAAAAAATTCTTATAGCAATATACTGTAGAGCCTGGTCAGGTCGAAATGACTGGAATGCGGGGGATGTTCAGATTATCAAACAAAACTAGTAAATAACTGTATATTATTCTTTGAAAAGCGAGTAAATAATAACAAATGTTCTGAATTTCAAAATTATTACAACTTTTTAATTAGTAAATTATTGCTAAGTTAATGAATTTAAATCAAGAAAAAAAACCCACAACTGGGCAGTAAATATGCTTTCGCACACTGAGCCAACATCAACGGGAATCCTGAACAGCTGTTTCATCCGTGTGCGAAAGCATATTTACTGCCCAGTTGTGCGTTTTTTTTTTTCTTGATTTATGAATTATAATGGACGCTAAATTTTGCTTTTAATGAATTTAATTTTAAGACTATGAATCGATGTCCTCTTTTTATCAAAAGATATCATAAATGATATTGCTACAATTGATTGACAGTCGAATTATCTATTAAACTCTACTACAGTGTTTCTCAGTCTTTTTGCATCACGGCACCGCAAAATTTTTTCCTTGTTTTCCTATTAATCGACGCTGTATTAAACAACTGTGCAAATGTAAACAAGCCCGTATTTGAATTCTAAAAATCATTTAATTATCGACTCATTAATTTTAACCATTCCAGTTTCTATTACTTACAATTTATTTGCTTCTCTTATGTTAATAAATAACGTTGTTGAAATATTTGATGTCTATTTTACATTTTCTCTTATTTTCCCGCTCTGATAATCGTGCGGCACTCTTTGGGAATGGCTGCTCTACTGTAATATTATTTTGAAGAGAGGGTTAAAGTTCCAAGTTCGTGCAAAAGTTTCTTGCTTTACACGAGGGATTTTCTCAAGGAATTCGTAAAGATTTCAATAGAAAAAAATGGGGGAAAACTTGATTGTGAATCATATTTAGGAAGAAGTTAAGCAATAAACAAATACCTTCAAAATTATTATTATTATTCTTTATAAAACTTACATAAATAAAAAATTATCGTTTCAACTTCCTTAAAACAATAAAATATCTAATTATAGCAGAGACAAAAAAAAAATATTTGATTTGTGCAAAGGTAAGTCAGATTAAGATCTTTCGCTACTAAATCAAGGGCATTGTATTATCAAAGAGATAAACTGCAATTGAAGCGAGATAAATTCAAGATCTTAATCGTAGGGAAAATTATGTAATTCTAGGATCGGAATTAAATCCTCAATTATATTAAAGAAATATTATTCACTGCTGTCATTTCTATTTGTCTAATTTAAGATATGATTTGTTTTTTCCTTTAAAATAATGGACGCCCAGAGTGCGGGTGTGGGGGGGGGGGGAATTTTACCACCCCAGAATTTTTTAATTAATGAAAAATTTTGGGTTGTTTTTTTTTTCTCAAGAGGACTAAAAGATAAAAAGCTGGTAAATTTTATTTAAAATATCAAATATGAATTAAAGTTCTTGAATTCACATCTCGTTATTTTTTTTTTTTTCATTAAAAAAATGACTTTAAAATATGTATAAAAAAGGACAGTTTCGACCTGTGTGACGACTAGGTCATCTTCAGATGAGGTTGAAATGTCCTAAGAGACAAGAATATATAGGGCAGATTTAAAAGAATATCAGCGGTTTGAACATTAATCAAAAGGAACATTCTGATAGAAGAAAACTAAAAAAAAAAAAACTCAATACTTTAAAAACATCAATTACTCGATCAAATTCTATAATAAATATATCGATGATGTATTCATTGTGAGCAATAAATAGGATGTAATAAGATATACAACGTTTTCAATTCAAGCAATACAATTTACCATTGAACATCCGGAAAAAAATAATGAAATATCCTTTCTTGATGTCAAATTAAGTATTTTAATGCCAAAAATGAAACAACGTGTTACAGAAACCGACAGCATCAGATAGATCCATTCACTATGGTTCTTGAATACCAGTCCACGAAAAACGAAATTTAATAGATATAAAAATAAGATATATCTTATCTTCAATGGAATAAACGTTTCAAAATGAATTGAAAAACATAAACAAAATATTAACAATAGATATCTTTCGTAATTCATAAAGGAATATTTTCATGTTACCATACGTAATATATATAATAATGACAAGAAAAAGAAATTTGGCAATCATTACATATTGATTCCTTTATTAAAAAAAATTAGACAGCAGACTGAAAATGATTTTTAAAAATACTATCATTATTTTCACATATCGTAATATTGGGGAAATATATTTTAACAACAACCAAAAAAAAAAAGAACAAAAAACATTACGATTGTTTCAATAACAAAGGCGCCACTTACATTACAAAATGCAAAAATGAAGAGTGGGTTTTTTTTTTTTTTGTAGACTAAAGTGATCAACAATTGAGTAGACGGGTGTATCAGCACAGGTATGCATGTAAGATATGTAGGATATATCTTTAATAGCAGACTCTCCAGAATTAAAAAAAAATAAATCACATTACCGATGATACTCAAATTATCGATGTATATCATAACCAATTTAAAAGAAAATGTATTGAAAGCTT
Source organism: Thereuonema tuberculata (assembly GCA_023159025.1). Taxonomy (NCBI): domain Eukaryota; kingdom Metazoa; phylum Arthropoda; class Chilopoda; order Scutigeromorpha; family Scutigeridae; genus Thereuonema; species Thereuonema tuberculata. The sequence continues at coordinate 29,012,742 of JAFIDM010004315.1, forward strand.
TTGGATTTACTTTTCGAAATCTTACAAAAGACAAATTTCTATTCAAAACATGAAAATTTATTTTGAATCTTTAGACGATCATAAAAATAGAGAAAGGGTCAACAAAATTTTAGCTAAGGTTTAACGTTTATGTTTTCATATTTTTATATAGTATTCCTGATCACCATCAGATGGCGCATCCACACATATGGATTTGTCTTACTTGGGTTTACTCTTATCAGGACGTTTCCTTTTGATTATTATTGATCAAACCGCCGCTGACCAATTGTATTGATATTCTTTTAATCTTCCCTATATATTCTTGTCTCTTACAATCTCAGCTGAAGATGACCTTGCTGTTAGACAGGTCGAAGCTGTCTATATATATATTGTCATTTTTTTTTAAATGATGTGTGAATTGAAGAATTTTAATTAGTATTTGACATTTTAACTATAACAACTTTCACATTTTAAAATCAATATTTTAAATTTTACAGTAAATATTATTGTAACTAATTACTTTGTTTACTTAAATTTTACATAATTTCACAATATAAAGTAAATTTTTACAAACTTTTTTTTTGCACTGCGAATATATTTCCGCCGCCCCCTGTGACTGATATTGAAACAGTAGATATTTCATATTTGGAATTATACTTACGTCTAATGCAAGACTGTTTTTTCTTCCCTATCTTCATCTATCCTACTTCTGAAGCCTTGATCCTTGTTGACTGGCATCAAATTGGAGAATGCGGACTATTATTTTTCGGTTCATTCCGCAGGCTGAAAACTACTGCTGAGTTAACTCCAATAAAATCACTTTCAGTTCAACAACGGTGCAGACTGACTGAGAAGCATTACCTCTGCGAAGTTTGCAATATAAATTCAATTATAATTGGAAATTGTATTATAATTGTATTTGAAATTATAATTTTAAGTTTTGCCTCGACCTTCATTTTTGTAGTATCTGCTGCCATTTGATGTGTATTTTAATTGTGTTTTGTGAAGTGTCATTGTAAACTCCCCATTCAAAATTCCTGGACATGCTAATGACTGCAACACACGTATTGTCTGGCAGTAACCACTACAAAACGTGAGAAAACTGTTTTGGGGATTGATTACTATATTCTTATGTAAATTTAATATTTGGGCCTTATGAATATTTTCAAGAAGTTTTTATGGAGATTTTTAACTAACAGGCTGAAAAGCTTGAGCTTCTTTATTTCATGACATTACTATTAAAACCTTATTCATATACAGTAAAACCTCGTTAAGTCGTCACTCAAGGGACCAAACATTTTTGACGACTTAAGCGGAATGACGACTTAGGTGGAGTGGGAATTTTTGAAAAAAACAAACAAACAAAAAACACTGAAATACAGTATTTTCATGAATTGCTGTAGGATTCGGTGAGAAAAACAAGATTTTCAGAAATCAATACGTGCAAATGAGTGGAAAGTAAAAAAACAAAAAACAAAAATACTTTTTATAGTTATAAAATATTATAATCGTTTTAAAAGAAAAGCAATGTCTGCCTTTGAAACGTTCCAGCCAACCATTGCTGCCGCCAAAATCTTCAATGTTCAACTCCTCAGCAATTTCCATGGCTTTTTCTTTGAGAATCACGGCAGAAATCGGCACATTTTGCGATCTGGTATGTTTTAGCCATCGAACTAAAACCTCCTCGATCTCGTCAAACTTCGATTTCCTCATTCTCTTTCTTTTGTCTTTGCAGTCAGCTTCTTCAATTGCTTGTTTCAATGAAAGAATATCGTTTAATGTAGTCCTGGGAATACGATGTTCTTTGGCAAAAGCTGTTTTCGAAACATTTGATTTTTCAAAAAGTGCAATTAAGTGTGTTTTTTTTTTTTTTTCTTTAAAACATAATGAGGTAAGTTTTCGTTTCCCTGTCATGTTACAAATGTAATCGAACCACGAAATTACAAGATAAAAAATAGCCGTTATAGCGGGGCTTACTCGCTATGAAATGAAATCACACTCAGTAGCGGTCAAGAAAAACGTATACACTTGACAAGAGTCGCAGCGAGAAGTGTGTAATTTCCAAGTGAATTTCCCATGTGAAAATTCACCGTAAAGGCTAGGCTTTCTTAAGAGTGAAGGGGCGGGGCTGAAAAGATAGCAGGCAAAATTGAGAATAAAGATGTTTCCCGCCGTTTTTGAGGGTGACGAGTTATCCGGAGTAGAATTAAATTTGGTGACGAGTAAAAGAGGGTTATTTTACATTATTGTCTATGAGACCTTGTCGGGACCAAAGGAAAACGACGACTTAAACGGAGTGACGACTTATCCGGGTGACGACTTAACGAGGTTTTACTGTATATCCCATTAAGTTACGTATTTATGCTACAATTAATTTCCTACTTACTGGGATTTTAATGGATTAGGTCGCAACTATTTCCTAACAGTGAGATCTAAGATAACTGAACCACAGGTTGGAACTTAAATCAAAACTACTTTTCGAGAACTAAATAACTTTTCTATTCAATAATATTTCTTGAGGCAAATAAAGATGTTTACTGGAAAGCAGGGTATTATTTATTGCAATGCTATCAATCCAATAGGTCATATCACCGTGCCTCAACCTTACTAATCTAACAATCGTTCTTGAAACTCAAAAGACGTAAACACGACTGATTTAAATATTATCTGTTTACCAACGTGATATGAATAGAAGGCAAATCTGTCCCCGAAGAGATTAAACAACACAACTCAACAATCTCATTAACTTTTAACGTCAAAAAGTAAATAAGTACAATCAACTTCTGATTGAAGCCTTAGATATAATATATTTACAAAACAACAGTTTGAAGTAAAGTTTAGAAACAAAATTAGTTGGCGTATCTAAAAAAAAAATATATTACTAATCGCTATTAGATGATGGCAGTTAAAACATTGTTATTATGCTACATCAATAATTGTGAAGGTTTGTAAGGATATCCACCGTTTAATCCCAATTTTCCAAAACAGCCTGCTTCGTTGAGGCGGAACAAAAAACCGTTGCGTCTTTTAATTGAAGACTTGAGCTACAAACAGAGACGTCATATTGAACGGAGAAAGTAATTACAATGTTTAAATTATATTTACATATCAAATTATTTTTGATTCATTTCTGAAGATTTATTAAAATAAATAAATAAAACTAATTCTTGGCAAATAGAAATTTGAAAAATTTTATAAGTGGTCTTTAATAATCAAAAAGCAACCGAAAAACAAATAGAAACTATTTAAAATTGTAGTGAACGAAACAGAATAAAAGCTGATTTTTAGAATAGGAAACTCTTGAAAATTACTCAATAAAAGGAAAAGATGTATTTTATATTGATAGTTCAACCTTATTTCAATAGTAATTTGTTACCCGCTCGAAAGATTTCACGAGAACTACAAATAAACAATTTTCGTCGAAATTCGCAGTCTTGAAAATTTTGTTTACAAAATAATAGATTGAACTCAGTTGTTAGTTGGTTTACTCCCGTATATTCCAGGTTCAACCGGAGACGAGCAATAATAATGTTCCCAAATTCCCCCTCATTTCTCCGCTTCACCATTTGTAAATTATCGAAGTATGGTACACCAATCAATCCTCTGTTGATATATCGGGAAAGCGATATGAAATATGAATAAATTTCCAAAAACATTCAGGATTTACTGTTAGAATTCACTATTTTCAATTAACAAGTATTTATGGACTCCAGAAGATTGTATTCTAGAAGGAAGAAAGGACGACCCAAAACAAGATGGTTGGACAACGTGACCACAGACCTTATTATGATGGGAATAAAAGGATGGAAAAGCAAAGCGATGGACAGATTGAAGTGGAAAGGTGTTAGGTGCATAGATCTCAAACTTTGAATTTTAGGCTTATGGGTTATGGGGAGTGCAATCATGAGAAAAAAAAAGTTTCTACGTTTCCGCTCACTTGCTGCAGCAGCAGGTAGGGGAGGTGCTTCTAGGGAAGGGAAGGAGGGATGTGCTAGACTGCGCAGCAGCTAAATCCGTTGACTGACTGCCGCCCTCTGCCCGGGGGTATTTTCTCCCTTCTTCGACCCAGTAAAACCCTTCTTCGACCCATCAAGGTTGCAAAACTGCTCAATTCAGTCCATCTGGACAAAACTCAATCAGGACAAAACAATACGTAGCAATTTTAGGAATGTGATTAAAAACCATTATTTCTTTAAAATAAAATCTATAAAGTTATTTTAACTTGAAATCTGATGATTGAAGTTTATAGTTCCATGTATAAAGATTAAAATAAAAAAAAAAAAATTAACAACATTTTGATTTATATTACATTTGCTATTTATAAAAAATTATTTTTTTCCCTATAATTTAGGAACAATTATTTGCTAATAGTATTCTTAGTATTAGGGTTGAACAAAGCTTTTAAATCCGGAGGAATGTTATAATCCGCTGAGAGGGGAGAGGAAAGACAATTAAAATTTTCCAAACCACAGTTGTAGCAATCCAAACGTCGCAAACATAATAAGAGATGGACAAAAAATTCGTAAATTACGAAAGGATTTTTTGAAAATAAATAAATAAATAAATAAAATGTTATTTTGATTTAATATAATCCATAAAAATAAAAAGGTGACAATATGTGAAAACCTTATTAAATTTTCTCCTATACTTCATATTGTTTTGATTTTTAGGCACTTTTTATTTTTGAAGAAATCTTTTTGTGAGTTTTTAATTTTTATAGAGCTAGTTAGTTGGGCATTAGATGTTAATGATTTCCTTTTTTAACTTGATTATAAATTTTTCATCAGGAAACATATCTTCTATTTTATGTGAATACATAAATAATTAAATGTTATTTTTATTTAATATAATCGATTGAAATAAAAAAATAAATATATAGATTATTACAGAAATATCATATTCATTAACTGAACGTATTTTTTTTTAAATTTTGAAATATTAAAAATGCATTTGTTTTAATCAATAAACTCTTTCTTCTGACCACTTGCTGCATGCAGCAACCAAGATGGTTGCTCATTTTTTCCTTGCTTTTCGACTGCAGCCCTTCTGCTGCTCTGACGTCACGTGCAGCAGCAGTGAACGGAAACGTTTGTTTTGAAAATAGAAGGGACAACAGAGGGGCAGTCAAGGTTGCCGCCCCAGGGCTGCAGTCGCTGCTCTGCAGCAGTGAGCGGAAAGATACTATCGCGAGGCCAAAACCCACCCAGGGCTGTAGCGCCAGGAAAGAAGAAGAAGAATTCATGATGACGCTGGAAACATTGATAACATTTTCAAAACAGAACGATAGAACTCAGATTTTTCAAAAGGATAGATTTGTTAAAATTTAAAAAAATCGAAAGATAGAGTAATCTCTTGTAGAATATTGTAGATTTATTAAGCCATTGTAAGGGAAAACTTATTTTTTTATAAAGAGAAAAATAATCTATTCAATTCGAAGGAAACCTAACGTCCAAAGTACCCCCAAAACATTTAAAAACATAAATCACGTTGGTATTTCATTTAATAAATTATGTATAATACAACAAATAATAAAATTAAACAAAACGGAAAACTTACTTAAAAAAAAATTCGAATTAGATATTTTAAAGAAGCTTCAGCAACTTTGTTAAAAATGATCACAATTAATATGAATAAAAACTATTACATAATTTGTATATTAATATAAAATATTTTTAAATAAATAGGCCTATTGCGAATTTTATTGTATATTTAATTTTTATTGTATGTTTTTATTGTATGTTTGCATCTTTAATATATCTTGTAAATCATTTACTCCTAGAAATCCTATTAATATAATAAAACTCCTTTAATTCCACAATATTTCGTCCTTCTTTGCGAAGGACTTCTTCAGGTGATACCAGAGGACAAGAAACTATTCTCCTTCCTCTACATTTCATAAGGATTACAAATAAGAACTAAAAATAAAACATTTTCGTATTCAAGGTAACAATTGAAAACTATCGTATTGACTAGCATAGTTATTAATAATGATAACAATTAACACAATAATAATGATACTTCATAAAGAACAATACTAACATTACTCGCATTATATCATTAATATCTAAAAACTTTATTTTTTCAGAAATCATTTAACATATCGAAATGATGTACTAAATGATGGGAATTATAGCAAAAATTGTATTAATTAGGATAATTATTCTTATACTGAGTAGTGCATCATTTGGATATGTTAAAGAATTTATTAAAAAATAAGTTTTTAGATATTAATGATGTAATGCGAGTAATGTTAGTATTGTTATTATTGTTAATAATACTGATGCTTCATAAATAATGTGATAATTGTTATCATTATTAATTAGTATGCTAGTGAATACGATAGTTTCCATTTGTTAAATTGAATACGAAAATGTTTTATTTTTAGTTCTTATTTGTAATCCTTATGAAATGTAGAAGAAGGAGAATAGTTTCTTGTAGCACCTGAAAAGTCCTACGCTAAGAAGGACGAAATAGTAGGGGTATTAAAAAAGAGAGCTATTATATTAATATTATTTTTATTGTATGTCTTCAATATAATAAATATATTATTATTAACACATTATTAATATTAAAATAAAATGATCTACAGTTTACTCTCAGAGACGAGGTTATGAATAGAGAACTGGGAAAATACATCTACAATTTTATTTACTTATTTATTTCCATGTATGTATGGAAAGCCAATCATGAACCAGACTCTTGAATTTTCTATTAATAAATCATTATCAAAGTGAAGGTTCAGAGTTGATGAAAAAGATATACAGTCAACTCCCGATTATCCGCGGACCTCTCCTGTTTCCATTTTTTTAACTGTACAATAAATTACGGAATTAAAAAAAAAAAAAAAATCTTTAGAATAAGGTAAACAATAAAAGAAGCTAACAAAGTAAGTGAAGACAATTATAGACAAACAATTTAAAGAACGACCTTGTGGGCGGAGCTTAGGCCGGCAGGTTACACTAAATTACGGGAGCGTCTTCCCATAATAAAAAAATTTTAAATAAAATAATTCTTTATTATGTATATACTGTAACTGTATGTATTGCCATTTTAATGTAAATAAAACATGTTAAGAGCGTTTTTGAGTTGATTTTCGTCCTATTTCGGATTATCCGCGGTTGCCGCGCCATCTAATTCCGCGGATAATCGTGAGTTTACTGTATATGTATTCAGAATTTTATGTGTGGATTATGAATATCGAGATCCTCTCATTAACGTCTATCCGATATACTGAAAAATTCTCTAAATTCAAAATTTCTAATACTTGTCATTAACTGTATAGTAGATCTATGAGAAACAAACTTTCCCTTTCGCAGAGATCCACGTCTATGGTTGAAGGGCTCATAATCTCGTGACGTATCCGCGTATAACCTCAAAGTTCCGATCAAACCGTAGATTGTAAGACAAGACCTTGGACATTCTTGCCAGTTTTATCAGATACTCGTAATCACTTTCCTGGGAGGCAATTCCAAACTTCGGGAAGTGAACAGAGTATCTTTACAGACATTTAAAATTTTATGTAACCCAATCCACTGAACATATTCGAAGAATTGAACACATTGGGGACTATTACTTTACAGATAAACAGATATTTATCCATAATCCGATTTATTAAACATTATTATAATAATCATCCTTTTTTTTTCCTCCTCTTTTAACAGTAGGGTCTCTAATGGATCAGTTGAGGATCATGATTCAGTAGCAGATGCTGTAGGAAACTCAGCTACTGAGAAAATTCACAATGGGTTTTATGTAAGTGCTATTTTTATATTTACTTTTCCCACTTAATATGAAATTCCGTAGGATTAGTTAAATTAGTTTTAATACGAGTACAAAAATAAATCGGTGACGTAAACAGGACAAGATTTAGGATTAACGTTCCTATGCATCCAATACAATTGATAATGTAAAGCTTGTTAAACTTCTAAGCTGCGCAGACAATAAAACTGATAAATCATGTGAAAATCATTGGTAATGACTAACAAGGAAGTAACATTACTAATATTTTAAGCCTTGTTCTTTGACCTGCAGTGTGAAACTATCTCTACTAGGGGAAAATCTTTTATCCAGGGTTATCAATAAATAGGAATTATAGGAATCATCTGCAGATATTATTAGGAGTAAGTTCTCGTGTTGCATTTTTGATGAACAGACGAAAGAGTTCAAAAATAAAGTTGATTCACTTATTGCCAAAATGAACAAGGATTATGTAAAATTTTTAGTAAATGTAAATCTTCAAAATACTTTTTTTTTTGACACTGAAATTAACTCTTGTTTGTTTTTATTTACTCCTTAGAACTGGGAAGATAAATCCACCTTCACTTCTTCTCCAGAAAGAGCTCGACATGAACTGTTCCTACGAAAAGTTATGGACCTGGTATTGCACTCCGCCGTATTCCAGTCGACGTCCAGATCTCATCCCATACTGGAATGGGTTGATCCCGAAGTTCTGCAGAAGCGTTTTCCCTTAGCACTGAAAGATGCTCCTTACACTCACACGGATCTGTTTTATTTGGTGTGCGCAGTCATTAAATACAGCGTCAGAACATCTCATCCCCGTTTCATCAATCAGCTGTACGCTGGGTAAGAACTTCCAAACACCCAATTCGCTACTTACGGCGTAAGCAGAACCACTGCAATTAAGACGAATTTTCATTATTTTGCAATGAAATGATTGGGGAATCATGTAGTTAATATATAGTTGTAATAGAAAACTGAGAGTTGTTTTTTTTTTCCTTAGTCAAAAAGAAAATTTGAGATTCAGCTGGGATTCTTTTGCATGACTGGATGAGCATTAAAATGTTTTTAATGCTTAAACAACTGCTTAATGAGAGAACAACTGCTTAAATTGAGGGTCATTCTAAAATTTCAAATTGGAGGGGTTTTAAACCCTCCCCACCCCTCAACTATATTAATAATAGAAATTAACTCTCGGCCGTCATGGCCAATACTTCTCCTCACAACGGTAAAAGATACAAGTGAAAAAATGAAATTTCGATAGGGCGGCAAAGAGTCATGATTCCGTCATGTTTTACGTTGAAGCGACAAGTCCGCCATGCCAGGCGAAAGAGTCCAATGTAAATCATCAATTGAGCCGTTGATTTTTTGAAAGTGGGGCAAGTCTTTTTTGTTAAAAAAAAAAAAAAAGAGTTACAGCTAATTTTTATTAGAAATTAACTTAAAATTTCTGTTTTTAATCCATTCACAATCATATCAAAAAATAACAATGTAAATGTTTTACTAGTAATTTATTTTGGTCAATGTTATTAATTATTTTTAAATCAGTTCAAACCCTAACCATTAATTATCCAACAATAACTTAATACGGACTTGCGCCACTTTCAAAATCAATGGCTCAATTTACGAAAAATAAAACTTACATGTTTGTTTGTTTTGTTTTTTTGTTCATTTATACAAAATTAACCACGTGATTCCGAATCGCTTCATTGTAAAATTATTGAAATTCGTCTTAATTTCAGCGGTTCTGCATAATTATCCCCGATGGTTCTGTAATGTTTCTCCTAACTTTACTGTAGATCTATTTATGATTGGCTGAAAACAGTTTAACATTTAAAAATAAAGATAAAGTAACTCGGAATCTGAAGGAAAAGTCCCTTAAACGTCGAAATAGATAGAACGGAGACATTGCTTAAAGAAGTAATTTCTTTGAAATGTTGTTAGTAAGGAGAATATCAACACATTTAAGACTTAAAAAAATAAAAAAAATAATAAAGAATTGTAAACTACGATCGATATCAACTAATGAAGATTGCATTCGAACTGATAGCGATCGGAATCACTGTACTTTTGAGCCAACAAGTGACTCGTATCAATATTACAGGGATGATTTATAAATATCTGCCTGTATAAGTTTTTTAATTTTTTTAATTGCTGAAATTAAGCATCAAAACAGTTTTATTTTGGTCAGTTTTATTATCTGGCAATAAGTGAAGAAATTTTCATGCGAATAATGTTATAAATATCTTTAGTATTTAATAATTTTACAATAGCTAAAAAAAAAAAAAATCAGCTATTGTAAAATTAAATTAAAATTAAAAAAAAAATCAATTTTAATTTCTTACGTTTTTTAGTGGTTTTTGAAAAAAAAAATGCGAATTGGATTTTATTTTTAAACATCAATAGGTGAGACCAAATGTTTGCTAAATGACATCCTAGAACAGCTGTTTCACGCTCTTTGGCGATCATCAGCTAGGAATAGTCAATAGTAAACAGCGAGGTCTCCATACAGTGGCATCGTCGGAATAATGTCGATTTTATTTTGTAGTTTAATGGTTTATTAATATTATATATCGAATACGATGAACGAATTGACTACTTCTCATTATTTGTTAGCCAGACATTGACTTTTTGATAAACAGGAGTGATTGAAGGGGAAGGGAGTTCCGGCTGCAGAGTCTAGCACCGACTGAGAGGGCGGGAAGGACGATGAGACTACATGGTCATTATTTATTATCTGAAGGACTTTAGAAGCAATAGCGATTTCATTTCTGGAAGAAAACTCTTCTCCCTTCCATCAAATGCCAAGACAGATTAAAAATTACCGTATTTCTGAAGCCTTGATCGTTGTAAAGGCATAACATTAGAGAAGAGCATTCCGCTATTTTCAGCTTCGAACTTCCGCAGCGTGAAAACCACTGATGAGATTGGTTCCAGTAAAATCACTTGTCATTTCGATAATGTCATAGACTGACTTAAAGCCTTCTCTCTCAGCGAAGTTTCCAATAAAGATTTAACACAATTTCTTTCGTTTGGCTATGTAAAGGAAAGCCCTTGCCAAGGGACGAAACAATCGAGCAGGAGAGAACGCAGCCATAATGAATAACTGAACGATTTAATTTCCCTCATTGTCTAAATATTTCAACTTGTTTCTTGATATGAATGTTTTTTATTAATTTTGTTATATTTTTAGTTATGTTAAATCCAACTTTTATTTTTTCCATCACCTGCCACTTGTTAGTTGCATTAATGAGAATGCATTGTTGTTGTCAAGTTCGTCCTTACTTTTTATTTTGATCAATGTTTTTTTTTTTTTCTTTCTTTAAAGTTAGTCTAGCCTTTGTAATCCATTTTTTTTTTCCTTTCGGATGATTCCTCTTCTGTAAAACACACTTTCTTTATGTATTTTTATGTTCTTTATGACAAGGGTTGAGTATATGGATGGACTTTTATATCTCGCACAATGAAAATTTAAAAAAGTTTTGTTTCTACATTGATGTACATTGGAACTTTGTATACCGATTAATGATAGTTTAACTCCTATTTCGGACCTTATAGGAAATATTGCACGAGATGCTTTCTGATTTTAATCAATTGATTTATTCCTAGACTTGACCCCTACGGCCTAGTAGCAGAATGGGTAATTAGTTCAATGAATGTCAGCCCCTACACCTATGAAGTTGCTCCAGTTTTTACTCTCATCGAAATTGAGGTGCTGAGACAAATGCGTCAAGTGATTGGTTTCTCTGATGGTGATGGAGTTGTTTCTCCTGGAGGTAGTCTATCCAATATGTACGGACTTCATTTGGCCCGTTTTAAAGCATGTCCCGACATCAAGGTGAGATTCAAAGTTGTTACGTAAGTTCTGATTGTATTAAAATGGATCGCGATTCGTATTTCTATCGGAATCTGTTGAAAAAGTTAACTTTTTTTTTAACTGGAAAACTTTTCTTTTCAAAATAACTGTTAGCAAAACTATGTTAATCTTACTCAAAACTGCAAAAATCTGAATCCTTGAAAATAAAGAAAGCGACTTCAGTTTTACAAACTAAGTTCAACTTTTCTTATAGCTTAGTTCTTGTAACTGCAGTTTGTATTCTTAATTTGAAACTGTATGCCTTCCATTTATAATTGTTAGAGATTTCAGATGCAGGAAGACGGCTGTTCCTGTGTCTCCAAATAGATCCTATTATTGTGAATTTTGTTTTTATTTACAGCAATTAGGAAAAGTTTGGCTATTATACTTTACAATTATTAACTGTTACAAATTTTTACTAAGATTTCAAGGTGGAAAAATCTGCAGGTGAGCAAAAATGATTTGAACGATTTCAAAAATTTCGTGTAGCATCGCTATTGCAGTTATTATAGTTGGATAGAGCACATGTTTGTTTTTTTTTTTTTTTTGTATGCATAGCTTATAAATGTTCGATATGGCCACCATTGTTAACACGACATATGCCCAAACGGTACTGAAAGTCTTTCTAAACGCGACGTAGCGTTGACCCGTCTATTGTTGTAATTGCAGTGGAAATGCACATTTTCACTTCGTCGAGATCCCGTGGTAAGAGCGGTACAAACACCCTGTCTTTAACATACCCTCATAAGAAATAGATTTTTTAGGGCTACGACGGTACTTGTCCTGAATGCGGTGCACATTCTTCTCAGGGACTGTTGGTCGGCCACTCGACATGTCCTTACAAATGCACCCTCTTCGTTTAAATTGATCATACCATTTACGAATGGAATTCTTGGCAGGTGGGTCATTCTGAAATTTGGTGCAAAAACCACGTTGTACCACCGTCACCGACCTAGTTGCGTGATATTCTAAAACACAGTACGCCTTTTCCTTACCTGTAAACGCCATATTGTCACCAAAACCAAATGGCGAGCGGCAGCGGCAATCGTTTGTTACACGGCGCAACAGGCAATGACCCACTGCTGTCGCGTTTGCTAGAACTGTGCATACCAGGTTTACAGTTACTGTGTGACTAATGTAGGTCATACTTCACAGTTCTGAGATATACAAAAAAAAACAACAACTTGAAACATGTGCTCTATCCAACTGTACCATTCGTCGCATCATTACTACAATAGTGATGTTACAGGAAATTTTTGAAATCGTTCAAATCATTTTTACTCACCCTGTATAATAAACACACACCCAAAGAAATAAATTAAATGTATGAAATTTTGAAAAGATAAAATTGAATCATTCTCTTCATAACTGGAGTAGTGTTTCTGAAATGCATACTCCAAGCTAAAAAAAAAAAATCCATAGAATGGGCCAAAAACTTATGCAATATAATATAAATAACATAACTCTTATGTTTTGGATGTTGTTTTTACATCCATTTTCAAGATATGAAGAACGAACATTTCAAATATCACTACAATAAACAAAAAAAAACAAAAACAAAACACGAACATAATATTCAAGGATTTTTGTCAACAAAGTTACAAATATGAATATACTATAACAATTCAATATATATAGTGCCTTCACTATCTGTGGAGGCAGTACCATATATGGTGAACGTCTGAGTTACTCCGCGTAGTTCCATTTACAATTGCACATGCCTAAAAACAAACTTTTTATGAAATCGAAAATAAATAAATACAAAATATATTGTAAAAATCAAATAAATAAATAAATAAATATAAAACATCGTAGCGTGCGAACGAATACGATGCAAACAACGGTAGCAACACACGACATCATTCCAGAAGCAACCAAAGCAATAACCATAGAGAAGAAAGGAAATGATAACAATTGGTTTGCTGTGATCACGTGCCTCCACAGATATAGTGAACGGACTATAATAATTCTGTTATGTCTGGAATTTCATGCTTTCTTTTGTTGAGTTGTTTAATTTCCGAATTAACAATGATTCTTTTACACTTAACCTATAATTGTTAATATCTTTTGACAACATTTTAATCTTCTTCAAATTACACATGGTTTGAATACTGCAATAAATAGTCTTACAGAGCAGAAGTTATCAACCCTTTTAATCAATAATTGCTGGGACATGCCAATACACTTTTTCTTACAAGTATCATATACACTGCCCCACCATTTGATTGAAATTTTGGAATCTTATCCTTGGTATTTGATAAAATATCCAGTAATTTATTCATCGGACGAGAAATTACTTTAAAACCAAATTTCTTAAAAAATTTACAAATGTTACCCTGAGACAGAACCATAATAAGACAGTTTTATTGTTTATTGTAGTAATATTTGAAATGTTCGTTTTTCATATCTTTGAGAATGGATGTGTAAACATCCGAACATGAGTTATTTGTTTATATTAAATTGCATAGGTTTTGATCCATTCTATGGAAGTTTTGCTGTGAATTACTTACAACGGGTTTCTTTTGTTATTAGAAATTCATACTTTTTGTAGCTTCCTGCCTAACATTATGCACATTTGCTTTAAAAATAATATCCGTCTTAGTAATGCAAACAATTCAATATCCTTTCTGTGTAAATGAAAGAAAATTAATCTTTTTCAAATTTTTGTAGGAAAACAATGGAGCTAATTAGAAGTCAATTCTTTGTTTTATTCTTTTAGAAACGTGGCGTATCAGCCTATCCTCCTCTGGTTGCCTTCACTTCCGAAGACGCTCATTATTCACTTCAGAAAGCGATGGCCTGGTTAGGACTAGGAACCGATAATCTACGCGTAATTCCTTGTGATGACAGAGGAAGTCTTTTACCCAAGGAACTACGCAAAGCAGTGGAAGACAGTCTTCAAAAAGTAAGCGACCTTTTTGTTTTTTGGATTTATACCAATGTGTAACATCGAAATTAAATTTCCCGGATATAGATTAAAAAATGATAAACAATCATAGCCTACCCAATTTCACTAATTGTTTTTTAACATTTTTTCTTGTCTCAAAAATAAATATTTGATTAAATATGTAGTTTCAATAATGCAGGGAAAATGAGTCAATAATACACAATCTATTCTGGTTATTTAGAACGAGAATTCGAAATATTCGGTTTTATTACAATCTAAAGAGATTCAAAATTGAAGTTAGTATAAATAGCATTTTGTTTATTGCTTCTCGCTGGAAAAAAATCCCTAGAAGATCAGATGACTGATCGTGTAATCTAATCTTACGGACGACGACGAAAAGAAAAGCAAAAATATTAGCAATTCAAATCTATTAAAAATGTTACATATTTTAAATGAAATCGAAAAATCCACATCATGAAAAATTCTACTTCAGAAATTGCAATGTTCAATTTTGCAGAGGTTTTGTAAGAGTATCTTCAGCCAGAATGTGCCGTTGTAAGAGCAGTTAACAAGTGATCTATTCCAACTTGAACATTCGAATCAAGTCAATATTTAAAGATTGCAAATAATAAAAAGGACAAAAGATGTCATGGAATTTGCAAATTTACTCACGCAACAGGAATGTTGTCTTTTGGGCGAAAGAGAACCCTCATTACTTACTGGAATTGAGTTGAAA
>JAFIDM010004315.1:29028036-29050000 GCA_023159025.1 Thereuonema tuberculata
AAAAGGATCACATAAGACCTTTTTTTTAATTCCACAACAATACCCTGCTATCCTTTCACCCCTATTTTTTCAAGTTCTCTGTCCCAACGCCTGAAGGGACTGCCTTCCTGAGTTAGACGAACTGTACTCACTTTGCTCTTACTGTGCGCGGGTTTCTTCAGGAACATTTTCCAGGACGCTGGATTGGTCGCGGTACTCCACAATTCATTGTGGAAAATCATCAAGGCCTAAGTGTCTGAATGTCATTAGGCTACAAATAAAGAATTGTGCAATGCAGTGGAGGACAACATTTCGAACCATCACACCGGAAATACTCCAAAATATGTTAAGTAGTAGGTGGCGGTGTATGAACTTGTATATACAGCATGATGGCGAACACACAGACGCATTGGACACTTAACGTGCAAATATTTTCTTAAAATATGACTCCCAATTAAGGGATACGGGAACTTCCCGGCCACGCTGTATATCCACTTCCCAATTTTAACTGTTTTAAGATTTCCTGTCCTTGACTGGAAAAAAAAAATACAAAATGTTATTATTCAATGAAGGGATTTGCTGTAAATAGTTCTATTTTGTAATGGAACTATTTTGTTTGCGATTGTAAAGTCATGTAGCTTTTAAAAAAAACGCGAAAAAGACTGGCTTCTATAGTAATATTTATTTAAATTTGCTGCTGTCCAGTGATCACCATATGTAACAGATTCGAAAAGGTGAAAAAAGCAATTACAATATTCGTAATAGTCCCATCAAATATCTGTCAACTGCAGATAGTCTTTAGTTAAGCAAAAATGAAGACAAAAGAACGAGAAACGATGATTTGATTGTCACCCGTATGTTGCTAGAATTATATTTAAAAACCATATATTCAAATACTGAAGTATATTGATTGACTACGTTAACGATATATTTAAAAAAGGACGGAGATTCCAAATTATCCAAGCTTTAACAAATGCTTTCAAATACATGACAATCTTCTAAATCAACATTAAAATTAAATTTTTCAAGTTAAAAATTTTAAAAGCAACACCATCTTTTACATGTGGAGTTGGTGTTTGCCTTATTGTTTATTAGAGACCTTTTTCTTGTAAATAAATATTTGGCTATCGAGACATTCAGCTATTTGCAGGTCCTTGAATACAAGTACATTGTTATTCAGTCTGTCTCAAATTCATAATTCAATAATCTAACGTTAAATCATTGTCCTTAGGGAGAAAAGCCCTTCGTCGTTTCGGTGACTGCAGGTACAACAGTGCTGGGAGGCATCGACCCTTTACCTGAGGTGGCCGACATCTGCCAGGAGTACGGCCTCTGGATGCACGTAGACGCTGCCTGGGGTGGCGGAGCCCTCTTCTCATCCAAATATCGACATCTACTAAACGGCATCGAAAGGTAAGCGTTTTCCATTGAATTTAATTCACTCAAAGTAAGAAAAGTTACGTTCATTAAATGTATGTGGTTAATATTTCGGAAATGAACATGTTTAGGGTGGTTGTATCGTGAATTAATACATATCTGAGCTTTTAACGACTATATTACATAGGAAGATATCTAATATAGTCAATTGGTTTTGATTAACTTTCAATTGCTTCATTTTTTTTTCCGACAGATTAATAAAATAAAAATACGATGCTAAGGCGTTATCACATGAGGATTTTAAAGTTTCCTACTAACAATATGTCTGTATTTCGAGTCTTTCGTTTTTGTAGGACTTTTACAATTTACTTTTAACTGTTCAAAAATTTCCTGTGCTTGAATTAACTGAAAGAAATTAAAAATGTCATTAAGCAATTAAAAATAAATAGAAATACACTGGAATTCGTAGAATAATTAAAATGCAAACAAAACATCCAGGATGCTATAAGCCCATAGATAACTGTGCAAATTCAAAGCTTAAACTTTGTCATTGGAAGCATTATACAAATTGGTTTCGTCAGTTAAACTTCAAATCGGATAATGTTTTTTTTTTTTCATATAACGTCATAAAAAGAAAAAAAAACACTCAACCTATTTTTAAAATTTTCTTTCAGTTTAATTCATCAAAACTGAATTAATTCCTTTCCGTAATATGAGAAAGAAAATGATAAGTAATAGCTGAGCTCATATCAGAAGACTTATCGATTACATTAAATCTTCTGATCTGAGCTCAGCTATTATTTATCAACTGAACATTTTTTGCTTCTCGATATCAAATAACAAAGCGATAGGAACTTAGTATGGAAACTCAATCAAATATAATTCACTTTCTAATGAACTTGTTTCTTTCAAAAAGAAACAAAAAAATAAAAAATACTTGGGGGGGGGGGGGGGAATCCAGGATATTTGCCAACAAAAATAATTAATATTCAAAACTAATTTATTTACATACCTGTAGAATCCTTTAGGAAATTCAAGATTTTCAGTTTCGTTATGTAATAATTTGTCATAAACGAGAGTCCAGTGTAAGTTAGGATTATAAACTTATTTTTTTTTTTTAGTTCAGTATTAGTATAAATTTTTTTTAGTTTATATAAATATGTGAAAGACTTATAGGAATAGTTTTTTGAAAGTAACTCACTACACGCCTGTGTGACCCTTCGTGAGATAAGGCTTCCCGACTCGACGTCTCCTGACCAACGGACGAAGTTGAGGTCGGATTACGATACTCGCCCCCGGGAAACAATCCTTCAACAGAGGCTGGGTGAACCTTAGGAAAAGTCTGGAAAAGAAATTTAATGTTGAAAAAATCACCGATCTCCGCCAGAGATGAACCCAGTGTCCTCCAGGCTGCAATTAAACCATGGCTACTAGGCCCACAAATAGGCAATTGACGAATTTTGGAAGCATAAACAAAACAAAAAAAAAAAAAAGGATTATTGAACGAAATTAGTTCAAAAAGATTTTGTCCAACTAGTCGTATATTTTAAAATAAGAAATAAACGTAAAGAAAGTATACAATAACATCAACACCACCTTCTAATTGTCCCCAAAGAAAAAAATAATATTCCTAATTCTATTAAAGGTAATCATTCAAAAAAAAAAATTCATAAAATTGAAGAGAAAAACAAAATACTCCATTTCCGATGGCTTCGTCTGCCATCAAGCTTTCTCCCTGTGCTATTATGATTGCTTCAGATTAATTGTTCATAAAACTTTATTATGAATTAAGTGAAAGACGCCAGAAGGGGAACTCTAACAATAATGACTACAAACAACATACTTAAAGAAATATAGTACAATAGATAAGTAAAAAAAGTAAATTAGGATAAACTTTTCAAACTTTTATTTTATCAATAAAGTGATTTTTTTTTAATCTGAACTTTGTAACCGTCAAAAACAATCCTTCTACCGAACAAAGAAAACGCTTTTTAGTTTTTCTTATTGATTAGTGTTTACTTTTTATAATTACTGTAAAACGAAGCTGAACTCTCCGTTGTAATCTAGAGAAGTTTATTAACTAATTTTTTGACAGACGTATCACTTACTGCTAAGTGCAAAAGTCAGCAATTATCAGGTCAGCGAAATTGAACTTGATCTTACGAAGAGGATTCAATTTCAAGCAATTATTTTTCAAAGACATATCAACAAATAATAATAAAAATATTCACCAGAATTACGAGTGTTTAAACTCGAGTATTACCAACACCAACGCTTCTTTATTTATATTTTTTATTAATTCCGCTAAATTTGAATTTTAGTTATTAATATTTCCGCTTGGAGCGCATGATCGCCTTTCGGAACAGAAATTGTATTACGTCATGATTCGATGATAAATCCACTGATTTATTTCATAAGAGAAGTGAAGAAAAGTCAGGAAATTCTAGACTCGCCTCAGTATTTGAATCCAGAATCTGACTAACAAGGTAAAAATGGTTTAACGAAAAAAACAAAAACAAAAAAAAGCTTAATGTTTTATTAACAATTATCCTGGAGAAAATATTAACCACGAAATTAACATCATCGCTTAATTATTTTTTCATTATTTAGTAATTTTGATTAAAAAAAAAACAAAAAAACAAACAAAAAACGTTTATATTAAAATTAAAGCGAGGCTTTAGGCCCGACTCTTACAAAAGCCTATTCGAGGAAGCCAAGTCATATTGTTTGTGCTGGAAGTTACGAACAGCAAAGAAATACATGAACAAGATCTGAAAGTAGAAATACACGAACTAAGAAACTAAATAGAATCAGATTAGAAAGCAATGGGCGAAAAACAGCAAAAAATTGTCTCAAGAGATAAGACCAAAAGTCTAATGAAATGATCAATGGATTGCTGTGATCAGAAAGTTTGAGAATTTGTTAAGAACGGAAATGAATAGAAAACATTAAAAAATAAAGATCTTTGTCTACAATGTATAAAGGCTGAAGATAATGATTTTTACAAAGGTTTAAATATTATCTTGATATTGGATGGGAAATGCATCTATTTTTATTTTCTGTAAATCTGTGTTCGTGTATATAAGTTACATTTTCCCTTAATAACTCTAGCTTTAGAACTGATCTTCCTGAAACTTGATCAGCATATTTTGGGACAAGAGACTACCCATTTTTTTATTTCTCCGTACAGAACGGCCTGATGAAATCCATACATCTTGGATATTTCTTCGAATTCCTTCGGAACAGAACTATCTGTATTTTCACCATGAACTCCAGGTGTAACCTCACGATCGCCGTCTCTAATAACTGATGGTGGACAAATTAAATAAAATCATTTTTTTTTTTAAATGGGTTTTTATCTCAACAAAGTTAACAGAATGTGAAAATTTTGGATTTTTCAAAAGAATTTCAAGAACCTAGATATGTTGTGTTCTATATTCTATTCATTAAAGTTTTTATTTTATTTGTTAATAAAACGTTCTTATTGATTAGATAATTTTTGGAGAGTGTTAATAAAATATTGATGAATAAAACTAGTAATTATTAGCATAAAGTTTTTAATTAGCGAAAACGTGAATAAAAGTAGGTGAGAACAATTGAAAAGTTGTGTTCGCTATTTTGCCACCCATCTAAATCGCCCCACAGTTATCGTGTATAAGTTTTTGTACTTAATAAAAAAGGTCGTTTGTGCAACGCCGTTCGTTCAATGCAAATTGTCTGTATTTTGCAAACTTTCCAACGAATGGTCTTACTTTGTTTTACTTGTGAATGCACTAAAACAGCAAAGTACCAACACTAATGAAATTTCGGCGCAAAAAAAGAGCTCATTTGAGCGCCCAAGTTGTCAACAGTTGTATCTTAGTCTGTTGTAAACTGCTACACCCTCGCCTGCTCATTACTAAATCATCCCCCTTGGCTTATTTATTAAAATGTTGGTCTTCAATAGCCGTCAAGTGAGACGGAGGGCGACTAATGGGCTGGTGTGCCTTGAGCTACTGTCACGACACTGGCACCAATTAATTCGGTGACTTTTCCCCAAGCGCCCTTCACTGGACCCGTGTTATTAGATCCACTTGTTGAACATTAATTTCATTGCACTTGTAGAATAAGGATCAACATTAAATTTCAGTTTTGCGTCGGAAAAAAAAAGTATTTTCGTTTCCATTTCATTTGCCTTTTTCTCTCCTCCCCATTTTTAGTCTCATTAATGAAAGAACACCAATAATTCCACGTTTTAATTCCTCAACTCTGAATACGAATTATCACAGACACGGAAAGATAATGAGCACAGGAATTATTAAGAAGAGTGTCTATTTGAAATAAACAAATAATTAATAAGCATTGTAAGTGAGAAGTTACGAAACTATCATGAAAAGTCTTATTTGCGAGTCATTTCGGTTTTTGTATTAACAAGTGTCTGTTTAAAATCGCGAACCACAAAAGCTTGAGAATGATTGGGAGAAACGATACTTATGCTTACTTTATGTATAAATTTTAGAGATACGAAGTGAGCTTAATTTTCGGACTCAAAATAATAACATTGTTTATTTTGTAAATAAAACAGTAGCACGCTTGAATCAACTTAAAATTGAATGACATTCTTGTAACAAAGTCCATGGGAAGGACGAGCTTTGTTTCTTTTTCATCAGGTCTTCGAATCTCTTCCTCGACGTTCAATTAGGATCTCAATTTGGTTTTTGATGACTGCCTCTGCTATTTTTTTGTTCGAGAATTTATACTTTTGCAGAAGAGCCAAACTACTTTAGCCAAACCACCGCGACGCCTCTAGAGACACACACTTTGAAAACCTGTGCTCTATCCTATAAAACTTGACCTCTTATCAGCGAAGGGAAAAAAAAAAATCTTAATATTAACTGTTTTTTTTTTGCTCAACAATGAACTTACAGTCCGTTAAATTTTTTTGGGATAATTGTGAGGTGACTACAACGCCGATTGAGCATCCCTTCTTTTATTATTTCATCAGAGAAATGAACAAGGCCAACTGAACATACAGGCCTGAGCGTTGAAAGAGTAGTAGTCCTATGGCGCGACGTACCAATAAGAACCCTATTAGTATAAAATAAGAACTTCCTTAAAGCCTTTTGTAAGTTTTATTCATCCGACGTAAAATAAATGTTGACCTTTGGAAAATACGTACACTTAAGCCTGATTTTTATTGTACAGAATGGATTCTACACTGAATGAATCTTAGACTGGATGAGAAATAATCCCAATCTTCTGTTGAAGTGTTACAGAAACTGATGATTCGCAGTGAAGCCAAGGGCACAAATCCTGCAACGATGATTAGCAATCCATCCAAACAATTCTTGCCGATGGGTGGGGATCGTCAAAGCACGAAGCGCGAAATCTGCAAAAATTAATATTTGCATCAGTGGCGTATATAGAATACATTTTCGGGGGGGGGGGGGGAAAAAAAATTAAAATTTTTAAATTAAACCGGTGAGAACCTATCTGTTCAACCAAAAAAAAACGTTGGGAGGACATATCTTCATTATTTCGGAGGGGGCCCGGGCCCCCTCGGCCCCCCCTTATTTACGCCCCTGATTTACATCATAGCCGAAATAACGACTTTTAAGTAAATAATGATTTTTTTTTATTTTCTATTTTTTAAGTATTGTTTCTACCGATTTGAAATAGCTGTTTTTATGCATATTTATTTTATGAATAACAATTACAGCAATCATAGACTGATCATTTTATAGTTTAATAATAACGCAATCAAATTGAAATGCGCATGTCTGTTCATTATTCTGAACTAAATAATTCCAAAGGGTTTATCTTACGAAGTTGAAATTTAAAGTTATTATTTCCAAAGGCATAAACTTAGGGCCATTTAGTTAAAGCGTTTGAACAACTATTATTTTCATAGAAAATATATAAATATAAAGAGAATTTAAAAAAAAATGTCAGTTCCATTGCTTCCCTTTTCAATTTTAAATATGCTTAATAGATATTTTTTTTTATATATTTTAGTGTTTTCGTTCGATTGCTTTTATCGTATACAGTTAGAGGTTTTGAGTCTGTAACCAATACATTGTTTAAGACAAAAACCCTGCTGGCAAAAGAGATTTATGATGAGGGATTAAATAACAATAATGGAACCTGGAAAAAGGCTCTCTGAAGTCACCCGGCTAATTAGACATTATTTTAGGTTATTTGTAACAATTTCTACGGAGCGAGTCACTGACACAAATCATCACAAATAATTAGTAATGATGTTTACCCTAAATGCTAAATGATAAACGAGTGTTTTTTTCTAATGGAAATGAAGGTATTTGATGGCATAAGTTTGAGCAAAACAACTATTACGTTCCATTGTTAGTCAATTAACTTTGCAGCACATCATTTTAATTTCTTGATGATTACAGTTATTGCCATTTTTTTAATTATTGAAATTAACTTGTGCCTCGTAAATCCTGACACATCTTCATTTGTAATTTGCGTAATTTAAACTTACATCAAATTTACAAGAGAAAAGAGAAATAAACTACATTATTTATTTCAATAAAGATGGAAAGAAAACAAGGAATTATGGGAAATAACGATAGCCTTGGAAGAATGAAATGTACTGAACTTTTATATTTTATCTAACATCTTGTAACTTACGAAGAATTAAAAGTGCTTTGCTATTTGATGATTTTCTCATAAATATATATTCTTGTTTTAACTTTTCCTTTCATTAAATAGATGTTGTCAGGACGGCGCTGACGTGAAGGCGCCTTTGTGCAAAAAGTTTTTCGTCCGTCGTCCTTCTTCTTAAATAATTTTATTAGCAATTTTTTAAAATTTAGAAACAGGAACGTGGTTAAGATTAGACGGAAAGTAGGACTATTTTTTTAATACATATCGTAATTGAGAATTGAATTTTAAAATTTAGCTATATATAAAAAAGAATGTTTGTTTGTTCCGTATGTGTTCCTATACAATTCATCAGATTGCGATGAAATTTGGTGAGTTGTTGTGCGCACGCCCGCGAAGGTTTCTGAATTACTAGAACCATTTTACAATATCTGGTGCGCGAGGCGTTTCAACAAATGAGTGTATTCCGGTTTTAACGTTTGCAGTTTCCGATGCGACTCGCATTTGCATTGACCATCAACAAAGCACAGGGACAATCGCTACAAGTGCGTAGACTAAATTTGGAAAAAATCCATGCTTCACACACGGATAGGTGTGGCCTGCTCAAGCGTCGGAAAACCTTCTGATTTATTCGTGTATGCACCAGACGGAAAAACAAAAAATATTGTGTATCCAAAGCACTTCAATAAACAGAATTAAAACACCAACACTTTCTTTCTTTGAGTGACATTGCAACGCATGCCGGGTACAGCTAATCATTTAATAAAATAATTTTTAACTAGACGCGATTATTATTAAAATGTAATTATTTTATATAATATACATTACTTAGATAGAGAGGAGGGGGAAGGTTGTAATATAATGTTTCGTATATATTTGAACCTTAATACTTCCAATCTAAAGTGACCTAACTGATCTGGATTCTTTATCGCACTTCTGATTAATGATGAATTATCCTATTTTAATACAGTGGTACCTAATCATTTTTTACAATCACGAACTCTCCTTTTAGTGTTGCATGTGATCGCGAACCATCTGTAATCTAATCAAAAGCCCAAGATTAGAAAAGCAGCCCCCCCCCCAAAAAAAAAATGAAAAAAAATGTATCTAATATTTCGTCACATAAATTAATAGAGAAACCATTAACTGTCAGGTCACAATGGAAACGCTTTTCTATAATAGATATTTTTATTTTATCCACATAATAATAAACTTTATATGTACATATGGATGATTTGTTGAAGCAAAAGTTATTTTGTAGTGTATTATTAAAGAGCTAACAATGCTTTGAAGTATCCTGGCAAACACTTAAAAGTACTGAAATAATTCTACATTCTGAACTAATTATTACGTAATTAAGAATTCATAACGAAATATTTGAATTACTTTAATTAATCTTGTTTTAAAAACTTTAAATATTTTAGTAACTTTCCGATTAATCATTAAATTTCAATAAATTCAGAAGTTAAGTTTAAACAACAACAAAATCACTATTATTAATAACACCGAATATACAGAATTTATAATCGCCCGCCTATTTGAATAACTTTGATAGTGTACTTAAATCAATCTATAATATTTATTGAAAGCCCTATATAAATAAAAGAAATTAATTGTTAGAATTTAACTTAGATAGATTTAGCTGATAATGTTTTTATTTGAATCTCAGTTATATAACGTCGTACTATGTTTATATCCGTATATTATAAGCATAAAACTTGAATCATTTAAAAAAGCGCGACCAAATTTGAATTAAAAAAAATATATCTATGACCGCACTTATCTGCTAGACTTCAAATGGAAAAAAAAAATGAAATTCGATGCAATACGAGTTGCTATAGATTATTACAATTAGGAATAAGATACAAATATTCTCAATGAACTTTGAAAACGAAATTTTCCACTGACCCAAGGCTAAATCACACTCGCTGCTTATCAATGGTTTTCGTTTCGATTTCACTGCTTATCAATTTAGATCATATTTCTCCTTAAGTCTGACCTGTAGAACCCTCTTTAATTGAAACCAATTCTAACGGACAGGGAAAAGTCAAAGAAAAAAAAAAAAAAAATCCGTAATAAATTGATTACTCTCCTGAAGAACAAATATTCAGCATAATATACATACAGAAAACTACGATTATCCGTGGAATTGGGTGGTGCGGCAACCACGGATAAGCGAATTCCGCGGATAATCCGAAATAGGACGAAAAAGGAAGAAATCAACACAAAAATGCTTTTAACATGTTTTATTTACATTAACAAGGCAATACATACAGTTACAATTATAATATATACAATGCATACATTATAAACAATTATTTTTATTTTAAATTATTTATTTATTTTTAAATTTTATTACTACTGGAAGGCTCTCTCGTAATTTAGTGTAACTGCCGGCCTAAGCTCTGCCCACAAGGTCGTTTTTTAAATTGTTTGTCTATAATTGTCTTCACTTACTTTGTTAGCTTATTTTATTGTTTATCTTATTCTAAGATTTAATTTCTTTTTTAATTCAGTAATTTTTTGTACAGGAGAGGTCCGCGGATAATCGTGAGTTTACTGTACATTATTATTATTTGATAGTCCTGTTGAAGATGCAAAATTCTTTAACAACAATAATAATAAATCCATGTTATTGATGAGTTTGTGATTGAAAAGATAACTGAATTGTTTCTTTCTATTAAATTTCGGAAACTGAGGACTTCTTTTAGAAAAAATCGTGAAAGATAGGCCTATGAACCCTGTTAAGTATCTGAGGTGAGCGAATGCAATGATTTCATTGTATCCTAATGGAAAGCAGAAAGTGTTTAATAAAATAATTAAGCTATTAAGTTTTTCCTTCTGAAATGTAATGAATTCTGAATTCGTGCTGATATTTCTGCTAATTCCAGGAGTTATAAATTTATAAAACAAATAAGATTAATAGTGGAGAATAATTTATTATCGATTTTCTTTACTAAATGAAAGAAAAGTAAATAATAAATCGGTTCACTTTTAAAACATCTAAGCATAGCTAGCTGTACGGTCTTTGGCGGTAGAGTATAAGCTGTGGAGAGGTAGAACATGGCTTGAAAAGCAATCGTTGACGATATATCAGGTAATTGTCGTAGTAATAGAATTGATGATGTTTTCAAATTATTTTTCGATTACGGAAGATAAACGTAACTATTACAAAGGCAATACACTGGGAATCTATTTCCTGTCTGTCTTTGCTAGATAAAGAAGTCAAGATATCTAGGCATTGCTAATTAAAATAAGTTATTTTAATTATAATTATATTCGTTACTTGAGCATAGTGTTGGGTAGTTCATTGAACTAGTTCGTATAAAAGAACTATAGTTCATGAACGACCTAGTTCAAATGAACTAGTTCATAAAAAGAACTATAGTTCGCGAACGACCTAGTTCAAATGAACTAGTTCGTTCTTTTACCACTCCATTATTGGCTATTGGGATTGGTTTATTTCGTTTTATATTAAGTATTTGAGAACCTTTTTTTTTTGGTTGTAAACCTTACAACCAAAGTATTTGAAACCTTTTTTTTTTTTTTTTTTGGTTGTTAGGGTAAAAAGAACGACTTAGTTCATTTAAACTAGTTCAATAAAAAGAACTATCTCAAAAGAACTAGTTCAGTAAAAAAAACGACTTTGCCCATCTCTACTTGAATAGCACATTAAGAACAGTTGTGATTGAAGATTAATATGTGGATACATGCTTACATATAAAGAGACACGATCCATTGCCTGCGTTTGTAAACGTTTACCGTTTAGGGATTTTCTTGAGAATTTTTTGGAATCAGCAGACAATGGATTGAAATTAAAAAAAAAAAAAACAACAAAACCTATTGCCTTTGTGGTTTCCCGCTGTGTCAGTATACCTTATAAGGATTGTTTTAAACATACTTTTTAAGGATCACTAATTGTGACTGAATTAAGTGTGGACAATTTATAAAAACTTGATGTAAATTTAATTTGCAATTGTTTATTGACACGCTATGATTTATTTGTTATCGCCTCAAACGATGATTCAAGATCTTGGATATCTATTTGTTAAATATCGTAGTTAGAATTTATATCGATCAGCAGAACCAACTGATTTTGTTAGCCACCCATTTGGGAGCTATTGCGTTTGACCTGTCCGTCCGTCCGTGTCTGTCCACCTGTAACAACTCCCGAACGGAAGGTCGGATCAACAAACGGATTTCACCAGTTCAGAGGTCCAAACAACATAGGAATAGGATATTTTCAGGGGCCAACGCCCCCATGCTCGAGATATTTGGCATTGTTTTCATGGAAATTTCCTCTTTTAGCTTAAATGTCAGAAATGCAACCATCTTACTTCAGTTGTCAGCTATAACTTGATGCTTAACGTCTCAGACTCATATACTGAAGGTCGTCGATTCGAATCCCTGTATCTACCTTTTTTTTTTTTTCTTTTATTCTTCTCTTGAATTTTTTTTTCTGTATGTCCGAGTGGATTTTTTTTTCCTATTTTCCTATTTTATTTTTTTTTCCTTTCGTTAATGCACTTCCTTTTTTTTTTTTATTATTACTTTTATTTTAAAATTTTGTTTTTTTGGGTCGCCCTTAAATTTAAGCTTTAGCACAAAATTATATTCACTTGTTGAGAAAATGATTACAGCTGTGTGCTGTGAATAATAGTTACTGCAATGTTCATAGTTCTCGTCCACAAGTTAAAAAAAAAAAGTTTGCAATTTTACAATTAAATACGTTTTGCAATTTTATATCGTAGTAATCATGTTTATTAATCTTTACACTTTATTTTATTTTATGTTAAAAACAATAAATAAATAAATGAATTCATTGTAAATGATTACTTCGCCCCAAAAACTTTCTACAAAATAGTTTTGATAAAATTTTTTAGATAAATTATAAAGTAATTTTTAACTGTATCGGCGATTAAAATGCTGGCTATGGTTTTGTATTAGCCTGAATATATTTTGAAAACACCTGAAGAATTAAGAAAAAAAAAGTCTAATTTGAATTCGTGACAAATTAATAAAGACCTTCGAGTCACGTGGTGATGAAAGTATTTGTTGACCATTCTGATGTTTTGACGTAATGTGGCTGATGAATTCTGTCCATTAATACCCAAGTACCTGGATGTCCATTCGCAACTCCCCAAAGCGCAGACACACCCTTAGCAAATTAAAGGAATGGACACTGCCCGGTTTAATTACTCCAAGGACCGACTTGTTCGAGTGCTCTATTTTATTTACTGGTCGCCGTGAAGACGTGTAATTATACTTGCTTGTTGTCAACAAACAAATTCATTTAATAAATCAAACTACAATACGAATGCAAAGAGAGGAAAAGGAAATTTCCTAATGTTATTTATAGAATTAAATAATAAAAAAGAGTTGGTACATTTTAATCAGAATAGTGAGATCTCACAAATATTAAATGTATGATACAAAAATAAAGTAAAATAAAATTTTATAAAATATAAAGATTTCACATATTTAATGTATCACATTGATTGCATGATTAAATCATGATATTATCTCGGCTCAGTCTTCTTTCTGCAGAAGATCACGCTCTGCTCTCTGCCACCAAACGACATTTGAAAGTGTTAATAAACTTCGAATTAAAAGTTTGTTACAAAAAAATAAATCCATAATTGCTTCATTAAGAGAAAACCCTCAATAATAACTTTATTTTCCAAGAGTGAATGTCGATGTCCGTTACGACTTAAAATTTATTACAATTCACCCACACAAGTCGAACTGGACTTGCCTTCCTGAATTTCATAGATATTTATATAACGCTATCACCTGTCCATCAGGATAAAACAAAAGTGAAGGGATTCCGATTAGCGCCGTTAACGATGGTGTGGGTGATTATCGACTGCCTTGGAAGAAAATTTATCCGAGTTTCCTCAAAGTTTTACAAATTTACAGATTTATAAAAAAAAAAAAAAAAAAATTAATAAAGAATACTCTTTTAATATATATAATACAGTAGATGAGATTTCTCCTTGAATTGTAATTCACTTGCAAACAATATTTGAATTTTCAGTTTTATTAATTATAATTTTATTAACATGTCTGTCGTAGGCGTTTTTAGGGGAAGCCTGCCTCCACACCGAAACCTCGACATGTATAGAATACACGCTATTTTCTTTAGTTTTTTTTGGTTGGATGGCCGGTTGAGAGACGGTGGTAATTACTTTAATTAAGGTGTTCTGAAAGTGAAAGGGTACTGGACGGAACAACGATCGCTAGACCAATAGCGGGTGTTCATGTCCCATCATTGCTTAATGTAGTTGTCCCAACTTGTCTAGAAGCTGTGTAATGGCTTTCCACAAGCTGCAATTAAACTATTACTTAAAGGTTATAATTAAAAGTTCGAAAATGAAGCCTTATCTAAAGGCAATTTTCAGTGTTTCTTAAATAAAGGTTTTTGATTTCTGCAATACCAAAACAATGTTGGAAGTACCAAGGAGGCTGAAAAATTTGCGAACCAATGGAAGCTTGGGAAAACAATTACAATGAAATTTCACCAAACATTGACATTAATAAGATTTTGTTTGTTAACGTTTTATTTCTCTTTTTAGGAGCGATTCAGTTGCCTGGAATCCTCATAAAATGATGGCTGCTCCTCAACAGTGTTCTGTGTTCGTGACTCGTCATCCAGATTTACTGTCGCAATGCAATGCAGCTGGAGCAGCCTATCTCTTCCAAAAGGATAAATTCTATGACACACAGTACGATGTCGGCGACAAATACCTCCAATGTGGAAGAAAAGCAGATATCTTTAAATGGTGGTTCATGTGGAAGGCTAAGGTAAGTTCTTATGGATTCATTCATTATTTTTCCTATTAAATTTAAAGAACAAGGCAAATTCTATGAAGACGTTCAAATTGTATAACGTAAAAGACTTAAAAAAAAAAAAATAAAAACAGGGTGTCTACAGAATCAGGGAAATCAGGGAATCATCAGGGAATTTTGTTATTCTGGAAAAAATCAGGGAATTATCAGGGAATTTTGCAATTATTACTTAAAATCAGGGAATTTTTTGGTTCAGCAGATCGGTTTTTTTTTTTTTTTTTTTTTTTTTTTTTTGGTTGAACAAATTAGGGAATTATCAGGGAATTTTAAAAGAAATTGTTCATGAAATCAGGGAAAAATCAGGGAATTTTTTTATTCAGATTTTGTAGACACCCTGAAAAAGACTTTAGTGAAGCTGTAAATCGTGAGAATCGCATAGAAAACGCTATTAACTCCTATTTATCATCAATGAAATAAATTAATTTCTTCTGTTGCCACTAAACCTGTACAAACATGCAGTGGTTAGATATATTTACTATCTCTTCACCCTTTATGATCAATCAACAATTTTGCAAAGGATTATAAAAAAAAAAAAAATTCATGAAAACTGTAAGACTAGAAAACCCCCAATATTGACTTATTTCTTTAGATACGTGGGTTACGATAGTCGTAATCGTACAACCAAAAAAACAAAAAAGTATCGTTTCCCGGATGGGAAGGATTACAGACAAACCGATTAACTTTCCAACCAAACAATTGATGCAAAATCCAATTTCCATTTCCGGATGCAATGGGAAGGGGGGCGGGGGCTTCTAATCCCCCCCCCCCCCCCAAACAAATCACAAATGATTTTTTTTTTTTTTTAACTTTCTGTGATTTGCATATATTTATTTTTTTGCTTGTTTAAATATTGCTAAATATCAAATCCGATAAAGAATCCATTCATTAAACGATGATTCCTTATTGAGAAAGATATTTTTTTAAAAAGGATCGTTAATTTCTAAATGATCTCTTATGTAATACTGCTCGATAATTTTTGTCAAACTTTGTGGAAAACAAAACAAGATAATACAAAACTATAAATAGCAAAACTGTTTGAATGGAATACTTAAGAGATGTTTTAACAATACTACAAAGTTACAGTTTGTCAGAATGGTTGAAGTATCTTTCTAAATTTTTAAAATAATTTTTCTCATTTTACTAGGCAGAAAAGAAAAAAAAGAAAGAAAAAAAAGTGACTTACCTAATTCTTTTGCAGTTGACTCCAAATCGTGCTTAGATTCTATCGTATGTGATTTCTATTGTACACCTAACCCCCGAACAACACGGTACTTGAAGAACACGAATTTCGAATAACACGGATACCATCCCCCGAATTACACGGTTTCAAACTACACGATTTTCGAGTAATTCTTTTGAAAAAGAATAAAATACTCGAAATATATCATTTGATATAAAATTACAGTAGTTAAAAATTTAAGAGTAATATTCTCATCAATTACGTCAGCGATTAATGAAGTTTTAACCATTTTAATACTTTTAGTGTTTTAGAATTATATTTTTCCCAATTAATTTGACTGAATAATTTATATTTTATATAGTTTTCCAATCTTAAACCAAAATTATTATTCAATTTATTGATTTGAAAGTTTTTTAACCAATTGTATCTAGTTATTTTTTTCATTATTTTGATTTTTTTTTCCCTATTGATATTATAAATGTTATTTTCTTGAATAGTAAGTGTTTTAAATTTTTTAAAAATAAAAATTTTTAGTTTTATATTTAACGAAAAAAAATAAATAATTTAAAACGAATCTTTTTATTTTTTTTATTTTCACACTTGAAACGGAATCCCGTTTTTTGTAGTCTTCAACAACACGGTTTCAAAGAACACGGAACCGTTCTTCAGGGATTAGGTGTACTTGCCTTTATCAGGGTTTAAGGGCACTGCTATTCCAAATCATATATTAAGTATAGAATAAATGTTTCCATTATCACTCGTCATTTCAAAAGTCTTTTCAAATTCAACATTTTGATTGAATCCCTACTTTTTTCGGGAGAATTTATCTAATCGCATATTAAATTCCGTAAGTATGCTTTTTAATGGTAATGTTTTGGCTGTATTTACGTAGAGACCTGTCATTATTTAACATGTATTCATTTCATCTAAACTTAAATCCAGTTGAACTGCTGTTAAATACTTGAAAAGGAATTTATCGAATTAAATACTTCATTTAGACTTAATGAAATTCTGTTGCTAAATTTAACAATATCAGATACTTTTTCTGAAGGAGGTTTTCTAATAGTTATGCTAACATCTCATCATATCTGAAGGGGGAAAAACAAAATTATTGTTTTCCTTTTAAATCTGCTTGGATTCAAGTTTCTGTTTAGATTTAGAAATTAAGACTCGAAAATTGGCTCTTCAACAGTGCAAATAAAAATAAACTGACAGAATTTGCCAAAGTAGTTAACAGTACTTAAGGCAATTTTCTTTAAGAAAGCCGAACTACTATTACTTTTAATTTTTTCAATTAATCTTAAAAAACTGCATTTAGTAGTCGTCCGAACCAATGTGGAGCCCGCAAAAGTTAAAACAAACAATAAACGTTGGTTCCGACGATTTCTCATGTAGGCCCGTGTATCGAGACCTGGTTGTGTACTGATGACGGCTCCGAGCTGATGATCGCCATTTTAAAGTGAAACAGCTGTACTAGGATGTCATTTTGTATATAACTTGGTCTCACCCATTATTAACTGCATTTAGTATTTCGAAAGATAAGTCTTTCGAACAGCATTCCTGTTCGTCTAAGATGGAAATACATCTTAGAATACGAAAACCAATTTGTACTTCTGCCACTTTATCAAGTTATACATTGAAATGATGCACAAATGATAACATGCTTGGTTTAAAACTGAACACAATGCTCATTTTCAATAATTCATTTTTAACATGCACACTATACAGGTTCATATTCGTCTGTAGTTGGCTTTTTTTTTTTAAAGCATCGAAATTGATTTTAAAAATCACAATGCAGTCTTTTTTGAATGTTTCTGTCAGACGATGACTTCACGAATTTCTACGAATAACGATGTTAATTCCCACAATACACATCACCCATATTCTGAGGGAGTAAATCGACAATTTTCCAGATAATGTTTCTACATTGATATTTTTTAGCGTAGCTAATTTATCCAAAATTCTGAATTATTTTAGTTTTTTTTTTTTTTTTTTACTATAAAGTTTAAATACGTAATATTGCTCAGCACGATGAAAGCAGCATTTGCAAATTTCTTTAAGAAAACTAAAACAAAACTGATAAACCTATAAATTTTTAATGTGGAATGTACTCTGATTTACGATAGAATCTTAAATAACAATACAGGGGAAACTCCTGTTCAAATTTTGAAACCCTTGATTTCAGCGTCATCTATCGGTCACTTATCTAAATCAACGCTACCTTTTCTTAGAATAAATGCCTATTTTAGTTAAAGTAGCTGTTGGGTTCACTTCACTTTCTATTTGTAATAATTTCATTATTTGTTTCACTTATTGACCGAGAAAACAATTTTAATTCCAAATGTTCCAGTGTAACTTCAAAACTGCATTCGTTTCAATTTTCATCAAGTTAATTTATAAATGCTAATAATAGTTAATAAATTTTGCACATTAATTTTTGTATTCTATATATTATAATACGGAAAAAAAATGTTTTAAATGTTTGACTTTTTCAATAAATTATTTAAATAATAAAAAAATTGGAGGGCTTGACATCTTAAACTCGAGCAACTTTAACGTATTCTTTAATCAGACGAATGTATTGATAATGAGATTACATTTACCTATTCAATGAGTTAACAATAACTTTTTTCATTCTCTTTAGGGTAACAATGGCCTTGCTAAACACGTAGATACACTCTTTGATTTGAAAGCTTATCTTATGAAGCAACTGACTATGAAATCTGAAGAATTTCGTCTGGTTGTGAAGGAACCCCAATTCCTGAATGTTTGTTTCTGGTTCATTCCTGCAGGGCTCCGAAAACAACAAAATGATCCCGACTTTAACAAGAAACTTCACCAAGTAAGTAACATCCTGTAATTCATTATGGATTTCAAATTAAAAAGCAATCCTTGATTATCTCTGTGGACAGAAAATGATATTGTATATCCAAAATTTAAAGAAAGACTATAGGAAAGCAAGTCATGAAAACCAACCTATTATTGTCCTCCAAATGAGAGATGGCCGCCCTGTTTTTGTGAGATCTGCGCATGATCGATTAGTCTGGTCAGGCACTTCCGTCTGATTTTATGACAGGACGCCGCCATTACGGTAATCGCTTGTTACTTTGCAAAAGAGCATTGTATTTATAAATAATATATATTTATTTATTTATATAAATACTTATTGTTAGCAACTGGTATTGAAATAACGCTAAATAGTCGAGAGAAGTTTTAATTTGGCGTTATCAACATGTCTTTCTCAGTGAAAACAGACGCCATCGTCCATTGTGACAAGAAAACATAATTGATCAGCTACCGGAAGGGCTGCGCAGTTCAAACTTCCGCCGGCCAACTTTCATTTGGAGGACTATAAATAAAATAAAGCTATTAAAAACCACAGCAATTAAAAGATCTTTAAAGCTATTTACTATGTCTGCTTCTGAAAAGATTTTTCTAATGATTCAATTACAATTTTTTTTCCCTCTAAAACCACATTCTAGATTCTATTACTTCTTCCTATAATTACTTTTTTTTTACCCTTAAGTGATGTTAGCCTTTCAGATTAAGAAAGATGTTAATTAGGGAATGATTGTATATGTAACAATTGATTTTTTTTCTGTGGAATTTTTCAAATAGATATAATTGCAAATAAAAAGACTGGTGAAGGGTCAATATACTAAAAAAATAAAAAGTAGTGATGCATTTCATGAATGATTCTTCAAGTAATTTCACATGAGCATACTTCTTATTAATTTTGGCTTCGTTTCTTTTTTGCAGGTGGCTCCAGCCATCAAAGAACAGATGATGAAAAAAGGAAGCATGATGGTTGGTTACCAAACTAGGAAAGAGTTGCCAAATTTCTTTAGAGTTGTTATTCCAAACTCAGCAGTAACGACAGCCGACATAGATTTCTTCTTGAAAGAAATTAGTGAACTTGGATCAAACGTATGAGCTGCTATCTTAAAATTCTCAATTTTCATCAGATGTTTCTCAAATTTCTTGAGAAATCCCATAAATACTAAATAAGAAGTCGGGGAAAAGTAAAAGGAGTTGAAACTAAATATCCATTATTTAAATGCCTAAAGAGTATTATTGCTCTGTTGTTAAGAGAAAGTATTTTTACATCAAACAAAATAAATTTGCTGTCAACATTAGTAAGTTATAATGTAACATCACTTATTATATCTGTTAGTTAAGTAATGTATTTCCCTCCTTTGTAATTCTTTAGTAATTTATAAGGATTGCTATTTTAACTTAAATGGGCAGCCTAATTTTTAAATATCATTATTTCAACTAATTACTCTGTAGCCAAGAAAGTATAGACACTTTGTTTTGATAGCATATGAACTTTTGAACAGGTCTTCGTTGTCTCAGTTAAACGTGTCTTCAAAAATTCGAAGAATAGACCACAGCTAGAATTACATTATTAAAAATATAGAATTAAATAAACTATTAGAATCAGTAGAGTGTAATTATTATAATAATCATCTTTATTTATCATTCTTGTTAATTCTTAGCAATTGATTAAGGATTATTACTTCATTTGTTGTTTCATTATCATTTCATAACATTTTTCAATGAGACAATAAAGTTTTCTTGTCTAAATTTGTTCGCTGTCTTTATTTTTTATTGCAGCATTTCTTGGTAAATGTTTGTTATCTGTAAGTTAAGAAACTAAAAAATAAATCATCTTTCATCTGGAAAGGGAAGCTAAAGGTTTTTGGTTTTTTTCTCCCTTCGATATTAGTCCTCAAGAACTTACCGTATCGTGAACACTATTCAGGGTGACCATATTTCTAAAATCTCGGTCCCTAAAATTGCAGAACTAAACAACCAAAAAAATTATGTACCGTATATGTACGGCTCCAACAGACGCCCCCGGCGTTTATTTGCAAAACTAGCCTCGGCTCCCGGCGCTTAATAGAGACAGGCCATTATTAAGAAAAACCTTCAGAACGCAATATTTTTACACATAAATACAGGCTAATATTACAAACAGCTACTTTATTTGAATTTCACATGCTACATAAGACTGTTAAAGATAAATGGCAATGTCTTTCTGGATCTTTCGCTGCTATTCGTCGTCCGAATCCGCAATGACAGGCAGCCGCCTCACCGAAAGTTTCTTTCGCGTATTCCACCACGCGAATCTTAAAGGCAATGTCAAATGACCGTTTCGGCGGCATTTTGTGAGGCAATGTTCTGTAAGGTATTACGCACGACTATAAAGATACAGACGCTTATACTAGTACAGGTAGGAAAATATCAAAGACCCGGCTACTATTTGGCCGTGTCCTCTCTGCAGCCCGGCGCTTATTAGAGACCGGCGACAATAAGAGCCTCGGCGTTTATTGGAGCATATACGGTATATGAATTGTTCCACAATGTGATAATACACACACACACACACACAGTAAAACCCCGATTATCCGAGTTTCAGCTTTAACCGAGCTATCAAATATTTCTAGGATTTTTTTTTTTTTGGTTCTACATTTTCCATTTTACCGAAACTACCGTAAAAAAATTCTGAACTTGATCTCACAAACACTCGGGAAATCAAAAAGAATTAGCAGAATATTGGTCGCAATTAATCTTCGTTCATCTAGTCATATGATCCCCTACCTGGAATTGGGGATTGGTTTCGACTGGTCACCATTGTTTGAGCCAATCAACGAAGAGGATATACGTGACTGTATAAACGCTGACGAACAACAAGACATTACAGATGAAATGATCGTCAATAAGGAAAATGAATCTAGCGATTATGATGAAGACAGTGACGATGAAAATCGATATATGAAAATCTCCCATACAGATGGACTAAAAGCTACTGAAAATATATAGATACTATAGAACAACAATTTAGTTCCAATTATCGACACGGTGTGGCGTTACTGTGCAGAACAAAAATTTGGTTCCAATTCTTGACGCACTGTGGCGCTACTGTACAAACAATTTAGTTCCAATTGTCGACACGGTGTGGCGCTACTGTCCGGA
>JAFIDM010004315.1:29057026-29073051 GCA_023159025.1 Thereuonema tuberculata
TATGTCTTTACAAGTGCATACTTGTATAAATGATTAGAAGCGATACATAGAGGTGTAATGAAAAATTAAGAAAATTAATGGTAATCATTATCAATATAAAGCTTTTTTGTTTCCTTCTTTTAATTGTGTTAGCAAAGTGTGTAAAAGGAACTACATAGTTTTATTTCAAAAATTAAAAGTTCAGAAGCGTTTGTTTTCTTTCCTTGAAATAGTATTGGCATTTCCGAGCAGTGGAAAAACTTTAAAAATAAAGACAAAGAAAAAATAAGGATTCCGATATTACATTAACAAATTCTACACTTGTTTATTTCTTCCTAAAAAATCAAGTGATGTAACTAACCATTCACAACAATTTTAATGTTACAAAACATAAATAATGTACAAAATCAAGATGAACAGTAATTTTAACAGAAGATTATGCTGATTTCTTCTAAGAAAGAGGATCTCTAAAATCTTAAAATCTTAACAAAAAACAAAAAAATTGTAACTTTAAATTTGGACCGCCAGAAAAAAAAAAATTATAGCAGAAATCAACATTATTCTCCTCTGTCACTTCTACTATTAAATCTTAAAAATTAAGAGACCTGATTAACATAAATACTATATTAATTATAAACTGTTTATTTATTTATTTAAGGAATTTCTGACTTTTCATGTTACTAAATTTTTAAAAAGTTTAATTGATTAATTTGTTATTTTCTGAGAGAGGAGGGAGTGTGGTGTTCTTTTTTTTTTTTTTTCATCAAGAAGATTATAGGGTTTGAAATCTTTCTATAGACTGTGCCCTTTTAAACCTGTATTAATATCTTTACTAGTTATTATAAAAACGAGAATTGATTTAGACTCTTAGTTAGAAAGTAATAATTTCGTTGCATATTTTTTCCAATTTCTTGGAAGATTAAAAATAAAAAGGATTGGAAAATTTGAAACATGATTGGAATTTGTTAGAAGGAAGATTTTTGGGAAAAAGAAAGAAAAAAGGTATTTTCTCTCTATATCTTGATTCATTCATTCATTAAGTATTTAAACTGAAAATCTTTATATAAATAACGAAATAATTTTTATTTACATTCAGATGAATACCTTATTTCTTTTTTGTGTGTGACTCCTTGCAATGTCAAAATTAAGATAAATGTCTGCGTGTTGCCGTCTTCTTTTTGGTTTTTAATCTAAATGCTGGGGATGGAGAATGCTTACTTTGAAATGCAGATGAGAATTTCTAAAAGCTGTTGTCCAGCAGTGGCAGCCATGTAGAGATTTGCAGAAAACACCCGATATTTCAAGAATTAATGGTGATTTTTTGAAGCCAATTCCCCTGGAGAAGGCAAATTTTAAGTCAGCTAACAGGTATCTGAATTGCACACAAACAAGCCTTAAGCACCAAACACCTACAACAAAAGAAAAATAACAATTAGTAACAAAAAGAATTAACTGTATCGAATAATAGTTTTGGAGGTCTACTGACATTTACATTTTAACATTAAGAAATGCTGAGTATTCTGAAATATATTATATCAATTAAGATCTACTTTTGTTAAATACATTGTGAAAATGTTTAATGTGCTTTGTTAGCAACTATAAAATTACAAAAATAAAAATGCATTTAATGGGGGCAAAAAAAAAAAAAAAACCAGCAATTAAACTTCAGAAGAATCAATTATTATAATAAGGAAAATACTAATAAGTTGTTTCTATTCCAAGATATTGTGTTGACTATTTTTTTGATGATAAAAATTACCCACAAGTCTGTAGTTCAATTACAACCATATTTCTTAAATTTTCTGTTTTTCATTTTAAAATCCCAAACCTCATTTTAGGACTTCAAATTTATTGATATCATAAGGACAAAAAAAAAAAAAAAATCACAAAAATTTGCACCCTACTTCTAAGTTTTTAGTAAAAGCAGGAAAGCTGGTTTGGAAAAGAGAGGATGGCTAACTTCTTTGTCATCCAGATCCAGCATTTGTAAAGGTTTTCAAAATCCTCACACAAAAAAAAGATAATCAATAACATTTAAGGGAATTTGTTACATTCAACCAAATTAATTGTTTGTATTATTGTATAGAGCAGTATGTCATTACTTTTTTTATTTATTATTTTTTCCTGACACTGTACACATTCAGTCTAACCAAGTTGGCTATTTTATTGTTAAATTTGATGTCTTGAGTCACTAGCTGGCGGGAAAATGTTGCCATTTGTGCCTATATAAAAACTTCACAATCATATCATTAAGTAAAGCAGCCAATAGTCGCTGGGAGAGAGGATGGCAAATGGGCACTCCAATCTGAAATACACTAGGGGCAGTGGATGAATATTTTAAATAAATATTTTTTGTTTGGATGGTTGGCAACTAGTTTGGCACTCCAAATCAGGCCGTAATTGATTGAGGTTGGCCTTTGTGGTGGTAGCATTTTATGGGTGCAAAAAAACAAAACAAAAGAACTATTTATCTTGGGTGCAAAAAAACTTTTAGATAAGGCACTGGAAGCAGCTGCAGCATTATATGATGTTGACAACTTTCCATACTGGACTCCAGTATTTTTTCCCAAGGATTTGTGAAGTTCATTTATTTCATCAGACATCCAAAGCAAATTGAAACACGAGGGATCATCAAATGAAACCCGTTCAAGTGGCTTTATTAAGATGAAAGAAAAGGCACATCAATAGGTGTGGCAGAATTAAACAAAGCAATATATAAGGAAGCAAGAAATTACCAGGGTTCATTAGAAGAAGTAGCCGTAGGCATTCATAGATGCATCCCACTGCTTGGGGAGACGGCGGATACTATCAGCGAAGAAGGACTTTTGGTCACAGCAGCTAGGATGTCTGCATTGAAGTGGAATCGTTGTCTCTTTAGAGCTTTTTTTAAGGGGTCTTAACAAAGTCACATGGTGACAGATCAGGGGGGTGGAGAACCTCCCACCCTTTTCATGCTAACTCATCCTGCAAATGTTAGCAACATCAGGTGAGTATTGCCATGCAACAGAATCACACCATGCGAAAGCACGCCGGGCCACTTATTCTTGATGGCTATATGCAGTTTGTCCAGTGTGTCCTTGTGGAGTTTGGCATTGATGTTCATGTGAGGCTCTTAACATGAGTCTGTCAACAAAGCGCTTCACGATCGAAAAAGGTGGTCAGCATAACGTTACTGGCAGAAGCCTGTGACGATTCAAAGTGGTTGCACCATCATTTGTTGCCTGCCATTAAGCGTGACAGAAATGCTTCATAATGCAGCAAGTTATTCAAACTCTAACCCATGCATTCTTTCTTTTTACATTCTGTGATGAATGTCGACTGATCCTTCTGCTGTGAATCACCTCTCGCATATCCATCTTGGACGGATTTGGAATCACATTGGCCATGTTGTCAACGATCTGCAGTACAAACCAGACATTCAAAGAGAATGAATGTGTGCTCGCTTGTTCATTGATCTGCACTTATCACATGAGCTGTGATGTCATCATGCTGCCTGTGCACTGATCCACGTGATGTGCCACAAATGGTTTCATTTGATCACGCTGTACCTTTGGATGGCACCAGATAGCCACCTCTGGCTTAAGGAATACAGTTTGTTTTACTAAGTAAATTACTACTATATTTTCTCAAAATTTCATTTCCAAGTTTGCTATTGCTCTACTATGATTACTTCATTTAATTTGCTTGTTTTTCCTTTCAATGCTTCTCTCCTAAAAACTGCTTGGATTCTTTCTTTATAAAATGCAAATTTAAAATTTATTCTAATAAGCTTCTTGGGAATTTCAACAATTTTTAAATCCTCTTTCCTCTAATGTCATTTGTGGTCTTAAAATTAACAGAAATTAGATGAAAACAAAGATGTATGGATAACAGCAGAAGAAAAACCACCCTCAGAATTAATTTTGAAATCCAGGCTCAGATGGCTTGGACACATTACACGCATGGATAACACCCGTATAGTCCACCAAATATATAATCGACAAGGCAATGGACGCAGATCACGAGGACGACTACGAAAAAAATGGATAGACAATATTTTAGAAGATCTCCGTTATATCGACTATGACATTCCAACAGCTACACTACATGCACAAGTCAGGACTGAGTGGAAACACATCATTCTGGACGCGGCTACGGCATACCATGGGCAATTCGTGTTATGACGTAACCCATGGAGCCATGCCCCAAAGAAGAAGAAGAAGAAGATGAATCCCAATATTAAATTCCTAATGTTTCACTGCATGAGTTTTTAAACCAAAAAATGGAGTTAAAGCCTGTATAAAGTCTCAAGGTAAAAAAAAGATTAAAATAAATAAATTTATAAGTAACATTTTACAATAGAATTTGGGAAAAAAATGTTTATATTATACATAAATATCAATAAATCCAATATTTAATCTTTCTTAATTTCAAAACTGAGGCACCAAACAATTAAGAATTTGTGTAGCAATTTCCCAAAATTTGTTTAAATGTAGAGATCTGGTTTCCACTATGTTAATTTACACAGTGGAATCTTCACAGCATCCACCAATCTGGCTTTTAACAAATGTTACAATCATTTACCTTGCTTATTTAACCAATATATATATATATATATATATATATATATATATATAATAATCAACTCTTTATAAATTTTAAATTTTATAAGCAGTATTACATAAGATGGTCTCTTAGGAAAGGCACAAGTACAGAAAAATCATTAAGTGAATGGTCATCTTCAATACTGCTAATGTATTTATACATGAAACCATTAATATCTTCCATTTAATGATACTTCACCAATTACGTAAATGTTAGAATGATGTTTTTCTGTAAATAATGTGATTGGAATTTCAATAAGGAACTGAATTCTAACTCCAGTGTTTTTAATATTGAATTATCTAAATCTGGAAATTTTAAGAATATACCAGGTAAATAATGGTAAAACTGTCAGAAACTGAGTCAATCGAAAACTAGGACTAAAATTCAGGTTAGAAGAATATTTTGATTCTCAAGTTGCAGGGACTAACAGGTAAAACTAGCAAATTTGTAAACTCAGTAAATCTGTTATTAATTAAACATTCTTGGATCAGGCAAATTCATAGTTTACTCATTCGTTCACTAGCTGTATTTTAATAGAAAGGTATCATGAAATTTTCTTTTCTACTCAAAACTTCAAATTCTACAAACACTTTGTATTATTCATCCTCTCTTGAATTATCTAAAACTATCTTTTTCTTTTAATACAATAGAAAAAGCACCATATCTGTTATAATTTTTTAACATATTATAAAACGAAATATTTGGAATTATTAAAACTTTTTATCAGACTACCACGTGAATGAACTTACTTCATTATAACACACTAAATTACAAACCTTTCCTTTTATGAAGTTTAAAGCAAACTCTATCATTATAGCTTATTATTCAGAGTTTCTTGGTATTTTTTTTTTCTTTTTAACTGATTCCTATCAACCTTCAACCTAATTACCATGATACACAAAAAGAACTAAATATCTTAAGATGACTAGAACAAGCACAGTTTTCAATAAACAAACACAAAAAGATTCCATTTATCCAAAGGAAATCATAAATATGTGGATTAAACAACTACTAATTTTTGTTTTGGATTTCTTTGGGGAGAAGTCCCGCTCTTGGGAGCAAGAGCCGGGATGGTTAAGATTTCGCACCTTCTGAGCTTGTTATCGGTGGAGTTTGGCTGGCTGATGAGCCCTAATAAGGGCAAACGGTCCGTCCCAGTCTCTTCACGATGACAGCTCGGGGGTGCGAATCCTTTGCGTAGTTTGTGCGTGTTCATTGTGTTTCTTGATTGTTCACTCCGCACGTTAAAGAACGTTTAATAATAAAGAAAAACATATAGTTACTATTTAATCTTTTTGAGTTTGTTTTTTGAAAATTGTGCATGTTCTGTTCATCTTAAACACATAAAGCATTATGAAAGCATGAAATATGCTCTAAGTAATGATAGTTACTTGAATAAAATTGAAATATTCACACTTTTTAAGGGATAGTGTAAACAACTTATCACATAATCAAACAGGACACTGAACAGTATAATAATGGTGAAAATGAAGGCAATAATAGGGTGTATTAGTGGGTGTCTAATTAATTAAGATTCTAGGGGAAACCAAGAAATTGGTTCATATTAGGTTGATTACCTTTATTTAATTTGAAACTATCCCTAAAGATCTAATAGCATTGACCGTGGATCTTCTACTGCCGCTTTGACTTTTCTCAGGAAGAAAACTGCCTCTCGACCATCAATTAAACGATGGTCATAAGTTAATGCCACAAACATCATAGGACGAATCACCACCTACATTTTTTTAAGAAATAAAATAAATATTAAAAAAAAATCATGTAATTAATTTTATCTAATTAAAAAGATGCTTTTCAATATCTTAGTGAGTAACAAATAATGAACCCACTCATTTCAGTTCCCTAAAACTTTCCCCGATTTAAG
Source organism: Thereuonema tuberculata (assembly GCA_023159025.1). Classification (NCBI taxonomy): domain Eukaryota; kingdom Metazoa; phylum Arthropoda; class Chilopoda; order Scutigeromorpha; family Scutigeridae; genus Thereuonema; species Thereuonema tuberculata. Next base: position 29,063,472 of record JAFIDM010004315.1, read on the forward strand.
TCCCCATGGGGATCACATTTCAAATTTTACAATTCCAATTATTCCCAATTTCTCCTCCTCTTTTTCAACTCCCACAGTGACAGAATCGTCTATATTGATATTTCAAACAAAATTTTATGATGATTATATTTTCATGACATTAGAATATAATACCTGGAAACATTTTGTACTCAGTTTTGCCACTACATTTAAGTTCATTTACAAACAATAAGTCCAGTTTACAAACTTTACAATAAGACAGTCAACTATGATTATCTAGAGTAACTCCAAAGCTTCTATCACAAAAGGGACTCATGCTCAATCTACCAAACATAAATTTGACTTTATTGTGCTGTGTTTAATTATTACTTAAAAATATTTTTGCTATATATTTTCCTTTAGAAATCTGCAATAGGGTAGTGGCATTTCATCTGATCCATGCATCTCAAGGCATATTTCAGAAAATACTGCTAGAGTTTTGAATACTAGGGAATTCAATGAATGCTACCTCTAAATACAGGGGGTGGACACAATAATATGAACATCCATATGAAAACAGGCCATAATTCATCTAGACACCCTCTCCTAATCCACCTAGTGAAGGTTGAGGTATCAGTCGATCAGTAGCAGTCGCACAGTTTGCATGAGAAAATTGAATTAGCAATGAAACACTGTTATGTCTGACCTCTCAGACTTTGAAAGAGGTCATTGGATCATTGGAGCGCACCTCGATAAAGCTTCAGTGACGAAAACTGCCAACTTTGTGGGTGTTACAAGAAGCACTGTGTCAACTGTTATGACAGCCTACACAAAATATGGCAAGACATCATCTGTAAAACAGAACAGTGGGCGAAAGTCAAAGCTCACTGACAGGGATAGAAGCAACACAACAGCACAAGACAACAGTGCCCCAGATAATCTCCGAGATGAACACTCATCTCCAGGGCCCCTTATCTACCAAAACTATCCAACGGGAACTGCATGCTGCGAACATTCATGGCAGAGTGGCTATACCAAAACCAATGGTGACACTGCGGATTGTATTGAAGCAACGGCAGTGGTGCAGCGAGCACAGACACAACAGCAGTGGGGACCCATCGTCTGGTTTGACGTATTTGCATTTACATTATTTCAGACCACTGGAAGTGTTTATATGCAGAGAATGCCCGCAGAAGCCTTTCATGTTGACTGCCTCCTTCCTCTTATTAAGACTCCTTACTTTCTGAACTAGAGACTGCTCTGCATGAGGAATGGCTGCATATTTCCTTGAACATTGTGCATGACCTTTATTTGTCCATCCCACTTCGGATACAAGTCGTAATTCAGGCGAAGGGGGTCAACACCTTAGTAATAAAGACTTTGAGTTGTTTCACAGGTATTCATAATATTTTTTCCATCCCCTATAGATACACTTGATTGCTGCAAAGACTGCATGTAATGCAAGGATCTATAAAATAAAGACTTGCTTTTATCCAATCCTTTTGAAGGTAATCAGTGTCCTGAAAAGTCCAAATGAAAAAGTAATTTGGCATCAACTCAAAGCTTTTTTTTCCTCAATAACTGATAATGATGCAGTCAGTCACTCTTTCTAAAAGACTTGAAAATCCAAAATACTACCCCAGTTAAATCTCCAAACAATTTATACCAGTCTTAAAAGATCAAACTAGCTCTTAAAGCTCAACTTCTGGATTATATCTAGAGATGGCATTTTTCAAGAGATTAAAAAAAAAAAAGTATGCAGGGCAAATTTCCTTGTTTATAGCACTTAAAAGCTAAGGAGAATGGTAGGAAGCTATTCAGTTTAAAACTTTTATATAGAAAACAGCTATAGAGTAGCACTTTGATAAGCAATTTATGTGAACCATGCTTTGCTGAAACAAATGTCTCTTTCCATGCAATACCAAGGATGAAGACACATTCTTCAACATTTACAAGTTTCATCCTTACAATAAGCAGCAAACAAATTCAAATCATAGTCAGGATAACTGCTATGGCATCGCAATATTGTGAGAAAAAAATCTGTGTAATCACCTTTACTGTTGCTACGACTTCAATTTTTAAATAAAGGAACGATGTTTCACTTTCTAATCTTTTAAATATTAAAGTTAAACTTTTCATTTAATTACTTAATATTATTTTTTTTAATAAACTGTGTTAATCAAGAGTATCTTTAGTATTTTTTTTATTCTGAAAATGTCATTTCATATAAATATAATACAGTAGAACTCCAATTATCCAAACGCCAAATATCTGAATCGATCTTCAGGAAATTTAGAAATTATTTATGACAGAAAATACTTTTCTTTACTCCAAAAGACTGCACACTATGTTGCAGAATGTATTCACTCCCCCACAGAGTAAAGACCTTTGCACTCCCCTCCTTTCCATGAGAACTGGTCAGAACAGTGTGAGTCACGACTCGGTTTCTGTGTGACTCAGTTTCTGCTATATGTACAGTGCTGTGCAAGCATTCAGTAATGAGAGTTCAGTATTCCACCATAAGATTTTGATGCTGTCTTGGGCTTTTAGTCAAAATGTCAGCAAAAAGCCAATGAGTAGTGTTATCAATGAAATATAAAGTGAAGATTATCGAACAGTTGAATAAAGGTGTTTCGGGGAAACAGTTATCGCAAATGTTTGGTGTTGCTAGAGTGATTTTCACTTATAACCAAACATCCAGATCTGCATAACTGGATCATGCCAATCCCAATTAATCTGGATAATTGTAGTTCTACTGTATTTCAAACATATTTTAAAGCATACTTTTAAATTTTGGTTGACAAAACAAGAAAAAAGGGCTCAATTTTCCTTAATTAAACTTCAACCATTATTTTATATAGCAAATGTTTTTATTTATAAAGTTCACTATTTTCAAATTCTAAACTAAAAAGGTTTTTTCCTTTTTGGCAGAAGTACTGTATAAGAAAATATATAAGGTGGTGCAAAATTAGATATAGGAGGAGTTATCTCAATTTAAAAGACTGATTTTGTTATTCAGTTGTTATGAGAAGCCACCTAATCACCAATGACTATTTGCTTCCTTGCATTCTGGCTATCACTCAACTGTAGAAGGCTTCGTTAGAAAGTCATTAATGATATTTTGTCCCATTCCTCCTAAAAGACTTTCCAAGGTCCATCAACAGTTCTAGGTTGTCTCTTTTCAACGACCCTTCCATTTTCAGTAAACTGAAGGCATGGGAAACCATGCATTGAGGAGGGTAAATCAACAGCAAAGTTTGTATGCAGGGGCAATTGTGACAGCGGATTGCAGTTGCATTAGCCTCCACAGACTGTTAGAATCCCTCAACATCAGTTGAGGGAGGACATCAATGAACTGAAAGAGGGCAGCTGGTCAAATTGCCATATCACATGAGGTTTGGAATGGAACAATGTGATAATCTGATGATGTTGGCAGTAGAGGATCGAGGAGGGCACAGTCCAGCAGCACACAGGCAGTGGACAGCCAAGGAAGATGACAGAAAGCAAGGATCAAGTAATTGTGAGAGCTGTATCAACAGCACTGAATTCGTCACTCCCAACCATCCATGGCCGTGTTATGGATGTCTACAGATACAAAGGGATCATCCAAACCTTTGCCAGATGACTTATGGCAGGGACTACATTCGAGTAGGTCATTTTGCCACCAATCACTAATACTGAGCATCACTGGTGGCAGTGGTGTCTTACTCAATCAACATATTGATTGAGAATCAACACGGGATAGTATTATGAAGTTTGCAGTGGATGCCGGTGACCAGTACACGTTTCTGGACGGCCCCGTCAGAAAATGTATTCTGGTTTTCTTATGGAATGGCACACGGCTTGCACACTGGGAATGACCGTCTGGGAAGCCATTTTCTACAATAGCTGGCCGCCCTTTGGTAGTTCTCCATACCACCCTTATGGCACAACGGTAGGTCGACAACATTCTACGACTTATTATGTTGCCATTCCTGTTGCATTATCCCCAAGCCATGTTTTCAACAGGATATACACTGACCATAAATGGCACGGATATCCCAGGACTGTCCCCAACACCCTTCCATGGCCAGCCCGATCATCTGACCTCTCTCCAATCGAACTTGTTTCGGCCATGATTGGACGTTGCCTACGTCCACCCTGGAATGTTGCCGAACTTGTTCAGCCCATCAATTCGACACCATCTGACCTGCTATACTTCAGGACACTATCCGTGAAGTATATGTGTCTATGCCACACCGAGTAAGCTGCTTGTATACGAGCCAGAGCTGGCACTACAATATATTGATGATTCCGGGTATTTCTTTTTTTGTTAAAGTGTGTATTTAAAGACATTTTTGGGTTGTTTTTATTTTTTCGTGATTATTCCACAACGATATGATTGATTTAAAATTTTCATTGATCTGGTCATGATTTGTTGTCAAAAATAAAGATGTGTGATTGGGTGTTTAAGAGAAGACTTTGCATATCATACATATTTTTTACAGGCTTTGTTTCTCAGTGATGTTTCCTCAAAGACATGATTAGTTTTAAATTTTTCTTTTTTTTTTAAAACCATTATCAACATGGTTGCCATTTATTATGGTCCAAAAATCAAGACATCAATATGGGCATATTTAAGAAGAGGTCCAAAGCATACTCATTTTCAGAGAAGTTAGGCAGAATAGAGCCTCATTTCATTAGGTCTAATAATAAATGCTCCTCAATTCAATTATTTCTAGATAAATTGAAAGATTTATATTTCACTGCCAAATTAAATTTGTCGATAAAGAATATCTTGAATGCAAAAACTATTTAAAAATCAATTTTCAGTACATTCTAATATCAATCTATTTGGAAACCACATCTTATAAAAAAAGAAACTTGAGTTTTGACTTTTTGTTTCAGGGGCTGAATTTCAATTGTGGCTTTATTGTTACTTCTTCAATCAAGAAAGTACTGCTGATATCTGAAGATCAAGCCTAGGAAGTACAGAGGATTTCTTTGTGATGTTGTTTGTATAAATATCTGATAAATAACCCTTTGGATTATCTGAAACTATGATTTTTAATGTCTTATTTTTTGGATTATTTATTATTTTTTCTTCCAAGAGTATAATTGATATATAAATGTTAAATGTCTATGCTTCTAAGCTTACCAAAGATCTGACATAAGAAAGAAAAAAAGTAAATTGCTACTTGTGTAAATACATGTTGTGAAGACATGGAACAGATTATAAACATCAAATTTTTTTTCTTTTGCTGACTGCAAAGTGAATAAGAATTAAAATAATCAGAGACCACTTATGAGTTAACTAGAAGGAGGAAACAGAAATTAATATTATTATTAAAAAACAATAAAAATAATAATAATAAAAAAAAAACATATGAAATGCATTTACCTGTCCCTTAAGGGCAATTGGCCTTTCAAAAATGCCATGCATCCCAAGGATAGCTGACTGTGGAGGATTAATAATAGGAGTTCCAAACAGAGAACCAAATACGCCTCCATTGCTTATGGTGAAAGTACCTCCATCCATATCTTCAATTGCCAAGCTACCAGTGCGAGCCTAATTCACAAAGCAAATAATTATTTTATTAACATAATCTAATTGTTAACAACAACTAATTCATCTGTTTGGGAAAACATTAGAATGATGTAAAGGAAAAAATGTTCATTGGATTCCTATTGCTGTTTAATGAGGGTTAAGAATCTTACCTTTTCCCCTAAGCCCATAATAGTTCTTTCAATGTCAGCGTAATTCATTGCCTCCACATTCCTAATGACAGGCACTACAAGGCCCTGAAATAAAATAAATTGTTTTCTATAAACCACATTAAAGAAATGCATACACATACAAAAGTAGTTCATTTCTAAATAAGAACAAACAAGTTACTTTCTTAGTAAATTTCAGTATTAATGCATTTCAGTAATATTTTCCTAATACTAATCTGAGCAGCTCTGATACGCTTTAGAATAAATATTATTAGTTTAAAGTAGCTTCATTTAAATTAAACTTGCTGAGCTCATAATAAAGAACAACATTTACATTTACAACTGTATTTTCATTTTTCCCTTCATTTTCTTAAATATTTATATATATTGCTATATTTTCTAGTTCTTCACTATTTATTTCTTATGATTTTAATAAGTAAAATAACTAAGGAAAAAAAGAAAAAAGGAAATACAATCATTTAACAGTTTAAAACAAACCAATTTGTATTAGTAAAATAAAATAAAGGAATAGTTTAAGAGAATTAACCTTGGGTGTTGCAACTGCAACGCTTATGTCAACGTAGTCTCTGTACACAATTTCTTGTCCATCAATAACTGGAAAAAATAAAATAAATAAATAAATAAATAAACTGTGGTAAGCTCAGCTAGAATTCCTCTTTATGCTTTAAGAGCATTCATTTTTTGAAATTAATAATCGCTTCTTAAAAACGACTTGCTTATCTACTAACTAAATTTCTAAATTAGTTTGCTAGTGAATATTCAGTGCATTAAAATTTTTCTATTTTTTTTTAATAAAATAACAAACAAACAACTATTTGATTTTTTTTAAAAAAAAAATAATCCAAATTTACTAGTATTTGTAACAATTACAAAAACAAAAACATTTGATGACAAGTGAAATTTAAATTGCAATGACAATATTTTGTTAATTAGGGTTTCATAGATAAGTCACGTGGAGAAAAATTTTAAACAATTTTAATCCGATGGGAAAGATTGTGTGTGAACAGAGAAAGGGTAGATCTGGAGCTTCTCCCATTCTTATTCGACATTAACCAAATGAATTGAGCGGCATACCTTCTATGAACTTTTTTTAATTTTACTGTGAGTTGGTGCAAAATTATTTGTTTACATTTCTTTCTTTTCTTTTCCTCTATCTGAAGTTCCAGAGGAATCACTGCTTTTTTTTTTCTATAGGTTTTGTTATATGTGAAAAATAATAATGAATCAGATCAATTGATAAGACAAATTCATTAATAAAATTACTCTGAAAGAGAACTGATCTAAGAACTTTATCTTTGGCAAAACTCTTTCAACTGTTCATTTCAAGTAAGGCTTTCCATTTAAAGATATCATATCTAAAGCATATACTTTTGAAATGTTCAAAATTAAAGCAGGCGCACTTGATTAGGGCAAAAGACTTTACTTGTTAAAAATGAAACTATGTACAATTAAAAATCATAACCTGGTTTCGTTCGAGTAAGTCAGAACATTTTCAAGTGACCAATTTTCATTTTTTCACTTGAAAATGTTCTGACTTACTCGAACGAAACCAGGTTGTGATTTTTAATTGTACATAGTTTTATTTTTAATAAGTCTTGTGCCTTAATCAGGTGTGCTGACTTTAATTTTGGACATTTCAATTATTTCAGCACACGTTAATTACTATTCATAAACTTTTGTTTCTTGAGTTTTTGTTATGATTATGTAGCATCTATAATACAACTAATATTTAAACAAAACCCAATAAAGAGCAGCAATATCAGAAAAAAAAGAACGAAAACAAATTGTTAGAATTGACACAAATACAATATCTTCTTAAAAATAAAATAATAAAAAAAAAAGCATTAAAAGTTTACCTGCATTAACTACAGGTTGATCCATTAATGCATAAGCTGATGCTTTAACAAAGGCAGACATAAATCCTAATTTGAGCCCATGCTTTTTGATAAAGGCATCTTGATGTGATTTGCGTAACTCTTGGATATTACTGAAATATAATAGAAAGTAATAATACTAAATTATTGGGGGAAAAAGTTGCTGATAGCAAAGACAGAATTCTAGAAGAGAAACATGCAATTAAAAAAACTAACATCACTGTTCCTAAAAAAAATTTATATAATATAGTATAAAAAGGAAAAAGCAACATAAATCAACAGGATTTTTATCATCCAAAAAACTCCTTCTAAATTAGTCAGGAATTTATTATAATTTGTTAAAAAAAATATTCTTACGTCATATCTATTTCATTAAATGTTGTGAGCATAGCATTTGTATTCTGGGCCTCCTTTAGCCGTTCTGCAATTCTCTGTCTCATTCGGTTCATTTTAACCTGAAAGAAGTTTTTCATCAAAAATATATGGTTACTTACTATATTTCCATTAAATTCCAAGAAAGCATTAATCTCAGATATCGTTAAATTTCTGGTTGTTTTGAATTAAAGGGATATTATTGCTACATTTGAAATTCTTCATCGTTCATTCTTAATTACAAGTCATTTTCTTTCCGTTACTGATATTATTAACTACAACTTTTGAAAACTGCTAAAATGCACAAAGCATACAAAAAAATATAGGATTCGTATATTACAAAATGATACAATGGAAAAATCTGATGATAATCAGATGAAAAAGAATAATTCAAAAATTCACATTTTTGAAAATTATATTAACAGTTACTAATATTATTATCAAGATGTTTATCAGTTTCTATCAAAATCTTCCACAGCCTTGCTCATTAACTTATTTCTTAATCAATTCATAAACTATCTGTTTTTACTAGGTAAAGAAGTTTTTTTTCCCCTTAATGTAGTAATAAAAAATTAAAAATATTGAATAACTATCTTTTCCTTGTCTACTATTAAATAAAAAATTGTTAATGTAAGCTGCTTTTGTATTTGGGAAGAAGTCAATCCCAATGTGGCATCTGCCATGAAGAAATGTTTGTATTGTTTCAATGCACACTTCTTCAGCATGAGAATTGTAATGGCACAAGACTAAGTTATCCTATGTCAGGAGTAGACCAACATCTAGACCAAGGTGCAAGAGAAAGAGGGAAAAAGATGTAAGAAAACCTGCCAGGCAATCATTTCAGAAAAACAGAGGAGAGATAAAAGAAAGATCCATATCTTATCTTGATTTGATCTAGGCTCTGAGTGTTAACAAAACTTTTAAGTGTAGCAGCACAATATAACTATTACCCATCCCAAGGTGATGGTGCAATAAATTAATGTTACTATTAAGTTTATATGTAGTTATACAACAGGTATATTCAATCACCATAATTTTGTAATGCTGTGACATTAGCCAACTCAGAATGGGTAGATAAAACTTCAGGAACTCAAATGGTTAGAAGTATTCAATGTGTATTTTGTTTTTACAGCTCAGCATAAGCTTTAAGTCTAGCATTATTTTTACACATAGGAATCATAGAAGTTGAATTTTTAAAAAAGCATGTTGGAAAAGTTCTGGTGTCACACAGAATGGAAATGAAAATGACTTCAAAAAAATCTAGGTATGTAATAAGCACGGCCTGAATTTGTGTTATTCTGTATGATATAAGTGTTATAGAACATCATTAATGTATAAAGTAAAACTAACTTTTAAGCACAGCACAAATGATTGTTGTTGAATCTAAAGATCCCAAGAAAAGATGTCCTACGGAACAGTAGTTTGCCATTCCTGAATCTTAATTCTGTAAAAAGAGTTGGCGTGGATCACCATATGAATTGGTAGGAGTATATAAATCCTGATAAAGTGTAACATACCATCTGTCACCATATGAATTGGTAGGAGTATATAAATCTTGATAAGTGTAACATATTCTCTGTCACCATATGAATTGGTACGAGTATATAAATCCTCATAAGTGTAACATACCCTCTGTCACCATATGAATTGGTAGGAGTATA
>JAFIDM010004315.1:29073061-29088079 GCA_023159025.1 Thereuonema tuberculata
AGTGTAACATATCCTCTGTCACCATATGAATTGGTATGAGTATATAAATCCTGATAAAGTGTAACCTACCCTCTGTTCAGTTCTGGTTCCAATTATCTTTTTGGAAGGATCCACTCCAAAGGTTGCTGATGATGGTGCAGCCGAGGGCTTCACTGCAGACACTGGCTTTGCCTTCATAGGAGCTGAAGGTACAGGTGGGGGTGGAATGGGAGGGGTGGTAGGAATGGCTCCTGCATCAGCTGGAGGTGGTGGTGGTGGTGGAGGAGGAGGAGGTGCAGCAGGAGCTTCTTCAGCTTTGGCTGGAGCAGCGGCTTCCTTCTTGGGAGGAGGACCACCAGCTATAATATCAAAGAAATAGAAAAACTTATTTAAAGTTTAATAACCGTTGTCTTTAAATGAAAGTAAATAGAAATTTGCAATAATTTATAAACTGCAACTGAACTTTTTTTGAAAATGAAATTACTTATTTAACACTCCGTGGGGCGCAACCGATCTGCTAGGCACACCTCGAACTCTTTTGTTTGCCTCTCCCACGCTAAATTTTTTCGTGAAGCCTCCATCCTAGTAGATTCCGCTTTTCCAGTGCTAATAATAATGGCAAGGTCAGTTAGTGATTTTCGTTCTTTATTTCCGCTTGACAGATGAAACGATCTCATAGGCTCATTGCGCCCGATTATGTTTTCAACTGTAAATAAAGAAAAAAATCGCTAACTGACTTTACCATTGTTAGTGGTACAAGAAAAGAGGAAGCCCCTAGGATGGAGAAGTTGGGACGACGTTTAGAGGGGCCAGGGCAAACGAAATGTGCCTAGCAGAGCAGTTGCTCCCGGCGGAGTTTTTTTCAATTTCTAATTTCCATTAACTATTCCAAATTCTTTCGATAATGGCAACAGCCGTTTTATAACGTATTGGTATTTAATAATAAGAGTTAATAATTGTTCTTGGTAAGAAGGAAAGTTTATATGTGTAAAAAAGAATAGTAAATCAAGCAGTGCCACCATGGCTCAATGCGCCCGACCTTGTTCCGAACCATATTGCGCCCGACGGAGTGTTAACTAAACAAAATGTAATGCATGATAAACAGGTATGACGAGAACATAAAAGTTTTTCAGTACTTTTCCCACCATTTGGGATAAAAGAGTTCTACTAATATAAACAACTTCATTTTGTTTGTGTATAATTTTTTAATATAATAAATAAATGCAGTAATGACAATCGTTAAATAAGAAATATTTAGAAGACAGCAAAATTATAAATAGGATTACCTGTAACTCGGATTTTGAATAAAGGTTGTCCTGGTTGTACAGTGGCTCCATCTTCCACTAACAGTTCTTCGATGATTCCATTACATGGTGCAGGAACAGGAACTGCAGTCTGACAACAAATAGGAAAGTCGTTATTTACAAATAACTAATACAATTCATATTCTATTGCCAATTTACATTAGCATTCCTTCATTTAAATCTTTTCTTATTTATTTATTTTTAATCTTCCAAACTGAATTAAAAATTTAGTAAAAATTTGCATCACCCTTTGTTAAGTTCTGTAATGCAATACATGGTTCAAACACAAAAAAATTCAAACGCAATTTTATTTTCAAGACAGACATTTCCATCTGCAAACAAGGTAAGTCAGAACCAATTCATTTCAGCTACCTGAACTTGCCTTTAATTTTTAAGTTGGGCTATTCAATACAAGCCACAAGTTCACTGCAATGCAAATGGTTAGAAAGAAACAAAAAATGAAATCACTGTTTTCATCAATGCTTTTCATAATGTGACTGGTGGCCATCTCAAAACAGCCTTAATCATCCTTTTGAACTATATAGATTGATGTGCAAATCTTAAACAATGGCTTCCAGTAAGTTTTTAAGTGAACCTTAACTACAACAGTGAAAGCAAAAAATCCTGACAGAAGTCTATTTTCTTTTTTTAATTTTTGCTCTCCTACAGTATGTCTATGTTACCTTTCTACCTATTTAATTTTGAACCAGTGACTGGAATCTGCCATGCGTATTTATGACAAGTTCCATGTACTGATAACAATCCATCTTTAACATATGAAAAAAATCTCTGAAGAATCTTTGGAGACAAAAGTTATGAGAAATTTGTTTGTGAAGGTGATAAAATACCCACAAATTATCTGAAGTGAAGCAATTAACTCTTGCCAACACACTGTAGCCTCCTCCGTTTTGTTTGCAGGTGCAATAAGCCAAAGAAAATTTTAGTTTACGAAGCTTAACTTGTTGATTTGATCAATTTTCAATGAATGGAAAATTTTAAGATAGTTTGTTGTTAAAGCCAACACACATAATTAAAGTTTAAAAATAAAACTATATATAATTAAAAAGTCCAGACATGTTGTGATACGTTAACGTGTCATCATCAGGGAAATTTTAAGTTAGATCCTTTGTATTCAGCAGAAACTGTCATTTACAAATATGTAAGAAAAGTGAAAATAGAACAGTTTAGAGAAAGTATGCTTTAAGTTCATTCAAGAGCTTCTGGTTTTTTTTTTTTTGATTCCCTTTAAATAAAGTTGCACTGAACAGAATTCCTAGTGCAATTATGAGTGGAAGGTGGCTCTTCATTCATTAAAACGTTAAGAGGTATCTAATCTAATCAGGGCGGCATCTGGTAGTTTTCTCTGCAGGACCAGTCCTAGGAAATATCAAAATGGACAGTTATTGGGGGAAAGATGACACCGAACCATTTATCCAATTACAGCAAGAGAAAAAGTTCTCCCATATTTTTAGGAACTTTTTGCAGCTTTACTGAAAGCAAGCTTCAAAAATATTTCAACAATAATTATATGTTCATAGTTTTCAGTTCTTTATATTTTACTTGAAATGAAGAGGAATTGAAAAGAGAAGAAAGGGAAGATTTATTTATTTCAGAACTTACTACCTCTTAAAATTATCGCCCCTTCAAAAAATAAATAAATAAATAAATAAATAAATAAATAAATAAATAAATAAATAAATAAATAAATAAATAAATAAATAAATAAATAAATAAATAAAACAGAACATCATTTTCAATTTTTTTTAATACTCATTTTAAAAATTTTTGTTAATAAATAATAATTAAAAACGTTTTTCTTATTTTATTATTATGACTATTTATGCTTGTAGATATGAATATCATTTGCGAAAATTTTTAACGTTTTCTTAAAAAAAAAGCAAATTAAATTAATGTAAAAAATAAAAAAAATCGCCAAATAAAAAAACCAACGAACGAATTTCAATTATTTTCTTTTCTTTCTTTTTTTTTTTGTTTTGTTTAAAACAATAAAAATCTCATTTGCATTCGCCTCCTGAATGGAATGGAAACCAGTGTTTTAGATACGAGAGCGATATGAGCATCTTAAGATGGTTCTCCAGGTGAAATCGTATGGTTGGCTAAGTACAGCTGATGTTTGCCTAAGTCGCCGGCAGGTGGTGGTGGCTCATTAGGTGAGCTTTGTACCACTGCCATCTGTTTCCTGAACTCAGAGGAAGGGTCCATCTGTTGGGGGAGGGCGTGGGGGAGGACTAAAAGTGGGATGGGAGATAAAAGACAAGGGCGTGGAGGTAGAACGCCTTAAAGATAATAAAAGAGACGGGGTGCTAATTTCAAGAAACCACTACAAAAACTTAACGACTTCATTACCATTACACAATTTAAACAATCCGCAAATCGACTTGCAAATTAGAAAATTAAAAAAAATATTACATCAAAGATTTTAAATAACTTATAAATATGATTAAGTGAAAATAATGACATATTTGAAAGAAAATTATATAATAATAATTTCTTAATAATCAGTCGATTTCTTATTTTTTATCGTTATTAGAAGATTTTATCATTATTATCATTTATTATTTTGATGATACAACAAAATGAATCTATCGACGAATTTGAGTTACTAAATGTCTGATGTGGAATGCCTATTCGGTGATTACCTATGTTGCCACATCCTACAGGCGCAACCCACCACAAATATCTTTGGTAATTCGTTACCGACTGAAGACAGAATTTTCTGAGTGGAGGAATTTCCTAAAACTGTAGAATGATTACTCAAATGATTACTTACAATCCTGGTCACGCGGACAGTCCGATAGTGCAGCATCAAACCGGAAACTGAAACCCGCATTTTCTAGGTTATCAGTACGACGGACGAATCTGTTGGAAGGAGTTCTTTTATGTGTTCTGTGATTTTAAAAGATCTATCGATTTATTGGGTTTTAGATTCCAATCTAAAATTCCATTTACCAGTTTAATCAGATCTGAAAATACGTTTCAACTACAAAGAAGAATATGATTGGAAATATCTGTTCAGTGGTTCGATGATACCGTAGAGGGGGACGTATCCCATGACCATTATTTTCAATCGGAAAAAAAGAAAGACTAAAATTAAAATATTCAACATGGGGGGGGGGGGTCTTTAATGCAACACTTACGCTAAAATTTCTCTTTTACAAAAAATATGATAAGATTTTAGAATTTCAATCTTCCAAAATATTTCGAGACTTCGAAATATGCATCAGTTTCAGTACTTTTCAAACCTTCTACAAGCAAAACTGAAGGAGTAAGAGCGTAGTGGAGCTGACTAGACAACCATACACTATCCTGATTTTTGACGAAACGTGTTAAAATGATACCCCGAAGCAAGTTATCTTTATCCTAAAGAAACAATACAATTTATTCAGGAACGGATATTATACTTAGATTGGTTTAACTCTACATTTTATAACGACTGCCTTCTTCAGGGAGTCTTCTCACCTCTTTCCAGTGGGGAAACTATGCAGAAACATTTGAATACAGCACATCATTCATGCAACACAGACCAAACTTGTAATTTACGGGACGTCTGGATATTTTTGACAGGCCACTTTAGATAATATCCTCTTCAAAGATATTCTCTTCTCCGTATAGAGTTTTGAATTAGCCAATGCCAAGAGAGGAACTATTAGCGTCAATCGACTGAGTCGGTCTCTCTTAACTCTCCGTTCCAATCCGCTGTGGTATCGGATCGATAGTCTATGAATTATCTATAGCAGCCTTTGGAAATCAAACAATCCTTTGATGTCGAAATCAGAATCATTATATTTTCAACGGACAGGAGGATGTTAAATGCTTTACAATGAGTGCCATTGCCTAAAGTCATTGTAATTTCGATAGGCTTGTAGTTCAAACAGAGATTTTTTTTTTCCCCCTAAAAAAATATCAAGGAAGCACTTGTAATACAGTTATTTAAAAGTCAATAGATAAATAAATCAATAAAATTAATGAAAAATAAACTGTAAAATGGTTAAGCCAAGGATCGGCAAAACGAAGCCGTTTTCTTTTTTTCCCCAAATTTCAGCAGAATTTAAACAATCGAGGGTCACGAGCCATCAGCCAAAAAAAAAAAAAAATATATATATAAAGATCATCCCTCAAAGAGGCACATGGGAATCTTGGCTAACTCAAATTAAGGGGTACAACAGGGGTACCTACAACGTTTTGCAGGTGCTTTTTTTTTTTTTTTTTTTTTATTTTCGTGCAAAAACAAAATAAGAAAACTATCAGAAACTTTTTTTTCTTATTAATCTCAAAATGATATATTATAGGGAAAGGAAAGAGAAAATAGATACACAAATAAAGGATACTGAAGAATATTTTAGGATACTTTGTGTTTTGCTAAGTGACTATACAACTTATCATTTATTATTTATTAATTGCCAGTAGGAATTGCAGCAAAAAAGGTCTTAGTTTTCAGACTTTCTTTTTTTCGGAAGATAAGTACACTATGGTAATTCAGAAACAATCCTAAATCTATACATATATATAAAAGTCATAGTTTGTATGTTCTCTACACAATTTTATATCGTTTGACAGATCGTAACAAATTTTGCATAGATACTCTACTACCCTGCGGAAAATATAGGCTACCTTGGAACCCAGTTAACCAACCCAAAGACGGTGAAATCTCTAAAATAGCGCCACATATGGATCTGATGGCGCCAATGGGAATTGGAACAATTGGAGAAGGTTTGATGTGATAGGGTTGTGGAGAAGGAGAGAACCAAAGACTCACTACCCTCTCCCCACCCCGGTACTTTAAGCCAGTAGAAAAATAAAAAAAAAAATCTGTCCGAAACTTCTGCAAACATTAAGTTCCGATCGCATTTCAAGAAAGATATTTGCATCCATCCATAAAAATCAATGCTCAGAACTGTCAAAATAAAGAAGAAAGATCTATTTTTTATAAAGATCAAAAACGAGTCACACGAATAATAAAGCCACAGGGGTGGGATTACACTTCGAACGACAGTGATTGTAGATCTCACGAGGAAGGGAGAGAGAGTGAGAATTGAGTGAAAACAAGGAAAGAGAATAAGAGAGAACATCAAAGATGAATGTCTGGGGAGAAAAGGTATTAGGAACTGGAGTGAGTGAGAAGACAGGAACAACAGCAGTGGAAAAAAAAAAACTGTACAATGAGAAGGAAAAAAAAAATGCAAGAATAGATAAAACAGACCATGGTTCAAATATTAAAAATTCAAATCTATATCTGTACACGACCTTATAAAGGTGAGATGGAGCGCCCTGCATCCTGAAAGCCATAAATAAATAAAAAATAAATATTTTTTGTTTTTTCCTTTAAGGAGTTATTATGGAAAGGAGATTTTTCTCCCAATTTCAATTTTTATAACCTATTACTTCTCGATGAAGGATCTATACAGAGTTCAACACAAGGCGAGAAATCCTATATATAGGTATATGAACATAAAGAAATTGTCATTTCCTGCTTATTTTTATTATCGTTAATGCATTCTAAAAGGAAAAAAAAAAAAAAAGACAGAAAGAAAGAAAAAAGTATGTTTCCCACCTCAGGCTAAGGACCACGAAGGTTTAAAGGTTTTTTTCGGACGACTGACACCCCTATTTCAATTCATATCTAAACTATTCCCAGCGAAAGAATGACTCTGACCTTGAACTACACCCATGATCTCTTAATCATTCCAGGACTGAAGTTTGTATAGAGAAACTATTCACAATGGAGACTCTCAAGCGAGGCAAACCTATCAGAAGCCAAACACTTTCCCGCCATAAACACTGACATATACAATCGATTCAAATTCTACTATTGCGCCATCTGGTGTCCACGGTCGTTCTTTCGCTGGGAGGACTTTACATATGCAGCAACAATTTTTTTTTGTACCCACTGCCGTCGAAATCCGGAAGATATTTTGCATTATTACAACGTAAATTAATAAACAAACTTATATAATTTCTGCTTATTAATATATACATAATTAATATCTAAAGTAAATTTTCTGCAGTATTTTTTTTTGATATTCCTATACTTTTTTATTAAGATTTCTGAAGAAAATAAAATTTAATTGTTGAGGAAGTTGATAATATTCCCGAAAACGAGTTGAAATGGATTAAAAAAAAAATCACAAAATATGTTGTGCAAGTTGCAGATAATATTAATGCCTTTTCCGACCATAATAAAAAAAAAAGGAAAAAAGAAAAAAAAATCTCCCCAAAAGCCGGCCTCGACACTAATCCCGAGCGGTTAATAATGCTGTCAGACTCAGCTGGACATCGCTACATCTGAGGCCCACAGATACCTCTGGGTCACCAAGCGACTCTCATCACCACATTAGCCCATCAGATGAAAATGTACTTGTGTAATTAAGTTTCCTTCTATTTTTCATCTGTTGACAGATATGGTGGCCTTCCTTCTGCTGGAGTGTGCTCTTAGATAAATGAAAGTTGGGATGAGAAAAGCAGCATGCTCCAGTGGCTGCGCGGCTGCAAAAAGCCCCACCCTTGTTAATGGAAAGCCAAAGGAGAGATGACGACTGACCGGGATCTGGTCCGAACGAAGAGGAATAAAAAAAAATACAAGGCTTTAAATGACACTGGCTTTAAAAAACGGATCGGAGCATGAATCATCCTCAAAAGATTTACTCAAAAGTAATTGCACTTAAGAATTAAGGAGAAACTCATACTAAAGCTAAGGGCACATTGTTGCAGTCGAAACATATAAAACACCAAAAGGTGGCCGACTCTACGAAGCTCTATAAAATACATCCAAATGCTTTGTAACCTAACTCATCTTTGTTAACATTTAATTTATTAACAACGTTGTATTTGTCAATCAGTGTAGTGTTCTATAACATAAAACGAATTGTATTTTCTTTAAATATTCTACTATTAAAACTTTCCGAATGGAAACGGTCGATCACATTCGTCTCATATCAATATGTCAAAATGTCTTAAACATCTCTGCTATCTTTGTTCATTAGGTCTTGGCGATTTAATATATTCTTCTATCAATCACAGGTACTTTGGTCAAGAAGTTAATTTTAGATTCGAAAACGGAGAGTTAAGTCTACATTTCTACTATTCCTGGGGTGCCACTGGATAAATCACAAATGCTTTTGATAATCTCAAACATAAAAATGAAAATAATCAATCAAACAGCGATAATAACCGGAATTCTGAGACGTGGAATACTTAACAACAATGCCTCATTATTATATATTAATTATTATTTACCTTGATTAAAGTCATTAAGCAAGTTTAGAAGTTTCTATCGTATAGGATGATTAATACTAGTTCAATAAATTAAGTGTCTTGACAGAATAGAAGAAAGAAATTCGTAAATTTGTTTGCTTTCACTCATTGAGACATCATCGACAGCAATCTGGGACAACTGTTTCGTTCTTATTAGGACTCATCAGCCAGATTTAGCTTCGATGATCAAGCTCAGAACGCATGAATACCTGTGGTTCCTTCTCCCGCTCTCGGGAGTGGGACCCGGCAGAAAGAAAACAACAATAGAAAAATCGCTGTAACAAGTACAGAAAAATTATCTTGGCCCGCTGAGCGCTGGGCACAAAAGGCATTTAATAAAATGATAGGCCAAACGCAAAGGCGATAAACTAATAAGTAAGAAGATTTAACGTGCATTAAATGTAATATGAAAACGGAAAAACAAGGGAATGGACAAATTCGTAAATTTGTTTGCTTTCACACATTGAGCCATCATCGACAGCAATCTGGGACAGCTGTTTCGTCCTTATTAGGACTATTTCGCCTTTGTGTTTGGCTTATCCTTTTATTAAATGCCTTTTGTGCCCAGCGCTCAGCGAGCCAAGGTAATTTTTCTGTACTTGTTACAAAATTTTTCAATTGTTATTTTCTTTCTGCCGGGTCCCACTCCCGAGAGCGGGACAAGGAACCAATAGATATTCACGCGTTCTGAGCTTGATCATCGAAGCTAAATCTGGCTGATGAGTCCTAATAAGGACGAAACAGCAGTACAGATTGCTGTCGATGTTCGATGATTGCTCAATGCGTGAAAGCAAACAAATTTACGAATTTTGTGCATTCCCTTGTTTTTTTTCCGTTTTCAGAATAGAAGAAAGACATGATAGATTTTAATAGAAGTAAAAACATTTTTAGTTTGGAAAACTTCATTTGAGATACGCCCACTTTTGGATGGAGTCAAAACTATTTTTAATTAATTTCGTATTAATGAAAATAAAATGAGATCGTTTTTGATTTGAATAAAGTAAGTGAAAACACGAGCAATCAAATTGAAATTTATCTCCTCTTTGGACGGATAGTAGACTAGTTTATATACAAAGTCACTCGTAAACGAAATGGCCTATAACATATTTGAAATCCTTTCAAACCAGTGTTAATGAATAATAATTGTAATAAAATTCATCACAATGATTATTACTATAAGAAAGCTTACAAATCTAAGATCTTTCATTAAATGAAAGATGAATAACGGAATGCGAATCACTCTTGTTGACCGAAATTCGATCAAGGGAACTTAAGCAAACACAGGAAATGCTAATACCAATTTCAAATTATTCCAATTTCATAGGCAAACAGTGGTTCTCCAAAGGCATCAAAGTAAACATTAAAAATTCACAACAATCTCTTTCACCTCCCCCAATTTCTCGGGAATTCGAAGTGAAAAAGTTGTGCTTTACCCAAAAAGTTGCCTTCCCAACGCGAGAAATTCGGGCTAAGGTCTCTGGAGGTGCAGAGATTCTGGTGAACATTTAATGTTTACTTAATGTGCCTGGGGATCTTCTGTCTTGCCTATTAATTTTCTGCACTTAAACCCATTCCAGACCATTTACTCATTTGGTTAGCTTTGTTTGTTAACAGGATACCACCGGAAGCGACCATTTTAGGGCACCAATAAAGAAAGAAACGAGAATTTCTTGAAAGAACTTACAAACCTACTTTTCTTAAATCGTTATTCTTCAAAATTTCAAGGGAAAATAATAAAACATCTTTATTTTTTTTCTTTGTCGTTTTTTTAATAGTTGTGAAAGCCACAAAAAAAAAAAAAAAAAAAAAAAAACTCAACTTGTATTTTAAAACATATGTTGCTGAAATCAAACATTAGAAATTTCACATTTTCTGAAAGAAATTAAAATCATTCGACATTATTTATTTATTTTTTAAATCCGATTAACTGTAATCATATCAATGCACGAAGAATTAGCGGATTAGCTAAAAGGATTAAAGCCCATTTTTCAAACTCAGTACACTTCTTAATTGCAATTTCAAAGATGTAACATTATCTCTCTTGTTAGACGAGGGAACTCGATTTGATCAATCAATTTACCAATAGTTCATTTGTGTCACCAACATTATGTCTTAGTAAATCTAAGTTATTCCATCATCACATAAACTCAACAAATGGACATTTATTGTTCACGTGGAGGAATTTCTTGGATTTCTGAATTAGTTTTAAGCACTATTTGGGTGAAGAGGACGTAAAAAAATACTCGGTATTTTATTTATCACTGCCAATATGTACTAAGTCATGCATTTGCTATCTGAAACCCCTACCAATAAAGTGTTAGCTTCGTAGGATAATAAGTTTTTGTAATAAGATATTTGGATTGATATAGTTAACCCTACTTAAATTAAATTCCAAAATGGTTTTTAAAGTTTTTTTTTTCTTCTACTGTATGTATTAAAAGAGTTACAGATATTAAGACCAAATCAATAATAATCTTTGCTGGAATTTCCAGGAGGTTTTAAGGGAAAAAACAAAGACGGTTTCTCCTATATAATAATGCGGAGTCCATTTGCGTTCTTCAATGAGGACGAGAGAGGTAAGGGTTACAAAACTATTAGATTTCGTTAAAGTCAAGGGAGAGACAAAAAAAAAAAAAAAGACAGTAGGAATAAACAAATATAAACGGAATACAACGGAAATGACAGTGGAGCATCAAAGCCCAGTCCACCCATACAATTAAGGAACAGGTGAAATGAAATGCCAGGGTGTCTTACCGGTAGCCAAGTGAACAGATGGAACATTACTCCATCCTAACACGAACTGATACTTTACGGAGGTCAAGAGACACGTGCTTCTTTACAACATCGTCTTCCTCAATTAATTTCCTAGGTTCTAATTCTTACAATACAGTAATCTTTAAGTTTCTAAATTTTAAATTTTTTTTCTTAAGATCGTACCTTACAGATATTGAAACAATAAACACACATTTTTTTTTTATTTCCGCTTATATGTAATTAAAATAATGCAAAAAGTTTATATGCCTTTAATTTGCGCGTTTAGCGACACTGCTTTAATAAAAGGAAACAAACCGCAGGAGTGTTATTTGTTTTATTTATTCTACGTTTAACAATATCCATGGCATTTGACAGAAAGACAGAAGGAAAGAAATATTAAATAAACATCTAAAATGTCTTAAGTTTCTAGTAATCTTAATCTTCTTCTAATCCTTTGGGTGTATCGTTAATGATGAAGTTTCCATTGTGGTGTAGGGTATAATAGTCAAGTAGATTTTCTGTAATTTCAATGGACTTAAGATATCATCTTTCGAAAAATCAGAAGAACAGAAACACCGTATATTAACACACGAACGTACGGTACCTTCATGAATTTATTTGAGGGGCACGGAATCAATAGATCCCTCACAGCTTCAATTTTCAATTGATTATATTTTTATCGGATTGACAATGTGTGTCAAATTTCAGCGCTCTAGATGCATTGGAAAAGGATGACTAAAGACTTCCAAATATAGTTACTATCCATTGTACAAAATTGTAAATTGTACAAAAATCGCGTTGAAATTCAGCGAATATCAGAGAAACTAAAGATGCGTTTTGTCTCAAGAACTCATTCACTAAATAGAGAAAGAAAGAAAAAAAAAATAACCGAAGTAAATTTCCCATAAAAATACCGTTTAACCACCACCTTATCCCCAAATGACAAAAACGCTGTTTTCTCCTATTTCATTATTTCCTTGATCCATGTTCACTCAAGGGTAACATAATTACTACCAGTGCTTTTCAAGTCGTCGCTCATCCACCCCCTCGCTCCCAATGACAACTACCTGTTGTAATGGCAACCTTTTAATCCCTTCACTGCTGGTCACGTACTCGGTTGCGGGTGGAGCAGCTTCTTTTTTAAAGCTCCAACGACCTGTTGCTCCCCCTGTCGGCAGCTGAGCGACTTCAATTAAAAACATCTGCAACGCGTTACAATCTCCCAAAAGGAGCAAACCTTATTAACGCTAGTTTCATAGGAAGGGATCTGTTCAATTTAATTTTCACTTAAAGCACCGAAGTTAATGCGACCCAAATGAATTAATTGCAAAACTGTTAACTTGCGGGAGAGAAAAAAAAATAAAAGATACTAAAAAAATTATTGTGAGATCCCGAAAATGCTGAACTCGCCTCTGAACTCGTAAATTTAATGTCGAGAAACTGATTCTCTTTAAATATTTTCACAAAGTTAATAAGATACAATTATTAGGAACTTTTTCAGTTAAAAAGTCTGTAAAATAAGATGTTAAGTAAACATTCCAACATACCCATTAAACATTAAAAATATTCGATTATTCTTACGACCTCCTTCTTAATTATCTAAGATCCTTCTTATGGAAAAAAAAAAAAATAATAATAATTTTTATTGCTCTTTTTAATTTGTGCTTGGACACATAGTTTGTTGGAAGATGATGTAAGCCTGAATTCAATGAAATTGTGTAGGAGCCAGGAAAAGAAAAAAGTTACTTACAAAATTTCATATTATTTTTCTGGTTAGTTAAAATGAAGATTACAATTTGAAATAAATGTGGTATTTAAACATTTGTTTCTTGTGTCGTAGAAGATGTTTAAAGTTAATTCTTTTGTCAATTCAGCTTTCACCTATTTTTTGAAAACATAAAAGGGACTAAAAAGTATTATTATTGAATAGAATATATTATCTCCTATTATCAAATCCACAATTTCTGCCATCTTTTCCTATTTTTATCCATTTGGTTCTGCATCTCGAAGAAAAATTTCGATATTTCCCCAAACTTCATTTTTAAAGAAATTTCTCTGACCTGATTTGATGCGTTATATTACGAAATGCTTAAATTAATTAGTTATGAAGAATTATTATTATTATTTTATTAAAACTACTAGTAAATTTCTGTTGCTATGTGTTTCATCTTCAATAACTTTATTATAATCATTTCTGTTGAATTTTAAAATAGAAAAACGAATTTTCAACAGCGAAAATGCATATTTTTCTTTTTTCTTTCTTTTTTGAATGAAAGTCCGTTAAGGTAAAGCACGGAATTGAGGAAGCCTCTTATAATTTGCATTTTCTGACAGTTTAATATCCGACAAAAGCAGTTACTTATTATATCAATAATATTAATGGGAATATCTCGTGCATAGCCATCTTTGTAGCCTCCTCTGCAATAACAAAAATATGACAAAACCACCTGCGACACTAATTATAACAAATTATCGGACAATTTCTCTTATTGTCTTCTTCCTTATTTAAGATCTTTCTTTCATTCCTATTCAATATCAAATCTATCCGTTCGTATTTCTAGAATATTTATATAGAACGATTCCCTCAGCGATACGTCATAACCTCAAATCTTTTATGAACTACGAAAGAATCTAACGAAACTACATATTTCCCCTTCGTTTAAAACATAGTTGGAATTGTATTCAAATCAATACTTTCCTAGTTCCAAAACACGATCCACAGGGACAATATCTTTTCAAAAACAAATTAGATTGTCAATAACAGTTCATCCGAATATCCATTTTCGATATTAAAAATTATAACAGTATAAGAAGTGAATTTAAAATTAATTTTGTTTTCAAATTATGGAAAATAAGAAATAATAAATTTTTTATCAACAATGTTTAGAACTTATTTTACAAGTAAAGTTTGACATTTATTTTGTATTTATTATTCAAATTTAACCCGTTTCAAATAAGAAATCGTCGGATGTCACAAACCTCTATTTTCAGTGATGGAAACTGCATTTAAAGAAGACTAAATAAACGAGATATTTTTTACTAAAAATATAAACTGGAACTGTGAAGTTGGAAATTTAATAAATGAAAAAGTTTACATTAAAAAATTATTAAAAAAAAATAAGGATTGTTTTAAGTAATGGTAGACATTTTAAGAGAAAACAATAAAGCAAGTCTGGATTCATTTTGCAAAAAGAATTAAAACCGGTTCGTCAGACAAGAAATTATGATTGATATCTTAAATCTTATAAAACTTTTTATTAATTAAAATACATTTGAACTGCATTAATGAAGATCGGTAAAATATTGTTCTTTGGCATAAAGAAAAATCAAAATCACAAACGCCGCTTTGAAATAAACACTGTTTTATTTAATGTTCAGTGAGAAAAGTTAAAATAAGCGTTATTTAATGTAAGTGTTAGGATGTTTACTTCTCAATAATTCTGCAGCTTATCAAACTTAAATCTTATTTTCAGTTGATGATTTACATAAATATTCGAAATGGCTACAGTTTTATAGTAAATCCTTTTAAAATAAAGCTAATTATTAGACTAAGTTTTATTTTTGGACGAATTCAACAAAGAAATAAATAAAATATAAAGACCAAAAACGAAAGCGATCATATTGTTTTATCGGGTCGTGTATCGTAGCAATACAGAGACCAAAAATAAATAAATAAATAAATAAATAAATAAATAAATAAATAAATAAA
>JAFIDM010004315.1:29088089-29101910 GCA_023159025.1 Thereuonema tuberculata
TAAATAAATAAATAAATAAATAAATAAATAAATAAATAAATAAATAATTAAGGTCTACCTTTAATTAACTTAATCAAACCAGAACCTCTATTAAAAGGCATACATTTCTTATTATAATTTCAAGATAATGAAAATATTGTATAGAAAAGGGGCAAAATGGGCGAGGGGGCACGAAATTGAATAAGTGCATGAAAAGCATGAGGCTCCTGAATTCTTACGCTATACTAAAATCAGTACGGAGCCCATAAAAGATAAAATTAAATCCCGAATCATCAACCTTTTAGCTTTCTGGATACAAACGTTTTGAGTTATTATAATTACTGCATTCAAACTACTTCATTCTGGCTTTTAAACTGGGTTTTAAAAGAAACTGTGAAACGAATTTTTACTTTTCGAAACTGTAATGTTAGTCGCGGGGAAACCCCTTCTACGAGGGCAGAAATAAAAAAAAAAGAAGCACTCAGTTAAAAGAATAAATCAATTTCCATTGAGTTAAAGAGCCTCAAACAAAACTACCAACAATCCGTATAAAATAAGTTTTGCCTGCGGACACTTTAATAATGACAGCATAATGGCTGCCATTCATCTAAGTACGCGATTGACCGTGGATAATAAGCAAAGGAAAGCACTACGTGTAATACTTTAATTCCACCTCCACATAACAATGCAGGTGTGCAAACGAGAACCAGATTAGCCGACCTTAATAAAACTGGGATTCCGATAATGAAAATGAACAAGTCACTACAAATATCGAAGAATGCGCTTATTGCAATTTTACAACAAAGAATACATTCTAAAATTAAGGTTCCCTCTCGACGCCTTTAACGTTTCAAATCGTCCGCAGTACAACAGCAGTGATAGATATTCCGAATTCTGATGCTTTCATTTTCATCTGCATCACTGCACCGAAATTACATCTATCCAGAGACTTGATAATTACACCTCTCCAGTGAATACATTAATTACAGTAGCATTCCAAACGCTCCTGGTTCAAACTGGGCTTCGTTTCATATACACAGAATAATCCTAACATTAGTGTCGATATTACTCGGCCAGCGCTAAATTCTGAGACGCCTTCTGCCCAAATGGAACGCTACCAAACATGGTGGACGAATTTTAGCTCGTTATGACCCGTGTAAATGATCCCCCGTTTGCTGGTGAAATTTGTTCAACAGAATTCGGAAAAGTGCTCTTGATACCAATAGGTGGTAAATATTAAGATCGGCCTAATAACTCAATTATCTTAACAAATTATCGAGATTTCGTTATCGCCGGCGAAACCGATTGGTAGCGGAACGAACAAGGCGCCTAGAAAAATAGCTCCCGCGCTATAATTGTTTTGAAAGAAAAGATTCCAATAAGAATCTGCTTAGGGAATCAATTTACTGTGATATAACAATGTAGATCAGTGCGCTCTTGATAATATAGCAAAAGTTATAGGAGATACATCTCTACAAAACGAAAGATTCCGTCTATGGTAGTCATGTCAATGGAAGGAAAACTGTAATAATAAACTGCCATCTAAAGTACTCGACATTTTGAATTTATAATGTATTAAGGAATGCGTTAATAAAGAAATAAATAGTTCAGTCCAACATCTCTATTAGCGAAACAGGTCTAAATTGCAGAGAAAGAAAAGAAGATTTCCATTACAGTCTTTAAAAGACAAAAACATTTCTCATGTGAAGACTCAACACTTTTGAAAACACACTGCAATTTCGACAGATGTAAAAACAAATGAAAAATCAGAAATTAAAATGATTATTTGGGCTTAAAAATAAAATCAATATCAATGCAATCGAGTAAGATTTTCTCCATTACATCAAATACATCTGAAAATGCTTAAAAAGTTCAAGCCCTTATAGTGTAACTACATAATTAAAAATTTAAGTACAGTCAAACTTGGATAATTCGAACTTGTTTAATTCGAAATTCTGGATAATTCGAATTTTTTGCTCGGTCCCTAGAATTCTACTTTAAAATAATGTTAAAAAATCGTGGATAATTCGAATTTTATTTTGGATAATTCGAATTTTTCGTACGATTGTCCTTAAAATATTACGGTAAAAATTGTTCCTGAGACTTTTCTCAGCTAAGGTGCATTAGTTATTTTAACGGTCTTTCTAAGGAAAACAAAAGCGAGGATTGGAATGTCACTATGTGGGGATTTCCGAGGATTTTTCTGTCCACCCTCTGTTGTTACCCTCTCCTATGACTCAAAGATTGCATTTAATGAAGCAATTAAAAATATCTGCCTTTTTTTTTTTTTTTTTTTTTTTTTGAAAGTGAGGAATAATTAAGCTAGTAAAAAATGTTTGATTTAATAAAAAAAAATGTAGCGGTATTCTTCAAGTTTGTGTTAAATCTTTGATAGTGGAGTTAATCTTTTTTATTTATCTCCTCTGTTTGAGAGAATATATGTAATTCGAATTTTTGGATATTTCGAACTTTTTCTCTGGTCCCTTCAACTTCGAATTATCCAAGTTTCAATAGACTGCATTAAGAAATAGACTGCATTGATAAATAAAACTATAAATGATTCCATGCACTGTTATGTGAGTTCTCGGTACCATGATGTTGAAATCCTTAGTAAATGTCTTAAAATTAATATCTAATTATACCTTAAGCCGAATGACATATCGAGTTTTTGGGAGCTCCTGTGTTATAATATCGTGTCCACAAAGTTTTAGTCCCTGGTAAATTGCTTTAAACTCTAATCAGTCCCAGACTATATATAGTATGGTGGCAGTACTATTATATCTATATATTCACAGAAATTAATACTGATTTAAATAAGTCGGATTTATATATACTAGATATCGTGGCCATTAAGATTCTAATGCAGATCGACTGTAACACGTGATCACTTAAATAAGCAAAATGTGATCAGAAGGCCTTCAAACATGTGTATTCCTTAATTCGGCGGAAAAAGTTATAAATATGTCATAAACTATATTATATAACACGATTATTGTAAACTATAGTCTATTAGATTACTCTTCCGAGAAGCAACAATATTCTACGTATCTTAGTATAAATCATAATTACTTCAATAAAAACATCATAACTACGAGGCGATATTTCGCAAAAGTATCTTCGTTTGCTTCCTCAGGCTTTGTTTTATTTGTAAAGTTTTGTAAAATGGAGCCTGAGGAAACAAAGGAAGATATCTTTGCAAAATATCGCCTTGTAATTATGACGTTTTTATTAAAGTAAATATGATTTATATATTAGATTATAATGTTTCCTAAAATAGTAAAGTGATAGGAATTATTAAAAAATAAATAGAATACTAATAGCTTGGTTTTCTAAACTGAATGCTACGAATTATTTATTTGTAGAGATGACAAAATCGCTGATGACATCTCCTCTTGGAGAGGAAACTAGTTCGATGTAATTTTAAATTTTAAAGTTTTTAATGTGTATTAACTTTTTAGCCAGGTGTATAGGCTTTTTGTTTGTTTTTTAACAGATACTAATTGATTATTAATAAAATTCAGCTTCAAACTTCCTTACTCTTGGGGCAGATTACGAACAACCTACAAACACCGGGGAAAGAACTGCTTCGCTGCGTAACACCGTCGTTATGAACACGAGCCTAAGTCTTTAACACTTGAGGGTTTAGCAAAAAGATAACAGCGAGTAAATACTGCAAATAACCGATCACAACAGAACCTTTCAGCTAGTTTAAAATAAAACGTAAAAGTTTAAGCTTTTATTTCTACGGACTGGAGGAATTGGGTTCGATTCCCGGAGATGGTTTTAGATTCATCTTTCGGGATTACTTCTCTGGACAGACGCTAGTACTCTCTTAATGCGAAAGAAAACAAATGTCATGTTGTTCGGTAGCTGCCATGTTTTTAGACACAAACAATAAGGCCTCAAAAAGAATACTAATAAAGTTCAAAAATAAATTCTGAATCCTAAACGCTAAGATATTCTGCAAGGTTTTGTAACAAATTTTAACACTTAATGACTTAATGTTTAAATTTCTTCTTGCTTTTTTTTTTTTTTCCTCATATAGTTTCTTACTGAAATTAATCCACAAATCTCCATTTCAATTCCTTTACTGAATAAAAAATTTTAGTAAATAAGGAATTCTTCTTTGCTTCTCAATCTTAGTTCGCGTTCACTTCTGTTTAAAAACAAAACAAAACAGATGAGATTAGAAATTATTTTATAAACAGTTTGAATTGATACCAGGCAACGTTTATTGATATTTTCTAAACCGTTATCTGAAATCAATTCAAAACTAATTTCATAAATGTTATTTTTTTTTTTATATCTAATGTAAAGTTATTATTAACTAATATATTGACATTTATTAGTTTAGTTAAGAACTATTTTTCTGACGCGTAATGGCAAATCGTAGCACGTTACTCTTAAAGTCTTTCAATACTGTCAATGTTAAGAAAACAGTACGTGTTACGCGCTATCATTCCGACTCAGCTGGGATATAAAAGATTTGAAATTTTCTCTTTGATGCCACATGTTCAGAAAGAATATCAGCTGACGAGATGGGATAACCCGAAACAATGCTATTCTGCAGTTTCAACTTTTTTGACGGATTGAAAGTAAACACATCTGAGCAAATACAGGGGCTTGGTAGGGGACGGATGGGCCAAGCCAAGATCTATTCATATAAAACATGAATGAAATAGAAATGAAACAAAGATTTTGCCATTAATATGAAAAAAAAAAAACACTTTTAAATTATTAACAAAATTCCTAATCATTATTTTTAATAATAATTCATCCGATTCTTGGGCCATTCAATTTATTAAAATAAATCTTCTACTCTTTTAAATCAACAACTTCTCTGCAAGAAAAAAAAAAAAGATAAACTACTATTCTGCAAACATTCTTCAGAAAGCTATACTTCATGTATAGATTATTTATATCTAACTGTATAGGTTAGATGTGTATTGATAGAAATAAATTGTTATTTAATAAAAAAAAAAAAAGTGAGAAAATTATTACACATGTAAGTTTACAACGAGATTAAGAAATGCAAATTGCTCTTATGATCGTAACATTCTGAAAAGACGGCTTAATTAAAGTACATCTATTAAAAGGGTGACTTTTATCCAAATAACTCCCTTTCCTGAATGCTCATCCATCAGGGAGGTTTCCAATCAAGACGTGCTCGTCCACTTAATTTTAATTTCGTGTCAGTTCGCTTGTAATTCCAGCCCAATTACCTACTCCTACGGAGGCCACCTGAATGGCATTTTGGCCCCACGGTCGAGCCACGACCTCTGCCGCCACCTGCAACTTTCATTGCGGAATGAATGCAATGTAAACAAGCTAAGCATTACGTGCATCTGGCGCCGGACACTCCAATTCCACGCTGTTCCAAGAAAATTCCCTTTTGTCCGTTAACGGAATAATACTTTTGGCCTTCGGCAACAGAATTAAAACACGTGCAGAAATGGATGACTGACAACGAGGATAGTTTTACATTAAGATACATCACAACTCTTTCAGTGCTCAATTTTTTTCTTCTTTTTAATAAAGATTCAACATCTTTGTTTCTGTGAACTTTTGTGAATTCACTTTTAGCTCGCTCAAGAATTAGGCAGGTTTGATACTGAATCTATTACTTCACTGTAGAGTCGTCACTTTTTTAGTCTATTTTCCCAAATGCTTATAAGATCAACGTGTCTGTGCGTTCACCCAGTGAACAGTTCTTCTTGAAACCTGACTTATACATTTAAACAGACGAGACTATTCTTCCTTTGGATTTACAACGAAGTTTTTTTTTACGATAAATTCAAAATGGCGACCAGATGAAATCGTAAAGTTGTTCTGGAGATCTAACCTCTAACCCGCAGATAAAAACCTGAAATTCGATATAGACCGATATGTCAAATAATAACTAAACATTTCTCTCAAAAATTAAAAGTAAGGGAATGGTTGCATCTCGGTAAGTGAGGCCGAGGATGATTGCCGCAAATGATTTCCTTTATTCTCAAAGTGATTAAAATAACATTTTATGGGAAGTAAACTCAAAGTTCTGACAAAAACTTTTTGATAAACAATTACATTTTTTTTGTTAAAGCCAGCTCTTGATGGATAATTCCATTGCTTCTCAACCGTTTTTGCTTCACGGCGCACTTTGTATTTCTAGAAATCCCGCGGCACAGTGAAAATTTTGAGTCAATTTTTTTGGTGTAATAGAATCCTTTGAAAAAGACATATAACTTACAAAAGGAATATAAGAATCTATTTTAAGCATTTCAAGATATCCTGTGATATATTTTTTAAGCCGATTTGAATGCGAATTAATACTTTGTTATCCTTAATTGTTAGAACGAAACAGAATTTAGTTGTAAAAATTTAGTGCTCACACATAAATTAATTAAAACACATTATATTAAAAAGCAAACAAACTGATTACATAGTTCGGTTGCATCTTTTGAAAAAGGACAAAACATGCGGCCGAAACATATAATCATTTTTTTTTTTCAATACAATGTGTTTTAATTAATTTAAGTGTGAGATGTGATTTTTTAGTAGAATATGTCCACACGTGAAATTTCCAACCTGGAGAATGTAGTGCTGTTTGTCTCGGTTATTTGACGTCTAAATTTTATTTTAGATGCGAGCAAAGTGTGAAGTTAAGGTTGATTAAAGATGCATTCCCAGAATTTTCTCGCGGCGCACCGATTGAGAAGCTCTGGATAATTCCATTTTTGTATTCAATGTTACTTTCGATGATTTTTTACACCATTTCTATACAGTAAACTCCTCAAACCCTACCAAGTCAGACCTCTTACAGCAGCGTGGTGTCAAGTGTTTCTGGCATTTTTTGTTTATTTAATTTAAAATAGAATGTCAACTTTAATTTCTAATTATTCAATGCTATTAAAAAAAAAAAAAAAAAAAAACCCTCAAAGAGTTCTTTCACATTATGAAAATCACTTTTTTTATATAAAAAATTATAATTTATATATTTAAATTAGAGGGAGAAGGCGGAAACTCGTGGCAAGATAAAGCAATGACGATTCGTTACTTGTATTTTTTAAGAAAATTTTAAATAACTGAAGCTGAATAATATTGGTGAATATAATTTATAACGAATTATCTTAGTTATTCAGAATTATTTTTTTAGTGTTAATTTTATTGTTAATGTGTGTGTGTGTGTGTGTGTGTGTGTGTGTGTGTGTATTTATATATTTATTTAGAGGCCTATACTATATTACACTTTTTAATTATTTTATTTTAAAACATTCAAATTTGACAAAACTAGGATTTGATCCACTGAATATAAATAAAAGGAACAGAAAATACTGCAAAAGGAAAAAACTATCTACAATTAGCAGACCTTACATAAATGGAATGATTTATTTTTTTGTCTAGAAAAAAAGGAAATTTCTTTAACCCTTTATTCTTATTACCTTAATTTCTTATTTAACATTAAACAGATAACTTGTTGATTGCCGCATTAGAGTTCATTATATATATGTGGCAATGTTCTAGGATCTTTCCAGAAGGGTCCGTCACTGAATCTAATACATCGTGTCTTATGTAGTTCTGGGGCCCGTCATCAAATCTAGTATCAGGGCCCAAAGTGCAATGTTGGACGGGGGAGGAGAAACAGGCTGGTCTCCATTGTTATTAATAAGACTATATGCTGGGAATCCTAACCCTATACCTATCGAATAAGTTAAGAACTGGTGATCAATAAACTGAGTCACGTGGTTTGGGTTAAAGCCGTCCATTGAATTGGCATTGAATGCTCTTTGCCAGGGTGGCACCTGCCAAACAGGGTCTCACCCACCTGGTTTGCTAACAATTCCAAGGCAAAACAAAAGCTCAGAAAACCTGATAAGTCCAGCCTTCTTTTCAAATGCACGGTGATCTTAAAGCTTCACTAGTTTACGACATCGCAGAGTTCAAAGTTGAAGGTCAAACACTCCATCACCACCGTTGACTATCTCCCATTTTCAAACAAATCTAGGATTTCATTTAAGTATTAGTAGCATCGCAGTAAAAAAAAAAAAAAAAAAAAAGGAATTTTCGGAAGGAAGGGAAAATAATGGTAAAACTTTCTGAAATGGAGCCCAAATCAAACTTCAAGAAAGTGTTAATTAGTATATTTTTAATTTCCGCCAGTTTCTCAATAACATTCCGTTAAAGAGGTTCTTGAAGGAAAAAAAAAATTGTTATAGTTAGGCCTAGTGATTCTCAAACTTTTTACAGGCAATGGTTCCTCTGTCTGTAAAAGTGATCTTTAAAGCGTAAATATAACTTTCACATGGAAACTTCTCAAACTTTTTAAAGAACAGAGAATTTACTATCAAAAAAAAAAAAAAAGAAAGAAATATAAGAAAGAATCGCAGGATTAACTTATTCACATAAGATAAGAGTTTAGGAAATCTCAGAAACTATTTTTGAGGTTTTCTAAACCATTACCCGATATTAAGATAATATATAAGATTTTAGAAATACTTCTTTTATATCAACCATATGAACTTATTATTAATGATGTTTAATAAAGAACGAGTTCCTCATGCGCAGTAGAAAATCGAATTACGTCACCGTAACTTATCCAATAGGCCGATGCCCAATGTTTGTTTATAGAGGGCGACACCCGTATCCGGAGTGATCCGTAATTTCTGCCCATAGAAACCTACGATGGTAAAAGGAGCTACTTCTCAATCTAATTTTACCTTTATTTGTCAACTATCATCAACAAATAAATTATATATTTTTATTCTGTAAACTTGATACCTATTTTAAGAATTATTTCGTTTCAATAGTTTATCAAAATAAATCAATCCTTTTTAGATATGATTCTTGTTTTAAAACGCCGATTAGAGGTAAACAACAATTCATTGAAAACACAAAAATCTAAATAATATTATATTTTTTGTAATTTTATTTCTTTTATTATTATAAATCTGAATGCTTATTTGTCTGTGATTATCAATACTTGTAATTGTAAACTTTAGCAGTTTTGCAAACTTATGATTAGATGCTGTTCCTCTTGCAACGAATAAGATTTGGATGGTTTAGTCATATAAACCTGCTAGACTCCCAGTATCAACACCATACCTTTTCGGGAATCAGTAAATAAGGACATTTTTCATTATTACTACATCACGGTCGAGTTTTGTGCGACAGTAGCACCGATAAGAGCTGGTTGATTTCGTATCCTATTCATACATCATACAGTTTAAGCCAAAACACATCGGCGATTCACATAAATCATTAATAACAATATACACTCATTACCAAAAAAAAATGACACTCCTAGAAGGAGTTGTCCGATTGTAATGAAATTTCGTATGCAAAGACATTGGGACCGCCCATGCAAATGATTAAACTTTGGTGTCCAATGAATGAATAGCGAGAGCTACAGCGCATCGGAACTGCGCACTCAGCAGGTGTATATAAGAAGCGATTCTCAATCTGATGGTCAAAATTTCTGTTGCATTGCGAGTTAGGATACCTTTCAACGACTGAAAAAATGCCTCGCCGCAGGATTCGAGCTCATTACGTGCAACTGTCACAGTTTGAAAGAGGTCGTATCATTGGATTGAAAGAGGCAGGTTGGGCAAATCGGAGAATCGCTCGTCATATGGGTCGAAGTGATGCAGATTAGAAGATGCTGGCAGGAATGGATGCTGGCAGCGTCATGAAGGTAGCGGTCGCCCTAGGGCCACAGCAGAGCGGGAGGATAGATTGTCAGATCAGCAATAAAGAAAAATTATTAAGGATAAATTATTAAGTTACAGTAGAACCCCTCTCGTCCGCCCTCGGCTGGTCCGCCACTCCGGTTGATCCAACCGTGCTCGAGCCGGCCGAACTTGTCCCCGACTCGTCAGTGACTCACCTCCCGTCGCGCCATTGTGTTGTTTATTTGCATATACAGTGACGGTATATGGTGAAAACAGCTCTTAAGAATCGTAAAACATTGAAAAAGCCTAAACTTGAACTGCTTGACAACTCAGTAAAATAGTATATTTTTCTGTAAATCCGAAATTTTCCTGTATTTTCTGATAATCCGACCTTTTTTGCGTTCCGACCATATCCTCAGTCCCAAAGGTGACGGATTAGAGGGGTTCTATAAGTTTATTTGTCTATTAAGAAGTTCTTTTGTAATTTTATCTAGCCTTCTGATAGAGGGAGGCTCTATTTTTGTAAATTTATTTACAAAATAAATTTATCAGAAGGCTAGATGAAATTTAAAAAAATCTATAAAAAGAATAATAATTTACTTTATTTCTGAGTATAAAGTTGTAAAATACATTTGCAGAACTGTTAAAAATATTAATAGAAATATAGAATTAAAATATTAATGAGCTGTTAAAAATATTAATGACATAAACAAGACTTCAAGATTATAATAACAAAAGAAATATAATTACAAAAAAATAATATTTAGATTTTTGTTTCGTTGAAAAGAAAGAAGTAGTTAAAATAGATAGAATATCTACGGAATAAAAGTAATTTAGTTATTAATGATATTTGAGAAATAAAGTTAAAATTGGCCAGAAATTATGGACGACTCCGGATATCAACAGACATTAGATCCCATCCACCTATGCAGTAACGATAAAGCAAAGCAACTTTAAATACTTTTATCGTTCATTTTCGAACGATATTTTTGGATTACCTTCTTCTTTTTTTTCCTTTCAAGGATGATATAATTTTGCAAATTTAAATCGCTCCACTAAATAGAAATCCCAGACAGCACAAAAAAAAAAAATGGTTGACAAAACTTATTGCACCGTTATAATCTTACTTTTATGACACCCTTGATTTAATAACGTGAGATTAGATGGTAAGTAATGCGATAAAGGTAAGCTTTCTTTCTGTTACCTCCCGAAATAACGAATGATTGTATATATTATTCGTTATTATGGTGATCCAATGGAATATAATTATAAATATTAAGTTCGAAAAACAGGAAAAGTTACATCTACAACACTGTACGCCACTTAGAAATTATCAAGACTTATTTGAAAAACACTGTTTATTGAATGATTTCTAACCTTCCTTTTTTTTTATGGCTTTCTTAAGCAGAAAAACAAAACAAAAAAAAATTTCGAAGTCAACGAAGTTAAAGTTTATTGAGTTAAGAAGAAAAACTAACGTTACCATTACATTCTTTTATTACTTACTGATGACTACCTCAAGCGCTAAGTGGCTCCACCATGCGGTGCCCACAACAATAACTTCCACTCCAAGTAACAGATGAAGTTAATTTCGCTGTCAAGAAAATGCAAATCACAAATTATGAAGCAAACTTTTGCAGAAAATACGATACGGTGCGCGCGCAAGAGCGGCGACAAATCTAAGTGGTTTTTCGAATTATTCTCACTTAAAAAAAAAATAATGAAAGAAACGCTCACAAGGAGGGAGGGGGGTGGGGGGTAAAAAGAAAAGGTAGAAATGCATTCGATCTTGCCAAGCGAGAAAAATGTTCTTAATGCTGGCCAAGTGGAGGGGGCTTCGGACCATTAAACGGATTCCTCTCTTAATTCATTAATTAATGTTATTACGAAACGCTAATTAAAAGACGCTTGTTATCTGCTTCTCTCGTAGCCTGTTTAGTGACAGATAAATTCAGAGGCGGCATTTATACTGATAAAATTTGTGCCTCGGTTTATATGTTTGTTGCAGCGGCCATTGCAATAATGCAAACTCGGCGGCTCAAAACCGGACCCCGTAGACGAGTGGCCGCATTACGTTGATTTAAGACTGACTACGCTTAGCTGTTAATTTCGCAAAATTGTTATGGACTCATTAATATCGCGCCTATTATACTGATTCTCGCACCAACATTTCGTGATTACTTTTCTCTCTCGGCTGCTTGATTATAGGCGGGCCAAAACCGGTAAAAAGGAAAAAGCGACGAGAGACCTTAATGACTTGCCGAAACCAAACGGACGGCCGCGATAAAACCGCACTTAAAAACCCCCCCTAAGACGCCGTCGGCCCTAGTCCCCAAGACGACCGGAGAGGGCGAGGAAATCTCTCCGCGCAACCCCCCTCCTCCCCCCTCGAACAACCCCGCTCAATGTCCGAGTCACACTTCTCTTTTAAGCCCGACTCCTGCGAATAGCTTCGCAAATCAAAATAATGGCTGGTCGGCAATCACACTGGGTTTGGCATAATTAGAGGCAACGGCACAACTTTCAGCCGCTCGTCACACGCTCGTACAAAAGCGCTTTATAACGGCGGAGGGGGGGAGCTTTATGCGAGGTTGATCTTGAGATAATAAAGGTAAGAGTGGGCATGGGTCACTAATTCCCTCATAAATTGGCCAAGGAAGCAACGGCAAAGCCCACCTTTCAGGAGGAGGATTAATCTTAAAACCAAGCATAACAATAATGAAATGAAAGATCTCTTAGACGACAAGGAGAGAAAAAAAGCCAAGAGAGAAAGGCAATTAAAATGGAATGTCCAACTTGCAACGCTGCAATTACCGCAGCTTTCGCAAACTTTTGCAAAAGTCACTGCGCAAAGGTGGAAAAGATGATCTTCAATCCGGATTTAATTAGGAAGTGCAACGCTACGTATTTATGAGAATTCTTCAAACTGTGCAGAGGTAATGAAGTTGGGGCAAACGGCGACAACTCCCAAGTTACATAACTTCCAACGCCGGAAAATGAACCGCTGGTGTATTGCTCTGCTAAAGTATCTTTTGTTAAACTTATCTTTTAATACGGTCCAGTGAGTCGTACGAACTACGATGTTCATTTTCTCAACCAAAGAACTTTTTGGCCAACCTTAAATTAACAGTTTGCGAGTTTTGATTAAAAAAAAAAGAAAAAGAAAAAACAAACTACTTTAAGCAAAGGCTTTGCAATCATGAATATAAATAAGTGACTTTTCTTATTAAATCAATTCAAAAAGTTTCAAATTACGCCAAAACAGAAAAACCTCATCATTTTATATATCAAAAAAGATAGTTTTTTAACAAAAACTAAAACTTTTTTTTCCCGTACAGACGGAAGAGATGAGTTTTGTTTTCAAACCCTTCGATAGGTCAACGCAAAGTATTTTGATACAGTTCTTTGTAATTTCTGAAATTCTTATTGCAGGTTATCTAAATCATTTTGCTTTCTTATTCTTCTTTCTTTGTTTCTGTTTTTGATCAAGTGTTTCTTATCAAGCGGACAATGGAAAGTCGGTATACCAATTATAACTTATAACTGTATACTAACTGTCAATATACCAAATATACCTTATTTTTCTTCTCTCTGTCCATTTACTTTATTGTAAAGTAAATTTCAATTTACGGGTAAAGAAAAAAAATAAATAAATAAAATCATCATAAAAAAATGAAAACATAAATATGCTAGTCTTAAACTAATACTACGAAACTTCCCTTGTACGGATTTGTGTAGTAAAGTGACTTCTCTTTCCGTCTTCCCGGCACGAATTCGATCATTCGACCTCCTTTATTCGTATACCAAACAAACGAACGGAATGGAAGACAACAAAAACAAATCTACCAATTAAAAAGTTTCTTACGATTAAGTACTGTTCGTTTTCGAAAGCCAGAACCACCCCTGGCAGACGATTCTACTCCGCAGAGGGGTGATACGCTGAGATGGGCACTTTTCTAAGAAATTCTTTTGGACATTTTCGCTTTTAAGAAAAAAAATAACGGAGGAGCATTTTGCAGTAGTATTTATTCTTTCCATAATTCTTTCCCGAAAAGCGCAAATAGAATGCAGCTGTTAGTAAACTAACACTGATAAAAAGTAAACATCCCCCCCCCCCTTTATTTCTCCTAACCCCTATTTTGATGAATTCGAAGGCGACCTGACGCATGCGCAAAAGCGCTGAAGGTTCTCGTAA
>JAFIDM010004315.1:29111910-29125139 GCA_023159025.1 Thereuonema tuberculata
TTGAAAGATCCAAGTTGTATCATTTGAAATCAGATCTTCAGTTTAATTTAGTAGCATTCTTCTGGGATGTACTTTATTTTACTGAAGTGTTGGTGTTTTGTTAATATCAAATGTCCTTAGAATAGCAATCAGCAAAACATCAGCACCTCAAATATCAAGACATACGGTACAATCCCAGAAGAACCCTGCTAGTCTTTGTCCAGCAGTGAAAGCTTTGCTGTACTACTCAAGTTTAATTTGCCCTGAATCTTCTTTTATCTTTGGTCCAGTCTTAACTTAGATCTAAGGAAAACAATCTCTGAGTGTTACATCCTTACTTTATGCTATTATTTACTTACTATCAAGGATCTCATTTCAACTTGCTGCAAAGAAATATTTGAACTTTTGGTAAAGAACGGTCCTAGTTCGAAGCTGTTACTGTTATGAAATGTTTATGAAATTGCAACCAGGGCTTATTATTTTTAACTAAAGTGCAATTTGGCAAGTTTTTTCTTCCAAGTCAGGTTTAACTTTGAATTTTCTTTTTCAAAAATATCATCAGATGAAAGATAAATGGTTGGATAATATAGACAATCTACTTAAGGAGCTATAAAACATGCAAATTTCAACAGACAGAAATAGTTATTAACTGCTAAGTCTCAATCATAGATAAATTTCCCCGTTAAAAAAATAAAAAAAGAAATTTATGTAGATAACAGTAGATGTTGTATAACTTTCAAGCAGTTTTTATCAAAATACAGGGTTATCGTAATGATAGTACCCCTATTCAACACTGTCTTAGAGCAATAGGTAGCAATCCAAATTTTTAAGGTCAAGCAACCAACATTTCCCCAAAAAATAAATAGTACCCAAAGTTGCCGCTAGTGCTGCTGGAAGCAACAAATATTTTTTTTGTAAAAGACACTCATGTTATACAGAGATACTGCCTTAGCGATGCAAGCAAAACTGCTCAATGTGGTCTCCATTCTGAAGGTGTAAAACCTGAAGGCGATGAACACTGTTCAACAGTCAACTGTAACTGATCTGCTGTGATGCTTCTCATATGCTGCATGATACTGCCTTTCAACACTGCCAAATTTGCAACATGTCCTCGATAAACCAGGTTTCCCCATAATCCCAAATCATGTTGTTTTAGATCTGGAGAATGAGGTGGCCCAGTGATAGGAAACAGATGACTAATCACTGTTCTCAGTGAAGTGTCATAGAAACTCATGTTCAACAATAGCTGTGGTAACATCTTCAAGAACCTGTGAAGTGATATGGGATAAATTCCTAGATGTCCAATTTCCACGAATCAAGTGATTATTCTTCTGAGAGCTTATGGAGTCAATGCTTCTCAATGTAATTGCTTACGTTGGCAGAATTCTTGAAGTGACGCCAAAGCATTGTTGTTGCTTTCACAAGCATCATGCATTCTGGCAATGTGATGGGCATCACAGCTGACATGAATGACATCCAGTAGTTGTAGCCACTTTTACTGTTTGATAAGGTGCTGGAACATATGTTCTTATGCAAACGAAACTGAGTTTATGTTGCTTGCAGTTACAGAAGTGGTATAATGGTGACTTTTGGTATTAATTTTTCTTCTTAGAAAATGTTGGCCATATCTCCTGAAATGTCACCCTACTAAATTTCATTGCATTTTGAATGCTACATATTACTCTTAGATATTCTTGAATAGAGGTACTTTAATTATGATCACCCGGTGCAACCAGTTATTCTTTATCTTCAGCATAATTTTGGAAAGAAGCAAATTGGTTCTGCTTTTCTAGTTGAATAGTTGGAAATAGCTAAGAAATCCTTTCTGCATTAATTGCTGATTAGCAATTTCTGAAAGGGCAGCTTTAATATTTCTTTAGTTTCTGTGCAATAGACTGTCTCTTAAAAGGCAATTTCAGAAGTTACAGGATATCCTCTAATTAGATTATTGCATGCAGCACATAATTCAAAAGAGTAGTTTTTATCTTATTCACGTTTCACTATTGCTCATTTAACACTTTCAAGGTTGCAGCACGTAGATTCTATGGCAGTCATGCCTTCCCCAAAATTATTATGCTCGGCAATTCTCCGAGTCTGACTTTCCTATTGCCTTGCTTCTGTTTGGAAGACATTTGACTGAGAGGCGACCATGCGAGACCATATGTGTACTAACATTGTTCATAAAGACATTGCTAGATGGAGTTTACCAACGAACCAGGAAAGAGGATTAGTTAGAAAACTCGATGTGGTGCAAGGAATTTTATGTAGCACTTTTGACTCCAAGATTGCTTTAGAAAGTATCACACAACATAAAATTATGTTGGTTAGTGAAAAGTAATTCTATATTGTGCTGTTATAGGATATTTAGTAATATTGTACATATTTTTTTTCCTTCAGAGAATCCTTCTAATTTTTTTTTTTTTCGCCTCCAGTTTTACACATCTTTGTAAAAGTTCTTATTTATTATAATGCTAATAATGAAATCTAATATACCATTTTGAAGACAAAGATTAGTTCTTTATCACTGATTTCCAAAGTCCATTTCCAATTATATTTGTGTTCATGATCATGCACTTTGAAAATGTGCAAAAATTGCAGAACCTGTGGGGAAAAGCAGAGGAGAGAAGGGTGCTACCTGAAACTCACTTTTATACATATATAATTCAAGAAAAGTTTTTAAATGCACACATACATTAAAAGAAAATTATGGACTCTAAATTAAAACTAAATATGAATGAAGAGCACTTATAAAACCTTAAAATCTCCTCTTCAATAAGAAACTAAATAGTTTGTATTTGAGTCTAAGTTTATAAGATAATGAAATTACTAAATAAAAAAATAAGTCTAAAGAGAATCGAGGGTTAAAAATTTAAAATACTGCCTCATTGGCAACTATCAAGGAAAAAATCGTGATGTGGGGGTGTTCATCTTAATTGAGTTGGGTAAGTTAAGAGTCACGTTAAAGAGAACTGCTTGTAATTATTAAAAGGGAAGAGAAGAACATTAGGAGGTGAGGCAGTTTAAAAGATTTTATAAAGGGGGCTAAAGGTCACTAACTTGTGAAAGAAGAGAACCATTTAAGAATTTATAAAGATCTTTATAGCTGAAATAATATAACAAAATAATAAAAATATTTTGAAAATGTAATTGTTGTAAAATCAAAGATGTGAGAGAGAAAAAAAAAAGGAGGGGAAAGAAGGAAAACACATGAAATCTTAAGTAGAAGGGTCGATCAATAAAAAAGTTTACAACCCCTAAAATTAAATTGAAAAGTTTGCCATACTGCTGGTGATTGCTGTAATACCTGATAGAGGGCTGTACAGCTAAGTGCCGTATGGTTTTTATCATATGCCATTGGATGTGTGTGCCATTTCAAAATGGCAAACAGCTTGGATGTCTGTTATTGAAACCTTAAAGAAATTGAGTAACAACAACAGGAAGAAGTGTCATGGTCTTCTGAAGCATGGAGTGATCCTCCTTCATGACAATGCCTAACCACAAGTTGCACAAACACATAGAACTGGCTGCACGGTTCTGCTGGGAAATTTTGAGAGATCTGTCCTGATTTGGATCCCAGTGAATTTCATCTATTTTCTGCCTTAAAACAGCATATGTCAGGTGAACGCTTCATATGCAGAAATCCAACATGATGCAAAAAAGTGGCTACAACAATAGGGCTTCGACTTTTATGCAGCTGGGATGGAAAAACTGATCAAACTTAGTGACAAATGTCTCAATCATCAAGGTGACTTTGTAGGAAAACAGTGTACCTGTGATACTTTAAGGGCACCATCTCATTTTCTTCCAATAAGGTTTGCTTTTTATATACAAGCTTTGAAAAAAAAAATTCTGATTGACCTATATAGAAATTGGTTAAATTAAAAAGAATAATTTTCCTTTATAATTCCTTAATTTCCTTAAGAGTAAGGGTAAATAAGTTGAAATGCATACAATATTAAAAAGTGAAAATAGGCAGAAAGCTTGGAAAAGCTTGACTTTTCTAAGTTGCAAATGAATTATATTAATTTTTTTGTTTGGCTCTACTGCTGACGATCCTTCTACTCTTATAAAGCCTCACAGTTTGCCACATTCTTTCTTCCTTCAAATCCTTCCTCTTTACAAGATAAAAATGTTTTCAGCTTTTCCTCATGGGTAACATTCTGTAGCTAAGCTACATTTCCCCAATAGCTTATTTCTTAATTATAAATTCATGACCATCCTTTATATTGGTGTATATATCTTAAATCCCCTGCATTAACCTTAGTCCTAATTTTAATCTGTCCCATTTGTAACTTACTAAAAGCGGCCATTCAACCAATTGATCAGCAATTATTTCAGTTAGTGAATCCTGTTATTACTTATATTTTTATATATTTTTTTTTCTTGTAAAATCAAATGAAATAAAAGATTTCAGTTTTTAACTAATTCTCATGTAGAGTCGTATTCAACTTTCAGTCTGCCAATACATAAATAATAATTAGGTTTAATGTACATTGATGAAATCAAGGAAAGAAAACAAATATAATACACTAACTTAATCTCAATCTGCTTCCTTGTTCTTGATTGAGTGAGTGAGTTACATTCATTTTCTTCTCTTTTTATCACACTATTAATTACTATTAATTATTATTCATTCATTTTAAGATAAAATCAATCAGCCCTACTAAATTTAAAAAATATCTGTTTGAAAAAAAAAAAAAAAAAAAAAAAAAAAAGAACAATTGTTTTGATACAAATTATGCTTTCTTCTTTATGAATATTCAAAGCCTATGCAAATAATCTACAAATTATAAATTTCAATGAAGATTACATATTACCCAATATCAACTGCAATCATTTTTGCTCCTTATATGGAACAATGAGCATAAAATAATAATAACTGAAAATCACTTATGATATTTAAATCAAAAACAAAGCAATACTAAATCAACAATGTTTAATTGAGTACACAACACCAACAACTTTAACTGCAAGAATTATAGATTCTATAAGTTTCTATGATTAATCGACAACAATTTCATAGTTGGAATGAGTATTATATGCATCTTTGAAAAATTAAACTCTTAAATTACAGATTCCTTAATACAAAGTACATCTTAAAACACTCACCTATAAAACATTTGTTTATTCACTTTGAAATTTTAACACAATGAACTGAGATTAATTATAACAATATGGTATTATCGACAAGGATTTATCCCATCATCCATTAGGTGAAACATGATTTTGAATTTGTACATTTTTGAAAGGATGAAGAAAGATACTTGCATGATATTAGAAGAAATATATTAATTTTTATTACTTTGGAAAAATATTCTGTATGTAACAGAAATTGCTCTATGTTATCTTGTACTCCTGTCTTAGATTTCTCTTGAAGATGCCTAAATATTTCTACTAAAATCTTCTATGATAATCTATTTATTTATTATAGGAATTATGACCTTGTGTCCTCAATATCCTCTAGATGAATTGTAATATTAAGACTCATTTGCTAATTTGATCGCCAATGATAAACTACTAAGTCAGCAAACTGATCTTTATCCAGCGTTACTTCAGACAAAGGGACTTGAGTTCAGAGGATTTCACAACTATCTAAAACCCCATTTAATCTTCCAAAAAGTTCAATGAATTATTTACATCTATAATACATTTGCAACAGTAACACTACTTCTATTTTTCACACTTACTTCAAAAGGCCGACAAATTTCAGGCCATTCTGGCTGATCAGATGAATCGACTGATTAAGAATATTTATTCCATTTCTTTAATACTACACTCTTTTCATTTTCTGTCCAGCTTACGTTAAGGGAATC
The DNA here is from genome assembly GCA_023159025.1 of Thereuonema tuberculata. NCBI lineage: Eukaryota > Metazoa > Arthropoda > Chilopoda > Scutigeromorpha > Scutigeridae > Thereuonema > Thereuonema tuberculata. The sequence goes on from JAFIDM010004315.1 coordinate 29,117,703, forward strand.
ATGCTTTCGGAATCAGCTAAGACACATTTTCTTAAAATGGAAGGTTCAGAAGTAATGCCAGTAACATATAAAGAAAATATGTTCAATCTACAGTCCCTTCCACTAGCTTTTTCTTTCAAACTTTCAGCTCCAAGAGAATGTATGTGTTCTAGATACAGCTATGAACTCCAGCAGGCATAATGAAATCTCACTAGGACTAGTGCGTACAAAGCAATAAGTTTTTTTTTTCCTTCCCTTTTCCTGTATTATCATATTTAGCACTTTTAAAGAATTAATGTCTAAGAAATTTAATATTTAGTAAAAATAAAATATAAAATTGGCTTACTCCAATTTACGTTCATTAATTCCTTTCTCCTTAAGAAAAATAATTATGTTTCTTATAAAATAAAGTTTAAGAATTAAAAAAAAAAAATACTGAAATTAAAGTTACCTTTTTCCCATCTGACATCGCCTTCACTAACAGATTCAGCAAATGCTGGGACTACCACTACTTTAACTTCATCCACTAAAATAAAGAATTAGATGCTATTATGTACATACATGCAATTTCAAGGTGAACAACTTAATTTATTAAATATTTTTAAAACTTATATTTAGAACATTTGTAATGATTGGCTTGTTCCAATCAAAACCTGGTCATGTTATTTTAAATTGTTATATATATTTTTTTAATTTTAAAATTGTGTGTCTGGCCTTAATGTTATTTAATATTATATTTTTAAAACTGCTTGTTAAGGAAGTTGCAACAAGATATATAGCAACTTTATTATCATATACTGAAAAGTAATTAAATGAAAGTAAAAATATTAAACCCAAAATAATCAAAGAAAGAGTTAGATAAGCTTGCAAAATTGTGAATTCATTAACTTAATTGTATTTTTTTTTCTTAATTATTACTTACCGAGTGTTTAGTCAACTTAAAAAAAAATAAAAATAAAAGAAACAAATTTTCAAGTTAAACTTTACTGATAAAATGTAAATTTAAGCTTTCGTACCAAGTACTTGGACCCAAAAATAATGCATTCTATTACTGAATTCAAAAATTCATTGCAAAACAAGAAAGCTTAACAGAGTTACCTATATAACTCTGAAATTACCAGGAAAACATGGTTTAATATTACAAATGTGTGTTTACAAAGTTACAAATTAAACTTTAAATTAAACTCATTGTCTGGAAAAGATTGATTTCCATTATCAGAATAAAGTAAAAGTGTTGACATAAAATGGAATGAATACAAAGGGCATATTGGAAAATAATCTTCCATCTCAAAACTATCAGTTTTAATATAAATTTACAGCAAATCAAATTCAATGCTATCAATTTTATGAATTAATTTTTTTCTTTGCCATTGAAAACAAACATGTTTTCTAATATACAGACAGTATAAACATAATAATGATCTATTAGTAACTGTGGAATTTTTATGCTTCAGAAAAACTTTATAAAAGTTTAGTTTATCATCCTTTGTATCTGTTTACTCAGAATCGAGTTCATCTTTAATGCAGCAATGAAGTTTTTAAAAAAATTTAGAGAGCACTTCTGAACTTTCAAATTATTTTTATTAAATCGAATAGAACTGTATACTCTTTTTTTCTTTATCGCTTACATTTAATCTCTTGATTAGCTTGTAATTGTGGAGTCACAAAGTTTATCGCTATTTCTTTTGTCTAGTTCCTTAATATAAGCTACCAAATTGTGGATAACTTTAGCTGAAGAAAGTTAATATCAAATAAACCAAAAAGGCCTGACCCACTGAGATGCACGTTTTTTTCATTTGAATTCTTGTCAAGAGCAACTTCTTCAAATTTAATGATTTTTTTTTTTTTTTTCATTTTTTTTCCTTCTACATAACAATAAAATGGTGGGAAAAGGACAACTTACATAAAATGGATGATGTTTGGAAATTCCTAGACATCCAAAGTGAACGTGCAACATTTTGTGCCTCTGACAAATTATTCAATCTGCAAAAGATAAATAAATATTTTAAACGATAACTAATCAGAAAAATAGTCTATGTTCAGATGTTTAAATACAAAGAAACAATAAATGAACAATTAATCTTTGATTATTATTAGTTAAAATCTATTCATTGGAGTTTTCACATTACTGCAATGGGTCAGTAATGGAATTTATTGAAGCTCCTAAGTATTTGTTACATCTTCCACATCTGATAAACTGTCAAAACAATTTCTGTAATAGTACTTTGCAGCACAAGTTACTTCCTTACTGAAATATTTCTTTCTTTTAACCTACCTCCAAAACTAATGCCCTGAAATGCATCAAAGGTTTGAAACTCATGACAACTGAAATGCATTAAAAAGCTGATTTAATTTATTAAAGAAAGCTCAGTAGGTAAAAACTAGGTACTGAGCTGTTCTAATTAGTTAGTTAAAAAAATGTTTGGATGAAGAATCTTAATGAGTTGCAATAAAATCTAAAAGCCTTTAATAAAATTCCCAATATTGCTGTTAAACTAAGTAAATAGGAGAATAATCAAATCTCAATGCTTTAAAAGATATTAAAAATTAATCGTAATTTTTTAAAACATTGTGATTTTAATATTCTCCTATTAATACTTTCACTTTTTATCAAGCTCTATTCAACAATAAATTTATTATAAACATGCTTCTATTTATTGTTTAGTCTTCCCATTGCAAGACTACTTCATTTTAAAAACTGCTAAGATATCATTGCAGTAGATGAAATAATAATAAAACAGACCTAATAATAATAATATTTAATATTATTATCAAACGATATATGTAATTTAATGTTATCTATTACAATATTTTCTTGCTAAATAAAAGTAAGAAAAGGATGTAAACTGGGAGGGGAAAAAAGTGCACAAAGTAGAATAATAACTTTTTTTTTTTAATTCCATCTGCAATTCCGTTTTGCTGTAAGAGATAACTATCTTTTTATGAAATTTATTTTCTGAGACTCTTCGCCTCATTATAATGGAAAAGAAGCCCATTATTTTTCATGTCTATTTTAATATTCAGTAATAGGTTTTACTTTTATAAAGGAAAAACAAATATACAAAAGGAGAAATAACTATCATTTATCACTGAAAGGTAATTTTCTTCTCATTCAAGTGAATTCTCTTTCAAAAAGATTTTTAATTGGATTCAGTCATCTGTGAAATGCATTGGTAAGGAATTTGCTTAATATTTTTTTTTTTCTCTGGAAGTTCTGGCATTTCCCAGAAAAATGGATAAGCTTGATTGCAAATTCTGCAAATCTTTAAAAACATCTCCGTTACAAAACAAAAGACATCAAAATAAAAAATGAATTTTACTTTTGCACAAAAAAAAAACAAAAAAAAAGCTTTAATGGCATCTAATGGAAACATGCTAATTACTAAATACAATTTTAATATTATGAATATGAATTTAAATTTAATTAAGTTCCTAAACTAATTAAAGTAAATTGTGGTGGCACACCAAAAACTTAATGTTTTACAATGAATGTAATAATGTTATTGCAAAATGCTTATTAATTTAAAACACATTTGCATTTATAATTTTTTCATCCATTTCCCTGAATTTAAAGACATGTTGAACTTAGACATCTAATTGGAAAGGCAAATGACTATTGACTTTGGATAAATTTGCATAACTGCTCTGTACTATAGGTGGAAAACCAATAAATTAAAGCAGACACGTCACTACTAAGTAAGTAGCATCTTACTAAGTTCAGCTCAGTTATGGAGATCACTAAAATGGAGACTGTATTTATTGAAAAGAAATCACTATCTCTTATACACAATTATTTAATAAGTTTACAAATAATGTCTTCTTTTTTTTCTATATTTTCCTTTCACATTTTACCATCTTTTAATCAACTACAATACTTTCTACTAAAAAAAAAAAAAAAAAAAAAAATTAATATAACAAATTCTTAACAAATTGTTCTTATCAAATACATTAATGAAGTAATTTACAACATCTCCTTTCCATACAAATCCAAACCAAAACATAATTTCCAAATGACGTATGTTTCAATTTATATTCTTTATTTATCAGCAGTTAATCAATAAGAAAAATTATATAATGAACAGTTTGAGTTAGAACACTGTTATTGAAGAATTTTCCTAAATCAACATGCAACAGATTCTGGAAGAATTGAATTCAGAACAAATTTGTCTTTATGAGATCGACAATTATTCAGTTGATGAAAGAAGATAAGAAAGATCTGTTTTATTTTTCAAATAAATAAAATAAAATAAATAAAATATTAATGGATCACTGACAAGTCTTAATTAAAAACCAAAAACTCAAATTCAACAACAAAAGTTTCTATCTTTTCATAAAAAAAAAAAAAAAATCTGCTGTATGTTACTCCTTCATTCTTATCTTATTATTATTAACTCTGTATTTATTCTATTTCAATTGTTGTATGGAGTAACTAATCATTTATCAAACTGAAAATGATTCTCTCAGATGCTTTCCTGTATCATGGATTTATTGGCTCATGAATAGTGTCTTGAGGTTCCTGATTCAATCAGAAGCAGAGGTATTGATGTACAAAGGGAGGAGGAGTCGGCAGAGGGTTGTAACTTTCCCCCCTCCACACTGCATCTAATAATAGAAGAAATGTAGCGTTGTGGGCCTGCTATTTTTTTTTGGTTGGAAAGCCATTTGTTTGTTTGTAAATGCCACCCATACAGAATGGATACTTTTTTTTTTGGTTCAACAACTGAGACCACCATAACCCCTTCAATTCCAAATTCCTGGGCATGCCTATGGGTAGAGGTCAGGGGTGTTTCCACTCTTAGAGGTACCATATGTTTAATCTGGACATTTTTCTATTCTGCCAGACTATTTTCCCCTGGATTTACTATAATAAACAATCACATGATTATGCAGCCTCCTCCTCCTAGTGTTGTTGGAAAGGATATGATGTGATTCTAAATGAACTGTTTCTTAAGTGCTTCATTATAACACTTCTCATTTTAAACTTTCCATCTTAAGTTTTTACATCACCGAGGACTCATGATACTCTGATTACATGCATATTTAGAATTTCTGACAGTCTTAGGCCCTGTAATATTTATTATTGTATTTTGAAGTTCATGGTCTAATGCTACTACCATCATTCTCTTAATGTTACCAGAGCAGCTTCAGCATTAATTGACGCCAAGAAAGTGTTAATGCCTTCCTTTTATGTTTTCCAAAAACATAAGTGAACAGAGTGGGAGTAAAAAAAAAAAATATTAAAAAAAGAGCTCTTTAAATGTGAACAATAAAAACCTGGAGATATGGATTTGTACATAAACGAAATAAAAAAGAACAAGTCAATTTTAGATAGAAAAAAAAAGAAACAAGAAATGAATGTTCATTTTAAACACTTTTTTTTATTATATGACTAAATTTTAGTTTATAAAAAAAAACAACAACAACAAATAAACAATGAATTCAACTCTATAATTGAATGTCTTTATATAAAGCTGTATACTTAAAAAATGAAATTGAACTTGTAGAGAGATTTGAAGAATGATGAATGCCAAAATTTTCAAGATTTGAGAGCTACATTGTAAATGAAATAAATTTAAAGAAAATAAAAAAAAGGAAGATATACAAGGTGGGAGAAAGTCACTTTATCGTATCGAGAATTTAATTTACAACTGACAACACCCCTTTATAAAGAATGTTACTGAACTTCCTGGGCACCCTTCAGTTGTTATTAGACCTTTGCAGGGTGACGACGGTGTCAATTAATGTAGCTGAAGATGAATCGTAAATTAGCAAGAACTGAACGTCATTTACCTTGCAGATGTGGTGGTGTCATAAAAACAGTGCCACTCTTCAAGATCATTTCAGGAAACATTTCCTAATACTGTGCCATCAACACGACAGGCATATTTAATTTAAATAAGCAATTTGAGGCTACCGGCAGTGTGGCTGATTTACCCTGAAGTGGCTGTCCATGCACTTCTCGATCAAAAGAGAATTTGCAGTTAGTTGCTGAAATTGTTGTTGACAACCCTACTGCATTTACCAGGAGACTGGCATTAGAACAGCAAATACCTCACTCAAGTCTTCGAGACATTTCAAAGATGCTGAAATTAAGATGTTGCTGTCTATGACTTCTGCATGCTTTGCACAAAGACAATTTTGACAGGCGAGTGGAGTTTTCAGAATGGTTCGTAATTCGGCCTGAAGCTGAAGAGAACTTTGCTGATCAGATTTCATGGACAGATGAGGCATATCATTTAAGTTAAATGGCCAAGTGAATCGACATAATTGTTCATTGGAGTGACAGCAATCCTCATGCGATTTTAGAAGAAGAATTAAGTGTTCCAGGTCTCACTGTTTGGACAGGAATATCGAGTGAGGGGCTTGTAGGACCTTATTTTTCCGATGGGACAGTAACCACTCAGAAGTAACTTGAGATGTTAAGAGATATTGTGCTACCAAAGTTGGAAAATAATCCAATTTAAGAGAATGTTTCATTTCAACCACACTATGGTTTGGAAGTGAGACAGTTTTTAAAAATGACAATTTTGAAGAATGGATAGGACATCGAGGAACAATTGACTGACCAACTAGATTATGTGACTTAACACCATGTGATTTTTCCTTACGGGACATACTGAAAAATTCGGTATATGCGCAACGACCTTATACCCTGGAAGAGTTACAAGAACGCATTGCAAGGGCATTTCTTCATTGTCCGACCATAAGGAATTGTGCTCAGCAATAAGCAATTCAGTCGTTAAACGCTGTTATACTTGTATTGAACTGAACGGTCAACAGTTTGAACATCTGTTGTCAAATGACAAATAAATTGTTACTTTTCTCATATTGTATTATTTATGGTAAAGCAACTTTTCACCCACCCTTTACAGACAGGACTGGATAATAAACCATGGCACAATTTGAAATGTACTAGAACATCTTATAAGTTTCAGACAATAAGTCAGGAGAGTTGACGATATTCTAGTCTCTTCAGGACAATATCTCAGCTTTAGAAGTATCAAACCAATATTTTTAATCAGATATTCTGTAAAAATTTGCTCTTCTGATTATAAAAGTCAGTGTATTTAACATTATATATAAAAATTCAAACATATCCAGATGGCTATCGACATATTAAAACCAACGTATGAAAACTCATATTTACTTAAGAAATTTCTGCCATGCATAAAGTATACAGAAAGTGCCTATGTGAAACATTTGAAATAAGTGCCAAATCTATTTGAGCAAAAAAAAACCAAAGTGTCTCAGCGTACTACTAGATTTTAAGGTTCTATAGTTATCTTAAAATCTAGTAGTTCTAGTATACTGAACATCATTTTTAAACTAAATTTATGCTAAAAAAAAACAAAAACAAAAAGGTGTAATCCATATCTTTCATTAACATGCCGTTAGTACAGTGTTTAATATTTCTTCGAAAATAACAAAATAACGAAACAATTCACTACTCCTTATTTT